>CM021733.1:25201480-25427763 GCA_011075105.1 Heteronetta atricapilla
TCCCTTCCCTTCCCTTCCCTTCCCTTCCCTTCCCTTCCCTTTCTCTTTCCTCTTTCCTCTTTCCTCTTTCCTCTTTCCTCTTTCCTCTTTTCAGTTATTTTAATTCTAGTTCTGTTGTTGTATCTTCTCCCAGCTGGAGGTGATGGGGCATGGAGATGGAGCACCAGACTTTCAAGGGTTCTTCCAGGTGTGTGACTCTGCGATGTCTCATACATTGCCTTTGTTCAAGGATGTGCGTGCACAAGAGGTTTCAGTTGGCTTAGGTGCTCGTGGGAGGAAGTTTCAAAATGTGAGAGCGTGCTTCTCATTGTCCTAAAGCATGACCAGCTTTACCATTCCCGATAGATGTAAGAGCATGCCTTAAGCTGAAGGAATCATATTTCAGTGAAGGCCTTCCCAGTACAGTGCAAATATCACTTTTCATGATGTGCAGGCTTGAAGTCCTGTTTATACACTTTGATGTGATATTTGCCTTTTCCACACCAGCATGATATTGCTGTTTCAGGTTCAGCTAACCTACAGATCCTTTTCTCAGAGACTTCTTTCTAACCAAAATATCTTTCTACATTTTTAGCATCATTAAATTTACTACCTGTGCAATCTCCAGAGTAATCTGTTTACTACCTGAACTTAATCCCCTGATCTTGCTTGGACATCCTGTCCACCTTTTTTTTTCAGACTATTCTTCAACTTCTTAACATCATTCTGGAATGAGAAGTTTTGTTATGTAGCATGGTAACACAACAGCTTTTCCTCTGCCTGTAGAGTATCACTTTCCTACATGCCCTCAAGGCTGTTCTTTTCCTACTCTAGACTTAAATGTTACCTCTTTTTCATTGGTATTAGTTATACTAATTGCATCTTTATGTCTGACCTTTTTAGATGGGAAAAAAAAAAAAGATATTTAAACATATGATCTTCTCAGTGTGATCTCCCCATTTTCTTCTCTCTTCACAGAGGAGTGAGCTAATATTTACCTCCATCTTCCTTTTAGTGAAAGATTGATGTATTTTACCTTTGGTGTCTCTTTCTAATTTAATTTTAATTTTCCTGACCTTATTCTATATGGCTGTGTTCATATTCACCCTTTGATATCTAAATCTATTTCAGGTTGCCATTGTGGTACCTTTTTCTCTTTGAGGTTAAGAGAATCCATCATCTTTTCCATTTCTAGTCTTATTTCTGCATCTGTACTTCTGCCTTTAACATTGTTTCTTTGTTGAACTTATGACTCCAAGTCCTTTTTTTTTCTTTTTTTTTTTTTTCTTTTTTTCTTTTTTTTTTCTCACAAGATGCTATGTGTAGTTCTCTGTGTTTATGGAAATCTGCCTTTCTGAAGCCCATTGGGATTGGTCTTCCTGCTGCCTTGCCTCTCCAAGAATCAAGAAATCTACCTTTTCATGGTAACTCCCATCCACATTGCCTTCCAACTTCCCATTCTTAGTCTGGTCCTCTCTCATTGCTTCCTTCCTTGAGTACTGAGACTAAAGTGGAAGAACATTTCTTTTACTTCCTTTCTGGATCTTCTGAATCCAAATTCAGAATTTGTGATAAGCTTATGCCATCAAGGTTCTGGAGTGTTGGTATGCTGCAGAATTCTTTTTCACCAAAGTCTCTAAATGTAGCTAAAATCTTCCATTCCCAACAACACCTGTACTGCAGATGTCTCTGTTATGCCCAAGGAGCTTTATACATCTTATGTGGATGGCTATTAATAGATGCCAATTAACTCCAATAATGGCACCCTCTTTCCACCTCTGCAGAATTTCAGCAAGTTTAATTCCATTCATCTTCTGGATTTCAGAGCAAGTTTATACAGCCTAGGCACACAAAGTGCCACCTCTTTTCCCTTTCTGCTATCCACTCTTCTTGAACAAGCCGTATCCTTTTCTGTTAGCATTCCAGTCATATGAGTGATCCAACCACATTTCTATTATTTCAGTGAAGCTGAAATCTTGATCCTATCTCAGAATAATGAGAATGTTTATTAAATACCGATTTCACCATATGCCAGCATCTAAGACTGATGCACTCTCTTCTTGTTTCTTCTGTGGAATTGTGACAAATAGCCTTGTTTCATAGATTTACGTTCTTTCTCTGACCTTCCTTTACTGTGGTGCATGGCTGAGCACTTACTGAACATGTGGTTTTTACTCCCTGTACATTGTCCTCATCCTATAATATCATTTCATTGGTAAGAAAGCTTTTTTGTGAGTTTCAAACTTTTTTTTTTTTTTCTGCATATGTATTAGTGCATGAGACACTGCTCTGAAGTCTTTCAACCCACCATTTTCTCAGAGAAATCAGCAGTGACTATTTATCTGAAGTAAATGTGATAGCTTTAAGAATAGATTTCTCTCCGCTCTAGAACGAGGTTTTAATAACAGGGATGAGTTGAAGACATAGAAACACTATTAGAAATAAGTGAAGATGAGGGAGTAATGTGCCTATCTGACTAAGCAGAATTTAATCTATTTCCTTCATGTTAGGAAGTCATACAGCTCTTTCAAGTCCTTAAGTGGGAAAGAGAAGTAGCATGCCATGCCAGCAGGAATGCTCACTTCATCTACATGCAAGATTCTTCCCTAACCTTGGTGACCACACAGCCCAGACCCAAAGTTCTCAGCAACATCGCGAGTGGAGGGAATTGTCAGTCATGGAAATGTTTCAACACATTCTGCGTTGCCCAGAAATGTAAGAGACCATCTGGAATTAGTGTTGAATATTTTTGCTAATGACCTCATGATAGAATATTGAGAATGTTTATTAAATTTACAGATGACACCAGGCAAGAATGGCTTGTGAGTATGACAGAGGACAGGATTAGAATTCAAAATGATCCTGCCAAACTGGATGAATGTTCTGAAAAAATAAATAAATAAAAAAAATAGAAACACATAATGCAATTCAACAGGGACACACGCAAAGCATATACTTAGACAGGAATAATCAGCAGCATAAGCCTGTAATGAGGATCAATTTGTAGAAAATTTGCAGAAAAGAACAGAGAACTCTGGTGGATCACAGAAGGAGTTGCCAAATGAGCCAACTGTGTCATACTTTAGTGAAATTGTCAGCTATTATCCTGGGATATATGAGTAGGAACAGATCTTGGACAATGCCTTCTACTCAGCACCAGGGGGGCCTGAGGGGGAACACTTGGTCCAGTTTTGGGCACTACACTTCTGAAAAGATGTGGAGTGTTCAGAGAAAGGCAGGAGAGGATAATAGTACAGAGGGCTGGAAGAATGTGAATTGCAAAACAAGTTTGCAAGGATGCTGTCTAACAGCAAAAGAGGCATGAAATAACCTTTGCGTAAAAAAATCTTCTACAGAGAAGAAGGAAATGACTTGTTATCCCAGCCTGCAAATTAATACATATAAATACAGCAGGACAGATGCACATCAGACATCTCTAGGAAAACCTTCCTGATGGCAAGGAGAGAGGGAGCTGGAAGGGATTTTCTGGGAAAGAGGTCTCCACCCTGTAATGCCTTTAAGAACAATTTAGACATGCATCATCATTAAGGGTGAATTGCAGGTAAAATTTCTCTGTCTTACCCATCGTGGAAGGCAACGAGTGTGGGTAATGTCATTCTGCCAGCCAGGCACATCACAGGAAAAGTCATGGTCTTTTGTGTTCTTGGAAAGCAAGGCACAAAGCAGTAGCCTGATTACTTCTAATTAGGTAATTCCCAGACTAAGGAACTGGTGATGAAGATATGGTGACTTCCCAGAGGGAGCATTTCTTCACTTTATTGGAAGTTATCACCTCTGCATTGGTTCTGGTTTACTCTCAACAATCTTCCAAGTAAGCAATTTTAACGTCCTATGATTCATATGATCCCTGACTAATGGTGCCCACAATGGAAAATCCTAAGTGTTTCATGATGAAAAACATATTTAGAGTTAGTAGTATCCATATATAGTAGGGACTGACGGGAATAAAGCAACCAAAAGAAATATACTGGTAAAGATTGGAGATGAGACCTCTAGAGTGAGACTTTTTTATATGACATTTAAAGGACATGCTTGAAATAATTTGGTGGGGGATCAACTATCACGGTTCTCCACATTTAGATTTGGTGTTTGATCTTTCTTCTCATTCAGGTTCTAGGGAAAAAAAAATGCACAGAGACAAAAAATCTTCTGTTCATCTCCTGGTTTTGTGCTTGGTCTCCTCCTCCCCTTTCAGCTCCAGCTCCTCCCAAGTTCCACATCACGGTGAGGTTATTAATCAGTTGTGATATCCACATGACCTCCAGTTTCAGCTCTCTTTGGTCCCTCTACTCCACTAGCTGAACTATTTCTAATTGGCTAATCAGCTTATCCGGTTTGGCCCTTGATGCAAACCAGGTCTAGACATGATCTATTCCTGGGAGGCCCCTGGGTTCAAGGGGCCAATCTCACACCCTGTCCATCACTATTGTCAGCACAGTACCCTATCTCAAAGACATGCCAATGAACATTAGTGAGAGATTAAAATGACAGCCTTGGTTTTCTTACATGCCTTTTAATCATCGTAACATGCAGTCTAATGTTTCACTCTGTCTTCTCTCCACTGCAAGAGCATGTTCTCAAGGAAGAAACCAGGAGGGACAAGAGCAGGTCAAAGACCACAGCAGGCTGAAAGCGGTGGAAAGGAATTGAAATGGGGGGGAGTAGCAGGGGACACAGGAGGAGGAGGAGGCAAGAGACATAAACTAAGTCAGAATCTGGCAGCCAGACGCAGAGCAACAAGGCTAGAATTTCAGTTCCTTCATGTGGCTCCTGCTGGCTGACATCTTTCAGGTACCACTGACCACCAAACCAGCATGCCACCAATGTTTGCCAACTTTGGTGCCTACAGAGGGCTGCCCAAGGTCCACAGCCACACACCTGAAAGGCGATTTTCCACAATTTCTGCACATCTCTAATTGGCCTGGGAAGAGCTGGGGGGTTGGCTACTTTGAAAAACAAGCTGTCTTTATTTAAGTGCCTGCATATAGATTTAGCAGCTGACTTTTAGACCTTTGTGATTCTGAAAAAGCCTTAACCTGGTCACTTGGCTGTGACTGTATGCAATTATTGGCCATTTAGACAAATGACAATCAGAGGGCTCCATGCAATAGGATCATGTCTGAATTCCTTCTTGGTCTCTCCGGCAGTGAATAGTTGGTGGCTCTTCTTAAACAAAGCCCCTTTCTCTGCAAAGATGTGTCAGTGTTAAAGGCGGATGCTCCTGTATGAATATCTGCTCCACAGGCAGACATAAAGAAGGTCTCCCCGTGCCCCAGTTGGGGAGCTGTGTGGCGGTGTTAACAGCATGCACAACCAAAGTGAATGACCTCACTTGTCCAAGACTTCCTTGTGCTCAGCCAGCTCTGAATGCAGACAGAGCAAGTTCACACCTGCCTGCAAAGTGCCATATGGACATCATCTGTAACAAACTTGCTCAGATGGTTCCTTTCTAAGGGGCATTCAAACTTTTCCTAGATGTATACATATTTTTTCCTCTCACAGTCATGCATTTACCAAAAATTTTAGCTAATGTAATATCAGCTCCTTAGCTTTTAAACTCCTTGGTCCAAAACTATTTGGCTGGTGGGATGTGTGAATTCTTTTAGCCAACCAGTGGAGCATGTAATTAGCTCTATATGCACGAATGAATTACGCATATGTTTTGCTATGTGGCTTCAGCTGGTAGCTGATCATGAGAAGTCTCCTGCTAGAAAAGGAAACTGGTGAGAAAGTTAGGAAAGGCTGTGAAGCAGGCAGTGCACAGAAGGTCTCTGGCTTTCCTGTCTCCCTTTCTGCCTGATTCTGCTTGCGTCCCCATTTTTGTGCTGTGCTTTCCATGAGATGCATATTCCTCAGCTGATGCTGAGAGAAACCTGCATGTTGTGCTGTCTTTACAGTGCTTCTCATTCTGCTTTCACACAGCACTGAGCTTGGGTGACATTTCCCAGTCTGGTTAGGATCAAATTTTCCCAGTTGCAGAGGTTAGCATGAGCTCTGCTCACCCCTCCCAGCCCACCTAAGCAGGAGATGGAAGCAGAGCCTCAGAATCGCACCTGGAGAGTTTATTGAAGTTACTGTCCCCCTGAGATGACACACTGGATGTGTGCATGTGCTGCTGAGGCTGTTACAAAATATTGTCAAATGGGCTTGCTTAAACCACCTCGCAGTCCAACTGTATCACATACTTGTGGATAGAGTTTTCTGCAAGGCCAGCTGTCTTATTGAACAGTTGTGCCACTTTGCTCCTTTTTGTCGTCTACTTAGCTTTTTTTTTTTTTTTTTTTTTTTAAGGATGTGAGCCTAAAAGCAGGTCAGAGTTGAGAGGAATTTCATATTTGGCAGTCTTTTCTCGGCCTTTTAAAGAGCACAGAAATCGCCTCATTTTGAGTTGGCTTTCCCTGAACAAGGAGAATGTAACCCTGCTGGTAGCGCCATAATATTATTTATATAGCAAGTTAAGTTACAGAGTTCAGACTTTTTTTTTTTTTTTTTTTTTTTTTTACATTTCTGGTTAGAAAAAAATGATTAGAATGTTTTGCATAAGCAGAATTTACCCTGTCCATTTCAATACTCAATTTTTGTAACACACCCTGGCATGTCAGACCCATTATTTCTTAATATAAATAATACTCTAATACACAGACTTTCCTCTTGTGAAAATCCATCCTGCTCTTAAAAACAATATCATGCCCAGATGGAGTAGGGTGGATAGAAAGTAATAAAAGATTGGATCTTTTAACAGACTATCAGATCTCACCCAATTTCGTGGTGAGATTAAACCAGAAGTGGATTCAATGTAAATGCTGTCATCTTTCAACAGTACATCGAAATGAGATGCCTTGTACCAAACTATGGCATTGAAGACCCAAATCAACGCTGCCTGAAGTCAGCAGAAGTCGTCAGGCCACCTCTGCAGTCCTCAGGCATCCAAATGAACGCTATCCAACTAGGCAGCACGGTCGTCGTCTCTCCCCCGACCTCTGCTATGCCAGACAAGGCCACACAATCTGCAGACTGGGAAATGCTGAATAGCAAGCATTTCGGCCTCTTACAGATGTGGTTAAATTATCTTAATGTATTTAAACAAAGTGCAATGTCAAAGTAGCGTAAATACCATATTTCAGCAAAATGGCTGCTTCTCCAGTGTTCTGCTTGTCAATGCCAAATGAAATACTTCTCACTGTTTATTCACAAAATTCCTTCTTACCCACTGAATTTTCATGTTGCTGGGCTGGGCCAAATAATCAGTTTCCTTTTAAAATAGAAAAACCATTAGAGCATTCCAATAGGCTTTTCATGTTAAGTCAGAAACCCTTGGGAGCGCAGTGTGATTAGCCGATTTTGTTTTTAATTATTGCTGGTTGGAGCCTACCTGGGGGGGAGCTCTGTAAGGCAGACCAACTGTCAGCCCTGCACACAGCTACATCTCCAGAAAAGCTGAAGGAGGAAGCTTGAAGTGTGTGGTAGCCATTTGGTGTATTAGTGGCATTTCCATCCTTTTTAAACAGGATGCCCTTTGTGTTAAGAAACACACCTGCAGCACCTCAGAGATTAATGGGCTATTCCTTGGCAGCACTTGTGGACATTTCAGATGTCCATTAGGATGATATAAGACCAGAGGAGGGTTTTTTTGATCAGCTTTAATTGAACGGTAATCTCTTCTCAAAGTAACCTCCGTTTGCTGGGAAACTTGTAAGCCTCCTTGAGTGTCAGGACAAGCAGTAAAGAAATGACAGAGGCCCCCAAAAGTATAAATCCTCCTCCATTAGTCAGATCTCTTCTGTGAATGAGTTAACTTTAAAAAAAGCATATTACTAAGTATTTTATCAAAGGAAACATTTAATCAAAGTGAAAGGAAGAGATACTCGTCCCCTTCTGGAATGGGATGGAGACTGCCAAGATGTGTTTTAATTGCTTAAGAAAACAAACTATGTCAAACATGGGGTTTTAAGCAAGCAGATGCTCATTTATCATTCGTTTTGTCTGTGCATGCGCTTGGGATCCTGCCGAACACAAGTTTTCTGAAATGGAAATGACCATATGGCCAATACCTTAAAAATGAATTCAGCATGCCCTGCCTCTCGTGTGAAATGCATTCTTTTAATGGTGCTTTTCTTTCTTTCTTTCTTTCTTTTTTTTTTTTTTTCTTTTTTGGACAATGGAAACAGAGCAACTGTCTTTGTGGGAGTCCAGTTCATTACAGAGACAGTCTATGACCAATGCTGTATGCTACTGACAGAGCCTGGATGCTTTGCAAGGGCTGTACTTTCATAGCTCCACTTCTTTTAGAGGTTATCACACCAGAAAAAAAAAAAAAAAAAACAAAAAAAAAAAAACAACAAAAAAAAAACTTTGCTACTGTTTTAACCCTAATCTTACTGCAGATTGCTCAAGAAGGCCTGCAAATGATGCCAGAAGGGCCCTCAGGAAGTCCCAGAGCTGTGCTGAAGCATTCAGGGCTGAGAGCAGGGTACTGGATGAGTGGCAGATGTGATGTTCAGGGATGTCAGCAGTCAGTGATCCCCAGCTGCCTGGGGGCGAAGGGCTGGTGGAGTCCTGGGGAGCCACCAGCAGGACTGGGCCAGGCTATGCTGAACACTGACAGAAGAGTCTCTGCCTCATAAGTCTGCTGCCCAAAAGAAAGCATTTTTGATGTGCTAATGATGCATGAAAATAAAAGGGATGCCTGTTTTATCCTCTTCTCTCAGCTTTGCTTCCACTGAGCACAGACAGGTCCTCACCAAGTGTTGTACATACCTCTCATACATCACAACATGGCTGAAGCTTGCCGAGTAGTGAGCAAGAGAAACAGAGCAGTTTTACAAGCCCAGATTTTTCTAGTTTGCATGTACAGTTGCAACAGTTGCTAGAGACATACATGGTAAAGGCCTCTTCGATTTCAGACTGGTTCTTTGAGAGCTAAGTTACTGCAAGTACGGTCCTGATGCAGAAAAAAGGTACATTTAGATGAGCCCAACCAATGACCACATGTGTGTATTGAGACTGCAGCTCTCGCCTTCCCCCTAAAGACACAAGTCCAGTCAAGAAATCTACAAACGCAGCCCAGAGACATCATCTACAGATATCCACCTTGTCTTAGCCAGGACTGTTCTGCTGTGCAGGGCTGGAGATGAATCTGGAGGAACATTGTGACCTCTCATGAAACAGGCCGTGCCTATCCCTGCAGTCCTGCAGAAGCACAAAACAACCTTGGCTCTGTTTGGGTTGTAAGTGAAATGCTCCTACTCAGCAGCCCTCTGCCCTCAGCTGCACACAGAGTACCAGAACTGAGCCTCAAATCTTGTGAGGGACAAGATTTCGGGGTGCAGGACTTGCAGATGTTTTGTTCTAAGGGTGTGAAAGGAAGCAGTGTGAAGCAGAGGCAGCAAATTCCTGGCTGTGAGAGCTGTTCAGAAGTCCAGCATCTTCACAGCCCCTGTGCCACCAAGCTACCAGAAGCCACAGGCAGCAAAGAAGCAGCCTCTTCCAGGCTGAGGGAAACTGTTTTCTTTCCAGAGGGGCCAAAGAATAGGGTATTCTTCAAATTCATACTGCTGCAGTGATCCCATCTTTGTATAAAGGCTCATCTCGGCTGCATTTCCTGGGTCAGCAGAGTGGTTTGCATTTCTGCCTGTTGGTATCGTCCCTGTCCTGCCCCCTCTGCTGGCTTGTGCCTCTGCCTCCTCTTTGCTCTTGTCACTGCTCACACGCAGCAAAGAGCAGCCCTAAAGCTCTGCAAGCAAGAAGTGACACCGGCAGGCATTAGGCCTGAGCGCTATCAGTGGTGTACCATATATCATGGCAGTGACTGCCACTTACATCCATACTTGAAACTGTAGCATCCCAGAAGGATTCTTTACTGACCTATGCTGATACAAACACCAGCAGTAGAGTCTGCATACGTGGCTAGCAGTTGTAACGATCCATATTATCAGATGCCACAACCATAGGAAGTGTTAATACCATGCGCCCTGCATGTGACACAGCTGCGCACCTGGGCTCAGGCCCTAGGGTAAGGCAGCAGGGAGGACAGCAAGCAGAAGGCAACAACAGCTGTGTTTTAGAGCTGCCCTCACTTTCTTCCAGAAGGGGTGAGCTCCAGGCTCTGCAGATTCAAGTGTTTGGAAAAATACTTGCAACGGTTGATCAATACTATTTGATTCCTGGACAAGGAAAGTAATTGGTCATTCATGCACTAAACAGCAATGACAACCTTCACTGTGTCTGCCCATGAGCAGTTGCTCATATTGCTCCAGGTTCATTAGTGTGTCCTGAGAGTATTCTCTGCAAATAAAGGCATATTGTCACTCTGCATGTTGCTCTGATTTTCCTATTCTCCCCACCACACACAGCTTTGTTGTTGTTGTTTTTTTAGAGCAAGTCTTGCATTCGATTCACCACCAAAACTTTGGTAAGTAATTCATTTAGGTGTTGCCCTACACCATATCTAAACGAGTACCTTTTGAACTGTGACCTTCTCTAAGGAAAATAGATTTTTACTTTGAATTTTCTGCAAATCATAATCCTATATCTGATCTTTTATTTCTGATGACGTCATCTTAGTGTCAGCACTCAAGAAGGTTAGCTGATGGATGGGAATGGGAAATGCAGCCCTTCAGTACACACACAAGCTGTGTTTGGTGCTGATATCCAGAAAAAAACATTTCCTATGCTTAATCTCTGTCTGGGGCCCATGGAAGAAATCTAGATCTACCCAAGGAACAGCTCGCAGAAGAACCAAGACAGATTTGTGGAGAAATATTTTAATAAAATCAGCAACTAGTTTTTGTCTCCAAAGTCAATAGCAAGTGCCTGGATAAATAATAAATATTTATTTAGAATAAATAATGTACTTTGTGATTTATACTACAAATATTAGAACATAATTGCTATATGTTATATTCAGTAATATATGTTAATTGTTATATTCAATTACATAAAGATATTACATGAAAACCGGTGCTCCTGCTAATAAGGGCTGGCTTGTGAACTTTGTCTTTCTATTTCAGATTCAAGGCTCAAACTCACTGTTTTGGTGAACTAAAGTGCTGAAGAAGTGTCTTCAGAAGAGAATTTTGACTTGAGACAATACAAGGCATCCACATCTATTGTTCCTAGGAGGGTTTATTGCTGTTGTTCAAATGTGTCTGAGCTCCCAGAATACTCCTGTGATCCAGTGCTGCTGAACCACTGCCAGAGACCCAGACTGGGAAGAGCAGAGCTCTTAGAGATCCCTACCTAGAAAAAAGCTGGAGGTCACAAAGCTTTCCACTAACATGATGCACTGGTAGAAGGGATTAGTAAAGGTCAGAGGCGTCCTTTTGCCAGTGGTGTGGCACACCTGTTTTGGGAACTTCAGTGCGTTTACACAGGACAGAATGTCCTTCAAGCACATTCAAGCACTTGACATCTGATGATCTCGAAGTGCTTTGCAAAAGCAAGGGAGTTGATTTTTTACATTGTCTAAATATAGAGTTAATCCATGGAGGAGTGTCCTATTCAATGTGTTCATGAGTTAACGACTGAGCTGGGGCCCAGGTCTCCTACTGGCTTCCTATCATCTTTTGTTCACTCCAGACCATAGAGTTCTTGGCAACTTGTCTTTCTTTTCTCAAGAAAGGTGAATCCTAATGCACTCCTTTACATAAACAAGTAACTGGACTCCACTGCTAAGGGGACATCTTTAGGATCGTGTTACCTTGAGCCTCAAGATCACACTCCTTTGAGTACTTTCATTGCTCACAACTAGATTGAGCCTGCTGGTTTGCAGGCCAGCAACGTACAGGCAGAAGGATATAAGTGGCTAGGACTTGGATTCTTTCCTCATGGGCAATGTGGGTCCTATCCAACTGAGCTACACTGTGCTGTGAACAGATGTCATTCCAGCCCAGCAGGAAGTCATGGGATGAAATTCAACATAAAGCTTCAGAGGAGACCCAGGAGTGGAACCTGGCTCACCCAATAATTTGTGAAAATTTGGCCATCTTCTGGTGTCATGCTTGGGAATATTTCCTCAGGAAAATTTATTTTTTCCTTATCTCATGATTTTGTGTTTGTTTATTTAAGGTTCCTGAAGCACAGTCCAAGAGGGTTGAACCTTGTGACTTGTGGCTGACTGAATATTGCTTTGCAAACAAATGTGCCATGACCACAAACTGAAAACAGTGGGCTTCAGTCCCAGGGAGGTCTCCTTTTGCTCTCCAGGCAGGATGAGTGGCTTTCTTAATGGAGTCTGTCTGCACACATCCAAAGACTTCTTCTGGAAAGCCAAGATGACCTTCGATCCGACACCACAGCTGATTGCTAACTGCCAAACTTTCACAGCCGCAACATCATCACTGCAAGAGGAGCGCTTTCCCCTGCCCTGTGGCTCAGTTGGAAAGACGAACAAGAAGAACAGGGAAGGATTTACTACTCTGATTGTCCCTTCTGGGAGCTGGTGGCTTTCCCACCATGTCCCCCTGAAAGTCCTGATCGTTCCTGTCAGACTTCCCCCGTGCTGGGAATGCAGCATACCAGCCGCACTGGTTAGCCTGCTCTCCTCCAGTACTGGTGGCATTGGGCTTGTGCAATGGTCCCCTCCTGCCCCTGCCTCTCATGCTGCCTCGCAGGGAGGGCACAAGGATGTCTCTGCCAGCTGGAGAGCCCTTTGAGCACACCATCTTGGGGTCCGGCCTCTCGTTGCTCCATTCCCTTCACCCTTTCTGTGGCTGCATTGTGGCTATTTGATCTCAGAGTACAGCTCGTGACATTTTCAAAGCCTGGAGTCTCCCTCTGCTGAAGGGCTGTCTCAGGCTGTGATAAGCCAGACAGATTGGCTAAGTCAGCTGGCCAGGGAGACCGGGACTGATCTCTTTCAGAGACCTTCCTTCTGAGACCTCCTGTGCAGCGCTTCTCTCGTGGCAACCTCTGCCACCAAGCCTGGGGACCTTCCAGCTGCACTATAGTGACGTGAGGTCTGCCTCGCTGCTGGCCTCACTATTACTGCCCACATCCTCAGTCATTTGGGTCCTGCATTTTTCTTTCTTGTGATACAAGAGAGTGATAGGATAAGTCAGGAGGATCAGGAAGTAGCAGTTTTAAACTCTCCCGTCTCCTGAATGTATCCATCTTTTTATAGGAAATGTCTATCTTGGAAGCCTTATTCATCTCATTTTCCAGTTCTACATCAGTCAGCAATAATTCCCACAATCTCAACAAGATTTGGGTGAATATGAATGTGCTTGTGCCTCCCAATGTGCATGATCTGTCAATGCAGGACCTTGTGTGCATCTCCTGACATGCACTCATCTTGTAGTAGCAGCAATGCTGAGTGACTGAACTTGAGCTGATTACTGCAAAGGTACCTCTGAGGATGTTTACACCTACACCTAGACAAATCAACAGTGGCAAAGAGGGTCCACGTGCATGTAGCTTCATAAAGTTACAGTTGTGTCATTGTTCTTGGAACAGATGAAAAGACCTGTTCTATACGTATGTATTTATTTATTTGTAATACATTGTATATATATATATACTCAATATAAATGAATGGTTATTATTCCTTTCCTAGCAACTCAATCAGCCTATTTTGTAGAAATCCACTGGCATTTGTAAGGTTTGCTTCCCAGACCCAACTGTCCAACTGTCTGAGGCATGTTCCCTAAAGTGGGGGAATCCAAATCATCAGCCCTACAAGGGCTGCAAACTACTTGCTTCAGACAGTGTTTTGCTCTAACATTCACCATGACATTAAGCGTCAATTGTCCTCTGAAAAGGTTATGAGGAGTTAGATTGCTCCTGATGCTCCTGACTGATTCATGTTCTCACCTGCAGAAAGGAGGTCCAGGGGCAAATATCTGAGGGATTTGTAGTTTCTCAGCTGAAAGGGAACTTGATGGTCCCTTGCATCACACATTTTGATGGTTTGGGAAGTTGGTCTTTGCACAGACTACAGACCCTGATTAATGTGATGTTATTGCTTCAGTCATTGCCCTATCATACAATGTTTTCTGTTTCTGCGGGTGCTGACAAGGCCTCCAGCACCAGTGTAAGGGCAACGAGTAATAACAGAGATGAACAGAGTCATAATGACCGTCCTCTGAGCAAACAATTGATATGCTAATGACGTCGGTGGGAACGTAGCTCATATCTACAAAGAGAGGGACTGAAGAATGGAAGTAGGACAGGGCAAAGAACAGAAGGGATTTAAAAAATATATTTGAAGAAGACTCTTGTGGAATTTTTCCAAGGACCTAGAATCAGTTTTGAGGAGAAGGAAGAATCCAGTAAGATTTTCATATTGGGAGCAAGTCTGGTTTATCGGCTAAGCTAGCTGAGGAACTGACCCAACTTAAAATTACTCTGGTATAGAGACAACATTGAGACCAAGAATTCTGTGCAGAGGTTTTTTTTATCTGTATTTCATCTTCTGTGCACTTCAGGTACTAAGAAAAGGCCTAAGACCCAAATCCCATCTCAATCATAAGGCACATTATATTTTCAAACTATTTGGTCACACGCTCTAAAAGCTCACAGAGGAACACCAGATCTTTGAGTGACCCATGGTCCTGAAAAATTGGGAACGTTAAAAGGGATGGCTGGAAAACAAAGTAGTCTTGACTGAGGCTTCACCTCTGCACAGAACCAGTGCTCTAGACATGTTTCGACACAGGTCATGGAGAAAAGTGAGCTTCAGTCTACTGATGTAGACAATGCAATGTGTTGCGGCCCAAGGAATAGTTATGTGAATGCCTGAAGAGGAGATCTACTTGAGCCAAGTCACAGTCGGTAGCTTTTCACACAATCAATCTAATTTTTATTTGGTCCCACAAATAATCTGTGATTGAACCAGCCCTGTTTTTCAGAAAAAAAAAAAAAAAAAAAAAAAAAAAAAAAAAAGAACTGTTGTTAGCCAAAGACTTCAAATCTTCAGATAATGGAAAATCTGGAAGTCTCATGAGAATTTACTAACACCTGCACTATTAAAGATTTATTTCAGCTCTAAATTTTTTTTTGCACTTCAATTTCCACATTTCAGAGTAAAGAACCTCTCTTTCTAGATACTCTCTTGTGCAGACACTTTTTAACCCCAATCAAGTTGTCTCTTAGATGTCTCTTTGATCAGCCTAATAGATAGAGTTCCTTAAATCTCTCTCTGTGGGGTGCATTTTTCTCACCAAGAACCTTTTTCATGCAATCTAGGATCTGAGCTAAACAAAGCTGAGGGAAGAACTTTGGCCAGACTGCATCTTGAGAAAAGGCTTAGGAGATGGACTTTGTTATCTCATTGCATTTGGTGTTAATAAAAACTTGATTATACAGCTATAAATTCTGCACTTTTTATTGTTTTGCAATGACAAAAAAATTGAGTCATCCATTGCACTTCTCTGTGAATATCTTTGCTTTGAAATGATTATAAAAGGCATGATTATATTACATCAATATAAATCAACAGTGATGCCCTGTCCTGGTTACAATATATTGACGCTTTATTCACAACATCATGAGTTTCTTTTTAGACATTTTCAAAAGTATAAATCTCCCTTTCAGGGATCTCAGTAGCAAAATTAGCATTTGCTTTTTGTCCCTGTGCTCACAATTTTTTCATGGTTGTCAGTCCAAGTATTTGGCCTTCAGAGCTGTTTGACAGGAAGCATAAATCAGGTATATAAAAACCAGTATATAAAATTGCAGATCCACTTTTGTGCAAGAAAAGTTTCCTTTTTGCAGGTGTAAAAGTGGAAGTGGATCTCTGTTTAAGAGGGTGGACACTACTTTTCCATTTCAGAAAACTTTGCAGCATTGTGTCACTGCAGTGAGAAAACTGTTATTGGTCAACTAAAGGCCAGTAAATCGTAACTTGCTACTGACTCTCATGGAAGAAATCATGATCTCATAATGGAAAAGTTCACTGGGGTATATTATTACTGGACATGTCCTCTAAGAATAAGGGCAGAAGCTCGTAATGGATACGGTGCCAACACAATGGCACATGAGCGTACTCTGCAATCCACATGTCTGCACTGTTTCTCCTCCCACAGAAAGGTCAATGACAGAGAGGCAAGAGGCAAGATGCTGATTTATGTACCCACCACCCTACTAAGAAATGCTGTCAACTAGGCTGGGCCCTGCTTATTTCAGCTAAACATTATTAAGGTCATAAAATGTCTCAAGATTCATGCAAACTTCACGCCAACTTGGCTGCAGCCCAGATGCGCCTGCTGTAAGAGCCTCCTGAGAACAGTTGGAGGAATGATGACGGCAGGTGGCATGCTGAGCTGGAGCCTGAAAGGGGTTTCTCCGGGAGGTTTTGGGCTTGGTTTCAGCGTTCCAGCTTTCCATGGGATGAAAGCACTGCAAAAAGCAAACCTGCAAAAAAAGGTCTCCTGGCTTTTTGAGTCCCCCTGTGCCTTTGAGTGACATCTCCGAGTCAATGGCTGGGGCATCCCAGGCAGTATTTGAGATATCTGGAAGTGTAGGTGTGCTGTTTTGGAAAGCAATGGAGACTACGGCATTTCTTCAGAGGTTGGGGCATGGGGTGTTTTGCAGTGCTGTTCACTTCCATGTCCAAAGTTGGACAGTAGTCCTCCAAAATTTATTTATTGTGCCAATGATTTATTGTGCCAATGTTCGTTTGAAGGCAGTGGCCTTTCCTTCTCAGGTAGGTAGCATCTTGTTCCCTCCTTTCACAAGAGTGCAAAAACCCCATTTAAGCAATGGCGGGGCTCAGTGCCCCTCCTCAGCTCCCCCTGGAATAACCTCTGGTGAGCTGGTAAGCGGGGATACCAGCCCCTAGAGCCCCTGCAGCCAGATCCATGGCAGATGCTACTTCCATCCCTGGGAAGGTGACAGTGGCTTGGTGAGGATGATGACCAGGTCCAGACTCACCCTTGGGGTACAAGGAGTGGGTCCCCAGCCTGCCAAGCCTATCCTGGTGACTCTGGTCCCACCAAACAGCATCTGTTCTCTTTGTTGTGCTGGCCAGCTGGTGAAGTGAATCGGGGCATGTTGTTGATGGGTGAAGCACTTCTCCGAGGACCTATAGCTGGCTGAAATACAGGCAACTCTGCTCCAAAGCTCAGGGAGCAGGAGAAGGTCTGGTCTCCCCCTACAATGACTGCTGAAGTTACCTTTGCACTACCCATAACCACTGTGGCTGGCACAAATATATTGCACTGGTCAGAGCAACATCAGGGTTTTTTCAGCCATGAACAAATCCTCTTCTGGCATCCAGGAGTAGGTGAAGTACACAGTGGGTCTGGGCATGTACTTTGTCCAACCTCACAGCAAAGGGGATTATTCGAGCTCTTCTGCTGATATTCTGTCCCAAGGGGAATTCACCAGTGCCCCAAAATTCAGGCAAATGAACTCCTCTGCTCTACCCAAATGATGCAAAAGATTTGAAATACAGTAAAGTTTCAGGCCCCCATGTTTTGATTGGCTTCGTTGTCATCTCTTAAGAGAAAAACTCTTTAAATTGCATGGCAACAACCAAGCAGCATCCTATGTAACAAAAAAACTTGCTGCAGCAAAATGTTCTTTGGCTAACTCCACTCCCTTAGCAGCTTTGTCTCTCCTTCAGAAAGCTATTTTAAGAAGATGAGTTTGGTGTGCACACAAATCATGTCTTTGTTTAGTAGATCTGTTTTCTAATCAGGTCAGGTAAGTGCCCAGGGACTAGTTATGGGGGTCATATAAATACCTCCATAGATAGTGGCATCAAGAGATAAAATGCAAAGATATTTATTATTTTATGAGGCTTGTTCCTTCCTCCAGGTTCTGAAGAGAAATGCTTCATTGGATGTCAGTAAATTGTCTTTGATGTAACAAAAAATCTATTATTTTTGATAGGTTTGATCTTTCACAAAACAGTAATATATTGAAGAGTTGTCTATCATGCCGGTGACCTTTAATGACGTTACCGAGTCACAAGTGGCCATACATGGCTGTGATACAGCAAGGGCTGTACATGGCTTATGGAGTCCCGTAACACTGGAGCTCTCCAAAAGTATTATGTGTCCAGCACCGAGTCAAAGCACTGTGTAAATGCCACGCATGTTTCATACCCAAGCACTTTCTGCTGTTTAGCTTTTTGTTGGTTGATTGGTCTTCTTGTGGGTACCAGGCATACTTTCTGAGCTTAGTGGCTGTGAAAGAGGTCACTGCCTATTTCAGAAGGTGTACGTAACTTGGCACTCAAGCCCTTTGGTTTGCTGAGACAGACAATGCTAATGCACGGAGCAGATGAGAATTGCATTTGCCAGGGCTGGCCCTGGGAGCGGGCAGCCACCCAAGGTTTCATGGACTCGGTGATGTCCTCAGAGTTGTAGGTGAGGGGGTAGCCCCAGCTGCCTATTTTGGGTGGCACACAGATGGTTGCTTTCAGAAAGGCAGATAGGCAGCTGTAGATCAACAATCTGTCCCACTTACACATCAGTTTATGAATGATATAATCAAAGGATCGTGCTGGTAAAATTATGAATGGTCTAAACCAAAGGATAGTGCTGAAAGCACTTGTGAGGGGACTTGCAGGGAAGCTGGCTGAGGGACATCTTTGGTTCAGATGGGCAGTAATGTTCCTTCTGACAGCCCCTTCTGCAGGGAGTGACAAGGAGGTGGCAAAACATGCAAGCTCCTTACCACTGCTTGCTAATGAAAATGTGCAGAGAAAGTTTGTTCTTCCTTCTTGGACTTTTAATCCGAGGTTTGTGAAAAGGTCTTAAAGGGGATCGTACAGTGTGAGTGTTATACTCTGATTATAGTGTCTTGCTCTGGACCCTTTTGCCCATTCATTAGCTACCATTCTGTAGGAATATAAATGGTTAATATGTTTTTGAGGTGCTTGCCTCTTGGTGGAGGGCATATCAGAAGGCCAGCAACTGGGGATAAGACATGATGTGTTTGAAGTTTATTTCAGTCCTGGTCTTCACCCTCCTACCGATCCTTGGATTAAAGACATTGCTGATTTATTTCATTGAGTTTGTTTCAGTTGCTGATTGCTGTTAATGACTGCAAAGCCCCACCCTTTCTATTAACGGGTCAGTGCCCAAAACATACCCACTGTTCGTCAGATCTACATAGTTTAAACAGGTGCTCTTTCTCACAGGAGAAATATGAGCTGACTTTTTAAAGTCAAGCTGTCCTACTCACAGCTTAGGAGCAGGTCTTGCTTTTGCGAATACTCTCAATGGCTGTGAATTTAAGTTATGCAAATCCCAACAACGAGTATTTGGGAGGTGGTGGTCCCTGGCTGACTCCAAAACAGCTGTTTCTGATGAATGGTCCAGTAAATTCTCAGCTGATAAAGCTACCCGAATTTCTAGCAGCTAGCAGGTGGGGGAAGGGGTGGAGGGGGGAAAATGATTGTGCTGCCATTGCACAATACAATAGGTGAAAGGATTTTTGATTGCAACTCTTTACTGTAAGGCTTGTATTTATAGTGGGGGAGGGGAGTACTGCTCCCAGTTACACTGCCCAGTGTGGTACGCACCTTCTGGGACTATGGCAGGTGAATGCCTGTCCCACATGCCCTCCTGCTGAAGGTTGTGGGTGAAACGTGTTCACCGAGCTCCAGTAACAAGGTAAGCGGCTGATACTCATGTTTGCTCACTCCAAGAGGAGGAAGGAGGTGTGGCACTCGAGGGGCTGGAGGAGGATTCTGAAGGTCCGCCTTCCTCGGAGGAAGACTGCTGCCCTCCCTTGGAAACAGACGAGGTCCCTGGCCCGCAGGGACATTGCATAGGCCAATGGGAAGAGTCCCAGAGGGATGACTTTTGGAGCTAAGGGCACGGGGCATGGGAATGAGGCATGTGTCATCAGGTGACATACACCTCATCCCCAGCCAAGGTCAAAATCTGTCACTGCTCCCTAAGACAAAACACCTTTCTTCTCTTTACTCTAGTGGCGGGGAGGCCACAGCCAGTGACCTCAAAATGTTAGCTCACAAACCTCTTTGTGGTGGTTTTGCTATCTAGATGCCACCAAAGTAGTGGATGGAGGGAGCCCTTTGGATTACTTATGCCATCCGGACAAAGTAGCACAAAACTCCCTCACAGAAGAAACACTGGACTGCCCCTCTGGGGCTGCCCCCGCATGAAGAGCTGTTTGCCCAGGTATTTGGACAACCCCCTGAGAGGAATCAGGCATTTTGTGGGGGATAGGGTGAGGGTAGAAAGAGGCCCATTTGACCCATGCAGCTCCAAGTTGTGTTACAGGGTGCTCTTCAGCTCAGGCTAGCATAAGCTCCCCCCAGGAGTGGGAGGGATGGGGTCTGTGTTTGTTTGCAGGGTATTTTCTCCTCTGTATTCTCCAAGCCCTGGGATATGCAGTGAGGAGAAGCTGGAGAAAAGACCAGTGAGGGGCTTGTGTGGACCAGCACGCACAGCAGGACTACTCCCTGTGCTCCTGGCAAAACTGGCATGACCAAGCCAGTGCTGCTGAGGACCGAAATGGCACCAAGAACACAGGTGCACGACATGTGGCTGGTGACTCTGGTGCAGCCTGTTTCTACCTAGGCTTGTGCCAGCTGGCAGGCCTGGTCTGGCAGTGCCCGTGCAGGGGACCTGGGCAAGATGTCTCAGGCGAGAAGGAGTTAAGGCAGGGGGTCTCTAGCTCAGCTAGCAGACCCTTTGCTAATATTCGCCAGCTTATGTCTACCCACGGGGCAGATGTGCAAGGGAAGCCAGGCTGGCTTCTGAGCAGAGAGGGGAAGCAGCACGACACAGTGTCAGGCAGCAGCTGGGTGTGCAAGGCCTGCTATGGAGATTACAAGAGGGAGCAGGGCATTTTCCAGAATTCATATTCAGTGTGCTTTGCTTAATCCACTGTTTTGCTCTGTTCTCTCTTAAGCACCGCATCCCGTCAGATATGATGGCTTTTCAAAGCCCTTTTTGGGGTGAGTTCTTTGTTTACCTTTTTTGTTTTTTTTTCCAAAATACTGCTGAGGCAATGTTACATGGCCCAGCCCTGCGTACGTGCTGCCACATTCTGGAAGATGGAAAACAAAAGCTAAAAGAGGATGGTTAACCTTTTCTAATTGTCGCAGTACAGGACTAGTTGCCAGGAGGAACTGGAGTGCTAATCCTACTTTACTCACCATGTGACCTTTGGGTAAGTTACCTAATTACCTTGTCCTTCAGTCAACGGAGCCTGTAAAGAGCAGGTGTTTCAGTGAAACCCACGACTGCTGAGACAATGTGTCCTTAGGAAACAACCAGAGAATAAAACTGGATGCAATTTTTTAAAAGGTGGATTTAATGCACAGCCTTAAAATGTCCAGCAGTAGGTTAAATCCTGCCCGCTAATCTTTTGATGGGGCACAGGACTGAGCCCAGGCTATTTAATTGCACAAAAGATCATTCTGGAGGGCATTTGGTGTTTGTGGAGGAGTGATACAGAGTGATCTGGTCAAATTATAACAGAGTATGTTTTGTTCTGCTGGAATTAATTTCCTCCAGCTGGACTGAGTGGATCCTGCATCTGTCTCCCTGGCCATCCCGTGCTGTGGCTGCCAGGAGTGCCCCTCAGGTCCCCCAGTGGTTGCCCCCTAGGAGGAGGTAGGATCTCTTCTCTGTACAGTTACATTTGGAAGGAGCTTTCAGGCTGAAATACTAACTCTTGGTGCAAAGAGGTATACTTACTTACATCTTGATTCCAAGCTTTTTTCCCCTTCAGCTTCTTCCCCTTCCTGTGTATGTCATATTTATCGACTCACTTTAGCAATGGTATAATCTCTTCCTGAAATTATGTGGTATTAGGTACATACACACTTCTCCTTTTTGCCTGATTCTTCATGCTGATCTGAAATGAAAAGATAGGAATAACTATCCCCAGAAAGCATTCTCTCTCTAGTGAAAGATCTTTCACCCTGTGTTGGAAAAAGCACTTTACAGAGCTATTCACTCCCTCTTTAGCATTCGATGTCAAAGAAAATGCCACTGTATCTCTGCTTTGGATTACAAACACATCGTTTATTATTATCTGGCACTCAGGAGGCAAGACTGCCTCTTGGGGTAGGTACTGTTTATTTATCTGGTTTGATCTCCCTTTCATTTAAAGAGGGAGCTTTTCAGGGAGATGCATTGCAAAGAGTCTGTCTACAGTATTCTCCTCTTTCCAGTAAGTCTCATCATCAGAGTCTTTTGCTACAATGGTCCAGTGTAGTGTGTATTTAAACCTTCCCTTTTTATAATATACTGTGGGTTGGGGAGATGAAATGCAGCCTTCATTTGTATGAACACATTTTGCAATCAGATTTCCAGAATCAGGTTTTGATCCCTTCTTATTCAAAAGTGCTTGTAACCATGAATGGTCTAATTGAAATTGGAGGCACTTGCTGTGGACTAAGGAACAATTCAATGGGATTAAGGCAATGTAGAATCTGGGCTGTTGTGATTAAATTTTGCAAATATTAACTGAAAAATCTTGGCACAAATCCTAGCCAATATGTACTGGAGCAGTTCCCCAGAAGAGAGTGGAGCTGAGCCTTGCCTGAGGTGTAGCAGCGTAGCTGTTTTAACATGTCTTTCCTTTGTCTTCTCTTGACAGGAACTGAGGATGTTGGCTCATGAAGTGTAGGCTTTTTGAGGAATGTTAAGCTTAGAGTTTGGAAATAGCAATTTCCAGGGAAAAGGTCCGCAGCATGCCAATGAAACCAAACAGAAGAAATCCTGCTGCCCTGAAAACTGACTCCAGGAGTAAGAACATTTCTCACAACCCAGTGAGCTCCTTAGGGCATGTCTACACCATGCCATGAAGCACACTGCAAAGATCCCAGCTCTGGCCACAGAGCTAGTGGTGGGACTGGGAGCCCATGAGCTGTGTCAGTGTGGTCCAGTGACCAAGCCTATCCTCCCTGTTCAGAGGCCAGTATGCCATGATGCTGAAAGCAAGCTCACTTCCCTCCAGGCTTTGCACTGTGTTGAATGTACAGACCAGTCTTCCTGGCCCTTGCTTTGGGCTTTTTGCAAATGCAGTATACATATACTGACATATTCTCTCAACTGAAGAATAAGCATTAAGATGTGAAAGGGAAGAAGTTCCTGTCATTGACAACAGGACAATGACATTTGTTCCTGAATACTTTGCTAACAGACTATTGAGAAGATGCTTTGTAGCATGCTGTTGTTGTTGTTGGTTGGTTACAGCTGTCTGTTAGGTTCAATGATGAATCTGAGGTGCTGATACTAATCTGTGAATGTACTACTTCTCAGAGAGACCACCAGTCTGACCCAGAGCCAAGTTTTACAGAGGTGCCACAGCTGGAGTGAGTAAGTCATTCACAGGGAGGATGCCACAGTTTTGCAATTACTCCTCTCTGTCCTTTGGCCTGAAATAACCTATTGAATGTGTCCACTTATGAGCATCAGGCTTCAAGAAGGATGTCGACTGACTGGAGAGAGTCCAGCAGACGAGAACAAGAGTGATCAGAGAGCTAGAAAACGTGAGCTATGAGGAAAGACTGAAAGAGTTGGGTTTGTTTAGTCTAGGGAATTGAAGACGGGTAGACATGATAACACCCTTCAAGTATGTGAAAGGCTACTGCAAATAGGAAGGATAAGTTGCTGTTCATGTCTGCTGGGGGCAGGAAAGGAAGTAATGGTCTTAAAGTACAACAAAGGATATTCAGGTAAGATGTTAAGAGACGTTTTCCAGTTGTGTGATTCGTGAACTGGTGGGATGGCTAGCTGTGTGAAAACACTGCTGTGGGAAGGTATTAGCAATGGCTGAGATAACTGTCTCAACCCCAGCACCTTCAGCACAGCTGATCCTATCTGGAGGTTGGTGAAAGGGCAAAATGACCTTCACAAGTTTTGTCCAACTCAGGTTTTTTTTGTATGATTTTTGTTATCAAAGCAGAAAGTCACAAAGCTGGTTCTTAATTCTCGTGTGTGTTTGTGTGTGTTTTGTTACTGGGCAACTATCTGGTTTAATGGATTGTTTTCTGATAGGAAGAGGGACTTAAAATGAAGTTGTCCATCCTGAGATCATCCAGAAGAAAATCCCAAAGAAACAACTTGGAATCCCATTTAATGGAGTTACAAATCCAAACAAACCAAAGAGAAGGGCAGATTTCTTGGCTGATGTAAAAAATAAGGCTCCATGCTGGACTAGCTGTCTTCATCAGAATCCTGAACCATCCTTCCAATGGTGTCCGGTATGGTGGTGTTTGCACTGAGTACAATCTGATGCCAGCAGACAGAAGCAGATGGAAACCTCAGCATTCAGGAGCAGCCAGAAGTTGCTGGGCTTCTTTATATAATTCAGTAAAAGAGAGAGAAACAAAACAAAAGAAAAACCTGACACACACAACAGTCCCTCCTTCTCCAGTTTCACAGTGAAACAAGTACCAGCACTGTCAAGTCAAAGATTAAATAAAAAGAAAAAGCAAGACCATACTGCCGTGCATATATTAGACCTGTATAAAACAGCGACATGCACACCCTCACAAAAATAAGGATTGTGAGGTGAGCAGGGGTTTAAGACCCAGCAAAGAAGCTGTATTTTTAGCCATCCCTTTTCTTTAATCCTGTCTCTTTTTAATGGTGGAGCACTGAGCAACTGACTTTTGCCCGTAGATTGCTTTGACATGGGTCAATGCAGAAGGAGGGGATTTTGGGTGACACGGTGGCTGGGGTGGGCACCTGGCTGGGCTCCTGTGGCTGTGGCCACCGTGATGCTGCTCCCCAGGGAGGTGGGAGCTTGGCTAACCTGGTGCAAGCCTCAGGCTGGTTAAGAATCAAAAGGCATTTTAGACAGCCCCACAGAAAGCAGCTTTCCCCTGTTCCCAAGCTCAGCTCCTTTCTGTTGCTCTGCGTCCTTTTGTCCTCTTTTGTGACTCTTCTGGAATTTAGCTTTGAGAAGCACACACCAGCCAAGGGCCAACAAGGTCCTTCGTCCTTCCACTTTGTCTGTGACAGATTCATTTTTAACTGGGAATAATGATAAATGCTGATGAGGTGCGAGTTTTGACATTCATCTGGGAGTGCAGAGGCATGCAATTTCTAATTTTACCAAAATCCAGAAATGGGTGGATATTTTTTCTTTCATCTGCAAAGAAAGTCAGCAATATGTTTGATTTTTTGTAGCTTTCAGAGATTTGCTAGTTACACAGATCTTTAAAACCATCTATTTTTTTTTAAAGAAATTATTTCAAATTAAACATTTTCTTTCAAGCTATTTTTTTTAATTATGTTATTACTTTTGAAAAAACTCACAATGTGGTTATGCTGACCAAGGGAAATGACAATTAAATGAACAAATGCCAGAACATGCCTGAAACAAAGATTGTGGAAAATTTGAAATACTTTCAAAAATACTTTCAGAGGAACAGCTATGTCTTTCTCTAGTCATTTGAAAAACATTATCTAGCTGAATGTATAATGACACACATGCTTGGTTCTGTCACTGTCCCTAAAGGTACATTTCCCCAAGGAGAAGCTTTCCATTGCAGAGGGAGCGTCTTCAGGTTTCTTTACCAGGCCTCTTGGAAATTAGGAAATCACAAATGTGCACCATTTTCAAGCAATGCACACCAGTCCCTGTATCCTTCTTTTTGCGTGTCTGCAAACGTACGGTTCTGATAGAATGAGGTCGCCAGGATGGCACCTTCTGGGAATTTTTTCACTCCCCAAGCAGCTGTAGAGCTTTCTGTGCTAGCAGGACCTGTGCTTGGTTCTATTAATCAGTAGCCCTGTACTGGGGGTACACATGGGTCTTCTGAACTGATCTGCTGACACGCATGGAGGGAGGATAAAGTTTTCCTAGTCCAGTACTGGCACCAAAGCAGTGCTTGGAGAACAATGCCACTAGATGCTTCAGAAATACTCAGCGTGTCAGAGAGGTGCGTACCCTGGGCAGCAGGATCACGACCTTCATGTGCTGTCCAATGAAATACCTGACGCCAAATAGTTCAGCTGACCACATTCTGTTTAGATTTCTTTCAGGGTTGTGTTTCTGGGGGGTTTATTTATTTATTTTTTTTCTTGGCCAAAGCATTCAGTTATTTTGATATTTGGGAGTATTCCTTCCAGAAAGACCCTGCCACCTGACTCCGTGGTGTTCTCGAACAAATGCAGCTGATGTACGTACAGGTGAGCCCCTGGATAACACGTTGAGTGCCCACCTTTCCTCAGGGAACACTGATCACCTGGATCCCAGGTGCCCTGGGCCCATGCACATGGAGCAGAGCCAGGGTCAGCACTGGTAGTATCTGGTGTGTGCTGTGTTCAGGCATTGCATAAACACCTGTTTTTTCCTCCTGTCCTCTTCCTATCTCTATGTGGAGGTAAAGGTTACCGAGTTTAGCTTTGCCCTCTGTTCTGCTCATGCAGAACATTAGTTGCTTTAATATGCGGCTGAATGAAAGGTGTTTTTTGAATATAGGGCATTAAGCCTTTTTACAAACCTGTGACTAGAGTGTTTACTTTGGGTTCTGAACACCCAACCCAAGTTACTGAAGCAAGTAATCTCCTGATGCCTGTTGCCGCATGCACCGGACTGCTACCCACGTAGCTGCATGATGAATCCAGCTAGGGGTTGTAGCCTCATTGTGCTGCCTCAGGTGCTGGTCAGAGGGACAGCTTCCCCTCTCATCCCTCATCCAACAGTGTTTGGGTAATGTTTTCGGTCTGGAGAAAACCCCACAGGGCAGACCTGAGCTCGCTCTTTCTCTGCTTGTCACTCCTGCCAGCTCTTGCTCTGGCAAAACATCTTTTAAGGTCCATGAGGAATTCTGCCTGAATGAATGTCACTAAATCTGCAGACCTCTGCTGGAAGCCCTGCCTCCCTTGGACAGTGCTTGGGGACTGCAGGCTTAGTGCACTACAAGCAAGCTATAGAGTAGTACACACTAGGGCTGACACAAGAAGCAGTATTCTGGCTGCTCTCACATCCCACCTGGACCAGTCAAACTGGAATACCCCAGTACAAGCCCCTGACTGGCTAAATGACAGGGCTGCGGTCTTCCAGCTGACTAGACTGTTATGTGCCTCTGGCAGAGGACAAGAGAAAGTGAAGCCAGCCAATATCTAAAACACCTTCAATGGAAGGAAACATGATTAAACTGATCAAATGTGTCACATCTACGTGATCGCATGCTACAGAGGTAGGCAGAAAAACCCACCCCCGCCAGTCTGAGCTCCAGACAACAGCATCTGGCAAAAGACTCCTTAATGTAGGTATCAGGATGCTGGCAGCTGTGGTATTTCCAAGAGAAATAGTGTCATTCTTGCTTCACTGAAACATGACAAAGCAAGAACGGTCACTGTCTGGCCTGCGCCCAAGTGTCAGGGTGCCTTATACCTGCCATGCATATGAAGACTGCATCTTCAAGAAACTTCTGAAATGGAGGAAGAATGAGAAAACCAGCAGGACATGGCCAGTGGACATGTATTTCATTTGTGCATATTTCCAAAGGCAAGACTTATGTCACTAAAGTAGCTGCAGCTCCTTTTGGAGCAGTCACGTAAGGACTAGACAGTGACAGAAAGCGTCTCTTCTTTCCTCCCCTGATAACAAATGGGCTGCTGTTTCCAACACAGTCACCTTTTTAGCTGACAGAAGGACAGGGACACCTTCCTAAGAATGATTCAGGGTTTTTCTCCCCCAAAGACTGTTTCAAGGATACCAAGGCTATGTTCATCACCAGGTCTTATGTCCCTTTTCTAAATATCTCATAAAATATCTTATAAATAAATATCTCATAAATATCTCTTTGGGAGCAAAAGGGCATTAAGGCAGGAGACCACTCACTCAGCTAGCGGGCTGTTTTCAAATATTTAACAGCTTAGCTCTGCCTCCAAGGCTGATGGACAAGGAAGGCCAGGCTGACTTCTGGGCCAGATTCCCTCAGGCCTTGCCTTTGCTTCAGCATGAGAGGAGACTGCAAACCTGAGAGGTTCAGCTCTCCCTAGTGAGCTAGCGTGTACTAGGGTGCGCGTGTGCCATGAGCCTAGGTGAAGTCTCTGAGTATAAATAGGCAGCCCAGGACATCTATGAGGGCTCCAACCGGCTAGATGACAACTATCTCAAGTATTCTGCCCATGTTGCTCTTGCATTTCCCAGCTGCAGCCTACATAGCTGGAGAGCTAACGGAGACGGAGAATCTGGCTCCCTTGCTCCCAAGTGTCCAAGGAATGACCCAGCCATCTGCAGGAATCATTACCGTCCTCCGCAAGAGGGGACAAGGTCAAACCAATTGAATGTTGTCTAAAGAGGATCTTGGGGAGGGAATGTTTTCATTACAACAGTTCATCTTTCTTTTCACAGTTCATCAAAAGCAGGCCTTCTGCATACACACGCAAGACAAATAGGACTGAGGGGTGATGACGGATACTGTAGGCCCATGGTGATTGGGATGACCCTCCACTCACACAGTTGATCAAAGGCAAGTAAAACAATCAGCCAGCCATCAGCAACGATGTAATATTAAACTCCCCAAACACCTCATTTAATTAAGTCATTATGATCAAAATCTCCTTACCAGATCTTTTAAGTTATACACTCATAGACCTGGCCCTAAGATAGCAGAAAAGAACTTCCGGAGGGAAAGCTGCTGTTAAAAATTATTAATAAAATAACGTCTCTTCCCTCTACCCCACAAATCAATTACTCTCTGGAAGGATTCGCTTCTATCTGATTTCCCCAGGCAGGGCTCAGAAAGCTGGGTGCACCATGCCTAGCATCCTGCAGACAGCAGTCAGGGCAGAACACAGCTGGCGTATATGATGTCTGCTTCTTTGGGGGCCGATTGCTATGAAGTCACAAACCCTACTTTGGTGAACCTGCTGCTGGCCAAACAAGCCCGATCCAAAGTGCGCTAAAGAAAATGTTTGGCCCCTTGCAGGTGCAGTCCCAGCGCAGGACCGGAGGAGAAGTGAAGGGGAACTGGCTTTCAGTGGGAATACATCAATATGTGGAGAGTGCCTGGTTACTACGGAGTAGAGATTTCTGAGCCAGATTCCAGACAAGAACAAGATGGGATGTGAAATGCAGATATGGAGTTGAAGCTTGAATTTTCTCTGTACTTAGAAGCATCTTCAGAGGATGTCTTACCTCCCTTAAATACCCATGTTTGGATGAGATGCAGCCTCCTCCGGAAGCCTCCCTCTCCGTTGACTGGAGAGTTCTGAGAAACTAGCTTAAACCAGCTGGATGAATGAGCAGAGATGAGTTCCATCCTTTAGGTTTGTTGCAATTATAAAGACATCAGAGAGTGTAATGATGACAAATGAATAGACTTTTAATTCCTAGATGAAAAAGACATTGTTTGTTTTTTCTCTTTGCTTTCATCATTGGCTTAAGGCAACCTAATTTCGGTACTACATCTGAAAGTGGTGACTCAGCCCTACATCATGCATTCCCACCCCATTGCCTGTGCACCTTGGAGATGGTGCAGTTGAGCAGTCTGACAAATGAGGGGGCTCAGATGAGGGAACTCTTCCCTTTCTTTCCTGTTTTCTGTTGGGTGGAGCATTCAGCTGGATCAGCCTGATGTGTGACCCTACAGCTGGAACAAGAGAAGGGAAGGGAACTCATGGGCAGGGGCAGGAGAGCAATGCCACACATTTAGGCAAAAGTCTGACTTAGATTGGCTCTGCCCATTCATGAAAACACACCTAACTCACGTGTGAACTGGTAACCTAGTGGTGAGAGATTCTCCTTCTCATTACTGGCTTCCTGAGTCATCAGAACAATGGTAATTGCCCTACTATTCTTCTCCCCTTCATTATAGAAAGACATGGCAATTAAGCAGGGTAAAGCTTGCCATGGGTTTTAAGCCAGCAGTGAGTTCATCAAGTGCCTGAAATGAAACCTGTCAAGGTGCTGCTTGGCATTAAGCAGCCGACTTCAGCACTTCTAGAAGCACAGTTGCATTAGCCAGCACTGGGCAGGGAAGAAGCCTGCAGGGGAAGGAGCAAAGATCTTCACCCTGGACTGCTGGAGACAGAGGAGAATTGGGATTCCTGGAAACGACTGCAGCAAACATTAAAGGAGTGATGTCCCAGGGCTGGTGTAAAAAAGGCCTTCTGGAAAGGCTAAAGGTGTGAGACGGTTACTTCTCATTATGTACCCTGGTAAATAGGTGGTATCCAGTACTGTACAGTTTGCTCACCCTGGAAGTAGAACCTTTAATTCTGTAAAGACAGTAGGTGAGTATTGACCCAAATATCATATTCTGAATGATAGCATCCTTAGAAAATCTGGGAAGGGAAGGGAAGGGAAGGGAAGGGAAGGGAAGGCCCCAAACCTGTTGCTATGTTTTACTCCATCAAAACATATTAGTTAAATTTTCCAGGGCTGAATTCCAAATCCATCACATCAAGTTTGGTAAGGGCAACAGTAGTCTAAAGCCTGGGTCCCTAAAAATAAATTGTCTTTATAATTTCCAGGTGACTTAATGGCTTTGTCAGATTTGTAGAGTTATATAACTCATTAAACTAGTTTCTTTAGACACTGTGAAGCACTATTTTTTTGTTTGTTTGTTTTACAGCTTCCCTGAATTACCATACTAAGCACAAATCTGCTGTCTGTGGCACTGCACACACTAGGCATAGGCCCTTGCAACCAGATCAGCTGTTCCTGTAGGTTTTTTAAGGCATGTATTAATAAGGAGGCCAAGACATGCATAAACACTGAAGGCAGTATTGCTTATAGCCAGAATGGGACTCATCTTACTTACAAGACAGAACTAAGCTGGAGGAAGCAACTACATCTGATAATCCATGAGCAAATTGCCTGTGGATGTCAATGGAAGAGCTTTCTTTCATGAGCAAGGCATAAAGCTGTTTGCTGGGGATCTGTTGCTGTGGAGTTCAGGCTGCATTCAGTGACCACCCTGGCTGTGTTCCCCCTCTTTGCACTGACCAACCTAATAGCAGTCAAGAACGAAGCAGTGTGGGGAGGAAGTGCTGAATGTCAAAAGACAAGAGTCCTCTAAACCTTATCATTAAGTCTTCCTCGGAGACTTGGGTTTCAAGCAGACTGTCCAAGGGTTGCGTAAATTAGACCAAAACAACCCTGGACTGTGCGTGCAAAAATAACACCATGAAAGCCTGAAGGCAGACAGTGGAACAGAGAACACAAATCATCCTTCATCAGCTTCTGGAGTGGTGAAAACTTTCCTGTGAATAGCTCATTGCTGGGGAGATGGGCTGTCCGGGAGGATTGGGTAACAGTGAACTGGGATCTTCTGCTTGTCAAGTAGCCACAGAGCTAACGGGTATCCAAGACGGCATCTCTCCTTTACGTCTTGTTGGAGCAGTTCAAGGTTTTTGTCTAAAATCCTAAATCACTATTTTCTAGCTTGAGGGCTAGAACATGACAGTGGTTGTGGGGGGGGGGGGGCGGGGGGGGGTTGTCACCTGAGTTATAAGCTTGGCTCCAGGAAGTTCATTATTTTTGCAAAGCTGAACACCGTCAGCAGAAGCCCCAGAGAACCACTCACCTCTGGGGTGAGTGCATGGGGGTGCAAGCCCAGACCTGGGAGGTGGCCAAGATGTCAGCTTAAGATGGCTCTCACTCATCACCACGCTGTGCTCTCAGTTGACATAAAGCTTTCCGGTGACTGGAGTAAATTTTAAAAAAGGTTTCAGCAACAAAACAAAGAAGCCAAAGAAGAGGCTTATTTTGTTTCTAACTAAGCCAAAACATTTGGTGATCATTTATTTTTCTTTCTTTCTTTCTTCCTTCCTTTCTTTCTTTCTTTCTTTCTTTCTTTCTTTCTTTCTTTCTTTCTTTCTTTCTTTCTTTTTCTTTTCTTTCTTTCTTTCTTTCTTTCTTTCTTTCTTTCTTTCTTTCTTTCTTTCTTTCTTTCTTTTTCTTTTCTTTCTTTCTTCCTTTCTTCCTTTCTTTCTTTCTTCCTTTCTTTCTTCCTTTCTTTCTTCCTTTCTTTCTTCCTTTCTTCTATTTTTCATTCTTCTTTTCATTTGGCTGGACCAGTAATTTCTGCTGTATTAAAGTCAGTGAACTATGTCACCCATGGTAGAGAGTCATCCCCCCTCTCCTTTTAGGTTACCAGGGTTCAGGGAGGACACTGAAGACTCTGACCCCATAGTTCTGCAGAAACTAATGCTGACGTTCTCCAGAACAGCAGCTGAGAGCACTGCCTCAGGCTTGGCTTGGTTTTGTCTGAGGTTGCCTGGGCTGTCTCCCACTTCCTGAAAAATCCCACTTATAGAAGCTAGGTACCTGCAGACATTTTCAGCACACACACACACACACAAAAAAAAAAGCTGACAGATGAGTCAAGGTTGTGGTAAAGGGAATGATGTCTCCTCTCTGTGGACAGGGCTAAATGAGAATGCTGACAGCAAGGGACGTGTCCAGCTACCTGCCTTCTCCTGCTTGCACAGCCTCCAGAAGAATCATGTGTTTTTATTTATTCAATCTTCTGTTGTCCATCTTGTCTCATTTATGGGACAGATGAGCAGGAAAAGACCTAAACTCAGTGTTCAGTCCTCAGTAAAAAAAACATTATTAACATCACTCACCTTCCACAGCTCAGCTCCAGCTGCTCCACACCATATCCTTTATTAGATATTTATATGAATAGTAATATCCGCAGTTAGACTAGCTAGGATTTCAGCAGGAAAGGAAATTAACCCTCCTGCTTCAGGGCACAAAGTGATTCAGAAAGGGCAGGTTTGCCAGCCCTTCAGGAGAGAATTCATATAACTTTCTCCGCACCATCCAGCATTGCTGGCACCTCTTCTTTCTGGGACCTTCCTTCTTCCTGTCTTTTGGGATTTTTGCTGCAGACAACTTTCCTTTACCCATTCAGCCTGTGCATACCTTTCCCCAGCCGCAGGTAGCTTCAGCTCTCCCCTGTTCACCTTGTTTGTTTTTGTCAGTTTTCCCTTGCAACTCTTTGCAGTGGCAATTTGTGGCTCTCCTGCCTCTTCTCTGCTGTGTCCTTCTCCTTTTCCTCACCCTCCTCTCTGCCTTTTTCTGCTCCCTTTCTCTCTCTCTCTTCCCTGAGCACAGAAAGGCCAGGGGAGGTGTAATTGCAGAAACCAGGCAATTTCCAGCCCTGGTGAGCAGGTGGAGCCGGCCCTGCATTGCCAGAGCTGAGCCACCTCCACCCAGCAGCACTCGCAGCCTGGAGGAAGGATTTGGCCATCTCCCCACACAGCTCCAACTCCTCTTCTCACACTGTACAATGAATGAGCATGATGCTTTGGCTTTCCCAACCCCTTGGTCCCACCAACAAGACCCTGCATGGCCTTGTCTCTACCCACAGCCCCATGCTGAGGTGTGCCCCACTGCGCTGATACCAGTTCCCTTGTTATCAGGGCTGCCTCCTTTCCGCCTACTGAGGCTGGGTTATGAAATGTGTCCCTGTTTGACTCCAAACACCGAGTAACAGAGGTGTGAAGATTTCTGCAGCATGCCCACCTCTGCTTTTTCAGTGGTGCATGGTAAGATGGGCAGGGAAAATGTTCCTTATTACCTCCTTCAGATCAATCATACAATCCCTCACTTTGCCTACAGGAAGCTAGATAAAGATGAAAGCTCATTTTTAAATGCTTTCCCCTAATCACCTTCTTTTATTTATATTTGGATTGCAATTTGCCTGAAACTGGGTCTGTTCTGTTTGTATAGCACCAAGCACAAGGGTTTTGCTGGGTTAGCAGGGTCACTGGGCACTACCCAGGTACCAGTGATACTGTCCTCATTGGCTTCATATATCAGAATACATCAGTGAGCCAGGGCTGGGAGGGGAGTGACAGAACAGCCTGTCACCCAGTCCTCTATGCTGGGACATTTCACTTGTCCCTCCTCCCTGTTGCTGTAGAAAGCATAATGTTATCTGCTGTGAGATTTTCACTGAAGGAAGTTTACACAACCTAATTCTGCTGGTACGTGTGCTGTGCTGAAGGACTGAGAGCAGACGCCCTCTCAGGACTTGTTGTTCCCATTTCAAGGTAGGAGACACAATAACAAATACTAAACAAAGAAAATAGGCTCACCCAGTGCATCTCAATACAGACAACAGACTTCAAGCCACAAGGACCTGGTGCCTCCCACCAGATATCTCTTAACCTGCTCTCATCTCATCCTTTTTCATTTTTCTTTCTCTCTAGTCTCTCCCTTATCACAAGCAGGAAAATGTAGCAAAGCAGAAGATGGACTCCTTCCATCTCCTGTCCCTTCTAAGCACCTTCTTTCATTCTGTGTTTTATTTCTCCTCTCTCCTTTTGGGATAATGTATCCATAGCCAGAAAGTGCAGCAGGTCCACAAGGAAGCCTATTACAGCCCATGGTTTGCCATGGACGTTGCAATAGGCCTGGAAGCGTGTGGTCACATACCCTAGAGGTGAGGAGTTTATAATGGCCTGATTCAAAGCCCTGTAAGGTAAATGGCATCCTTTCCATTGGCTTCAAGGGGCTTTGGATCATGCTGTAAATAGTCCAGTAAGATACTGTACATGGATATGCCAACTATTTATAGGACTTATGATAGACAAGATGTGTACTCACCATCTAAATCTAGCCACTGTGTCATCTGGGGAGAGACCAAATCAGGTCTGATGCTTAGTGGAATTTGAGATATCAATGACGGTGAGGGACCATTGACTGACATGTCATCTGCTTTGCTTCCCTGGAGCAGAAACACCTGAGATCCTTCAACATCTACTGCAAGTGCCCTTCCTAACAGATAGCTTGGTTCAGAAGGAAATATTTCAAATATAGCAAAGTGATAACCTCAGATCTGTGAAGCTTTTCTGCAGCAAAGGCTCCTAGATCTTTTCAGGGCAATCCCAGCCTCCTCAGAGCCCCGTAGTCATATCTTCCTTTGACTGGATCTCTGCAACTGGGGCCAATGAACCCAGAATCAGCTAAGTCCAATGCTTGGTTTTGTCTGTGCAAGTTAACGTAGATGACCTTGGTACCTGGGATTACGTGTGTGACACGGGCTTGATTGATATCATCAGTACCCAAGGTAACCGGATCTGACAACATCAGACTAGAGTTACCTGCATGGCACAGCCTGTTCACATTCACACCTGTGAGTGAGCTCCTCACCTTCATTCATAAACACGTTTCTCCCTCTGAGCAGAACACGGCGTGCAGATGCTATCGTGCGAATGAATTTTTTCAGACAAAGATGTTCTGACTTCTGATGCTGGAGGAGGGTGTTTCATGTTATAGAGGGATTGCCAACAGTGATCTGATACTTTACAAACCCTTCGTGTCAGGGTGTGGATGGGAGCAAGTAGTTCTGACTGTTGTCGTTAGATTTGTAATGGTGGTGCCTAATGATAAACCAAGAATAGCCCCATTGTCTTCAGCACTGTATAAACACACAGGCAGAAGTAGACAATCCCTAACTCAAAGCATTTACGGTACAAACAAACAACAACAATAAAAAGCGTGGGATTTCTTTTAATGCTAAAGGATTTAGCACAAAAAACATGGAAGTGATACAGATAGTCAAAAGTACTCATGAATGGGCGGAGAGACGAACAGTAACATACTGGATGGATCATAAATCTACAGTCCTGTTTCTCCATCATGAGGGAGGAGAACAGAGGGCAAGGAAAAAGAGGTAAGAGAGAGGGCAGGGAGTAGGACTATGAATAGCTGGTGTTGGTTTTACTCCCTCAAAAATGACACTGGCAGACATTCACTTTGATTACAACCGGCACAGATTCTGAAGTCTATTTCCACATGCAAAACTCTAGAGCCTTACTCAGAGAGATCCCATACAGTAACAATAAGTGAAGAAAAGTAAACCTTTCTTGTTAAGACTTAGCATTGATCCCAAAATGCAGGAATGGCATGGCTATTGTTCTAGGCTTTGAAGAGAGGCATGTGCAATTCCTCAGCTGCTGGCACAGAAATGAGCAACATCTGTGGGGGGTGTAGAAGAACATCTCCTTTCTTTGAAATCCTGACTGGAATTTGTGAGGTGCAGCTAGTGCTTAAAAAGGTCTTCCACCCTACTCGTCTGCTTGGCAGGCAGGCAGTGCTGGCTGTTGTGTCTCAGGAAAGACAACAGGAAGCAAATTCCAGGTATCAATCTACTTAGTGTCACTGTGGATCCATCTGATTGCTGACTGCAGGCTCAGTTCTGCAAAGCACCTCCTTAATTTGAGGGATCTGCTTACATCCACTGGTGTTCACAAAAATACTGGAGGGCATACTTAATTTTAATCTGCAGTAGGACTGATATGCAAACAGTCTGCTGAACAGAAATTTCTGGTGCCTGGACAACACAAAGAGCCATGGTGGGGGCTGTAGAAAAGGAGGGTGTACAGAAGTGAGTCGTCTCACCATGGTGATTGCACTGGCATACATGCATTTGAGGTTCTTACGTCCTAAGGAATGCAGTAAGTCACCATTGCCTGCGTGTGCACTGTCATGGAGTGGTAGGGTAGATTTGTTTATTCATTTTATCCTTGATCCTTTGAGACTTTCTAGTCATTCCGTGCCTGTATTTTTTCTGTTGACTTAGTTGTATAAACTTCCTCTAATAGGAGAATAAGTATGTCTCTTGTGCTGTTACCCTGAGATCCTCCGCAAGGGATTCTGCATTGACAGCAAATGATATTAGACATCATGACCCTGTAGTGACCACCCAATTACAGTTGTCTGAAGAACTCTTGAACCTTGAGAGCAGCCTTATGATTTGCAACCTCAAATGGTCATTGTTTCTGCGAGTTTAGTTTGGCAAAGGTTATAATGAAGCTTTTACTTAAAAGTTTTTCAGGGTTTCGTCGGGAAGGCCAATGACAAACTACTGTGGCTGCAAAGCCAAAGTTTTCAGGGTTTGGGTTGCAGCGTTCAGTGTCTAGCTCCTATAAACATAATTGCATTTGTATTTCAATAACGGGAAGCCAAAAAAATACAATAAAAATTGCTTTACATAATCCCCCAAAGTCTAACATGTATTTCCTAAGGAAATATTAGTTCTGCCCACCAAAATGTGCCAGGTTTTGGTATCTTTTGTTGTTGTTATTGTTGTTTAATTAAAATCCTGGACTAGCTTTGCTCACTATTTCTTGATGTTCCTTCCTCTAGCTGAATTTCTTATTTTTTTGCAGTTAAAATGCATGCATCCAGACTGCTTCTGAGCTCCTCTGCAGTGGATGACCACGTAGCAGAACCAAATGTGTTCCTCTCCACTTGTGGAACAAGAGATCCCTTCTCCTCCTGTCACCTGTGCAGATACTGTGCCTTTCATTTCTTCCAGTGGGTAGAAATTATTCACAGATTCAAAAGCCTCTGCAATGAATAGCTGATTGTGAATGCTCATGTTCCATGTGTCTTTACGAGGGGGAGTGTTTTCATGTTGCGTTCCCATGTGTCTTTTTTACTATGAGACCAAAAGCAATTAATCTATTTGGGTAGTTTGTTAGGAAAACATCATATGCCACCACTGCATCTGGTTTAGATATTGACTTAACACCGAGCTGGAAAATGACAGCGTATGATTTGTGCCTCCCAAACACATAATATTGGTGACAGGTATTTGTAGTTGGTTACACTCTTTTTGTTGATGAATTTGCTGCTGGTCAATTAGAAACCATCCAGTAACCAGATCATGTTTGAAATGCAGATCCAGTGTGGATTTCCATCAGTGCCATTCCCTCCAAGACTGTAAGAATTGCAGGTTATGGTGGCCTGAGGTCGGGACACTTTCAAAACCCAAAATAAAAACAAGCCAAGCAAGTTCTGAACTTCTGGAGCTGTTTTCCAGCCTGTGACTCGCACCCTCCTTGGCTGTAGATGAGTTCTTCTGTCTCATCTGCTTTCTAGAAACTTTCTCTGACATGAAAACCATGGAGTATTGGTGAACACTGATTTATGGCACATTAGCACAGACAGCATATGTTTCTCTAACTCCAGAGCAAGTCTGGCTCTGCAGTGCTTGGAAATGCTCTTTAAAAAAAAACAAGGTAAAGTGTTATATACATCAACATGTGCTCTCTGTGGATGAAATGCATCTCTCTATAGTGAGATACCACAATGTTGAGGTAGTTGTTAAATTCCATTCAGATGCCAGGATACATTTCATCCTGTAGCTTTTATTGATATATTAGAAAGCAGATCAGAAGTCAGGTACCTTGGCATTGATTTGGTATTGGGACTAAATCAACATTGGCTTTGATTTCTCTATGTCACTGTATATTACTTTGCTCCAAATGCTCTGCCAGAGGATTAATCACCCACAACAAAGAATTAACTACATGTCAAACTTATAAAAGGAGGGGTTTAAGAAGCCATCTCTTTTTCCGTCTCTGTGAAAACAAAGCAGTGCACAATGGGAGATGTACAAATAATCAGAACTCCTGTGGGGGAGGAGAGGTGGAGAACAAGCTTCTAATGCAACAACCAGCCACAAAGGTTACCTTAAAAGCTTTTTGATGATGGAGCTCGCTGTGTTTATGGAGGATGTGACATGACGCGCCTGCCCGTAATAGGGGGGGATTGGAATTGTCACCCGGGGATGGCTGTTCCAGCCCTCTTCCTATCGTGAGCTGGCTGAGATGCTGCAATTAAACTCAGCACAAGAGCTGTAAGTAGGGAGAGCTGTAAAAATAAAGTCAGGTGCGAGCATGTGGGTGAATTCTATCAATGGAGTAACAACAGCAGCCAGTGTAGTGTACAGAAAGCAGGAAGCAGAACAGAGGATTGCTGCACAATAAGAGAGAGGAAGCCAGCAGGACAGTTTCTGGACACAGACCAGTATCTTGTGATGCATTGTGTTCAGAAATCAATAGTTTCATGAAGCTTAATTCTCGTGTCGAAGAAAAAGATCATTTTCAGTTCAAACAGCTTTCATTTCAGCTAGGTTTGCAATTCTTTTCCTAGAGCTGAAATGATCTCAGCTGAAAGAGCTGATCTGTGTACACGATCAAATAAAAGGTAAAAAGCCAGTCTCCAGCGAAAGGTCAGTGAAATTTGTCACACAATTAAAACTACTTTACTTCGTTAGAAATCCTCTGAAACAAGACTGTCCAAGTCCATGTAATTTCCAGCCTGCTCATCGCCACCTCTTTATACCGCAGGAATGATCCTCCTGCCTTCCAGACTTATCCTTGCTGAAGTTGGCATCCCTCTAATTAAGTACAGCTTTTAGCACTAAGAATAAATAAATAGATAGATAGATAGATAAAAATCAGCCCGTCTTTTTTTTTTTTTTTTTTTTTTTTTTTTTTCTCTCCTCCCTGAGACATATCCCTCAGGAAGATAACACGTCTATGTCATGAAGGGTGGGGTCAGGCAATAAATCTCAGTCATGATGAAAGCCATGTTATATATTTCCTCTTTTCTTTCTTCATAATAGCTGTACACATGCTCGTCTCTTGTTGCTTTCCCATCTTGAACACTTTCCAGACATCAGAAGCATCAGGGTCAGCACTGAAGATACTATTCTGGAGTTTGATGGACAGTGAATTTGTGGGGGTGGAACTTGCTACCTGTGCAAGTGACTAGCTGTTCACTACCACTGAGAACATCAGATGTTACCATCTCCGTGGTCCCTTCCCACCATTTGTCCTTCTCTCTTGAGGTCTCAATGCAAAGGAAGCTAACAGAGAGGCTGGACTCTGGTCGCCTCCTGGTTTGCAAGCCTCACTTGCTGCTGTGTCAATGTCACCCAGTGCTGGAAGCAGTGTCTGCTGTCTTCTAATTCCTTGACTCTGCATGACTGGCATCATAGTGCAAGCTTCACCTGGAACAGCCCAACAGAAAGTGGAGTGGTGTGAAACGAGCTCCTAAGGTCACCACCACTGGCAGATCTGAGCCAGAGCAAGAGCAGGGTAGCTCCCTACTGCCCAGTGAAGTAACACACAGCCTGGGTGATACAGGCAGGGTTTCCCTTGTGTACATGGAAGCATGAGAGAGAGGCCAGAATATCTGCATGTGGCTTGGATAATGGGAATGAAATGGCAAGGAATGGGGAGTTGCCCAGAGCAGACAGCCAGATCTGTGTTACAGACCTTCCATTTAATGAGATGTATCTCTGATGTAAAAAAAAAATGCAAAAATATTCACTTGCCAGTGGGTTCACAGAGCAATATATCCTCCTCAAGATCCTCAGATGGAAGAGGGGTCTTGCACATGCAGCCCAGGGACCCATGACATGTCCATCAGGCTGATTTCATTTCTGACCAGGCCAGGGGAGAAGAAGGCTTTTTGTTCTCTTTGCTTTGTCCTCTGCTAGCATTTGCTTTAGGTTCTTGTCAAAACAAGATCAGCCTCTTGAAGTGCAGCACACGCTCTGTCCTGTTTAGTTTTGCAATGTTTTGTTTGGCTGCTAACAACTTGTTCATTGGGAGAAACAATTCTTCCTTGGTTAATGCTCTAAGAAATCCTCTCCTGTAACTGCGCTGATCTAACAAAGCCCACCCTGCCCACCAGACACCCATGGAAAGAAAACAGCCAAACACAACACCCTTCTGACAAAAGGTCTTCAGAAACCCACCTGTGAGAAACCGTACTGGATATTCCCAGGGAACAAGAGGCAGAAAAGGTCTGCTGCAATGCAAAAAAAGTAATTGCCCACACACTCCATTACCCAATCTACACGTAACAGTACTGGATGTTGGACATGATGATCTTGAAGTTTGTTGTTTGTTTATTATTATTATTATTATTATTGTTCAACATAGATGGTTCTATGCCTGAAGAAAAGGTACAAAACCCTTGTAATTCACCTCCATAGCATGACAGCAGGGATAATTTACCTTGCCCTTTCATGGCTGATTATCTTGTGCCTTGAATCTGGGCGTTGATGGTGCTTGTGATTTCATCCTGGCTAGCCTGGGCTTTGAAAACAGAAGTACTGCTAGTGTTATGTATTGTAATTGAAGATGCTATTCTTCATGCTTTATTAAGACATGGTCCTTTCCCCGAGTTACAGAACGGATAAATTTAATGCCATGTCTAACACACTTTCAATCTAGATTATTTGCCTCAATAACATTCTGCTACGTGCAGCCCACTGCAATTACATTAAGCAATGCGAGAAAAATTATTTGTTTTATCTTTCCAAGTCTATCTTCTTCTAATAGAGTGTTTTGCTCTTGCTTTATGGGAAAAGGAAGCAGGAGTGCTTGTTGGCATCACCTGCATCACTTTGTACTCCTGCTTCCTCTTCTCATGCTCTCATCCAAGTTTAATTGCCCTGTTTCCTCCTTGTTTCAAAGCTCTTTTCCCTTTCACACCTCTTGCACTTGAGTGGCTCTCTGGCTAGAGTTCCACATTCTCTTACCACAGCTCTGTTCCCTTAGGAGCAAGGTGATTTGTGGATCGGACACACCCAGGCTTCTCATACTGGAGGCCTCCCGAGGTCCCCACGCTTAGCTGCTTCCTCCTAGCCCGTCACAAGCTGCCTGCTCGACGCTCTGCCACCTGCTGCAGCTGGTTCTAACTTTGCCTGGGAGCGCTTTGAGGACAAAGCCTGTACTTTGCCAAGCACATGTCCTGCCCTGTGCCTCATGGAGCACAGCATGGGTCCCAAAACACAGGCTGAGTGGGTTCCCTTTAACAATACAGCACAGGCAAAGGCACTTCTATAGCAGGCAGTACATCTTCTTTGCATAAGCAAACCCAGTGGCAAATATAATAGAACCAGGAAGAAGCTTGTTGAATCAAGTTGTGTTTTACTTAATATCAATGATAATGGCACCAATGTGAATAGCATTTTCTCCATTACATTCTAAGAACTTCCAGTTGAGTCTCATCCTATTTTCCTGGTCCATTTTTTAATTATTATTATTATTTATAACCAACAATTGCTCTGTTTCAAAAGAGAGAGATTGAAATGGTTCCTTCCCAGATATATGGAACTAATTCTGCAAGTCTCTGTTCATGAATAGACCTGAACAATCATTATTTTTCCAGAGAATAATACAGTCTCTGGAAATGTGGTTTTAGTTGTCCTGAAACTATTCACACATTAGTGCTGCATTTCCTGAATGATGCTAGCTGGGGAAAAAATAATAATAATAAGGGGATTAGCTTCACAAATCTGCAAGATGAGGTAGTGCTGTTCAGATTGTATCATTATGTCCAGTCTCAAGAGTGTAGGATAGCTAGGTTAGACTCGCACCCCGCATGTGGAGGTGCAGCCCACTGCCTGGAGCATGGCTGTAGGTGTCAGGGCACAGAGCAACCCTACCCAGGCTGTGAGAGCAGCTCTCATTTTCCTCTCTCCTGTGGGGTTCTTCTGACCTAAAGAAGATAGTTCTTCCACAGGGAAGGGAGTGCGAGCACCCCAAGTCCTAGAACAGTATCCTAATCCGGCAGGCTGGTGAGGGATGCTTCCTGGCCCAATAATTATTTAAATGAGAAGGAAAGGACAAGTGGAGATGTGCCTGACCCAAAACTCCTTAGAGGCCGACACTCCTAGGCAAGGGAGATTCAGAGCCCCATGCTCGTGTCAGCTGCCTGATTGCAGGCAGGGACTTCAGCCTAACCAGGCTGCAGGGGTTTTGGAGGCTGGTTTCCCTTATTGCCCCCTCCATAAGAGATAAAAGGACGGGATGTCAATAATTGCTCCTTCTGCCTGCGGTTGCATAACTCACCCCCTCTTTGCTTTTGTTCGCATGTGTCCATAGTGAAATATTTCATTTTGGATCTCAAGGAACATTTTGTGTCAACTGAAAACAATGAGACTGATTCCTCCCTCCCCATGTGAATTAAATCCCCCCAAATTTACATTTGTTTCCCTCTGAATCTAAGTTATTTTCCAGTGAGGCTGCCAGGCTGAAAACTATTTATTCGTGCAGCTCCAGAGATTAAACAAATGCATCCTCTCCTGAATCTACCTGATTCCCGGTGAGAAATTGGGCAAGAGAGCCTCAAAACAGCCTGTTTTAGCAGGAAAAGCAGTATCTGATGCCTGCACAATAGGCATGAAGTAGAATTTTGGGTGGTTGGAGCAAATAATGGGTAGCCTTTTGGAGCAGGATTTTGCTCCTGGGTTTTGTAACCCAGGGTTCCTGACTGATCTCACAGTCAGCACGGCTGGGAAGACAGAGATGATGTGGGACTAAATTGAAAAAATTTAAAGGATTTAAAAAAATTAGAGGATCTGAAGGAAGGCCAGCACCTCTTTCCTCTTGCTCAGCTGAACTGCAATAGGAGAGCCCAGTGCCAGCTCCAATTTCTTCCTCCACCACAGTGTCATAATACCCCTCAAGAGACATCTCTGAGTGTAGTTCACTAAGTTTACTTCCCAGTTCTTTTGATCGGGCATGCAAGGGATGCTGCACCCCTCCTTGGAGCTGTTGGTCTATGTCAGCCTGAGGATTTTATTTTTCCCCTTTGGCTAAGAGATGAAATCTTTAAAACCAGAAGCCATTTTTACTTCTTTTCAGGGCAGCACTTCATTTTTCAGAGGAGGAGGAAGGACTGTGAAAGCAATGCACTGAACAGGCTGGAGGGATGAATAATGCTATAAACCAAAGGGCAGCTTCAATTACTTTCACTGTTCTAATCAACGCCCCCGACGTGGGACATCAAAGCAGGGCAAATCAAGCACAGAATTCAAGACGTCCCTGAACTCAAGGCTGCATGACAGGGACAGCATGGAAATGTCCTGATTATATTTCACAAACCAGCAAATCTCAGACCTCCCCTCGGAGGAAGACTGGCCCTGAAGGCAGGAAGACGTAGTGGGACATGCTGTTCTGCGTGACTCCAACAGAGTCAGTGGTATTCCTGCTTTCATGTGGCACACTCTTTTAGAAATCTCCAGCAGAGATGATAAAACCCTTAAGAGCAGGACACAGCTTTTTTTTTGGTGGCATCTCTTGGTCTGAGCCCAAATCTGATCTCAAGATGTGCTGGGCAGTGAGGCTGAGTGTGAATACTCATCCTTGCCGGTGTTGGTCTGACCCTGCCACTGAATGGGAGAGCTTGGAAATAAGCTTGTTCCATTGACATGGCTCAGAGGGATTATCTCCTCCTTGACCTTACAACCCTATGGCTGATGAGCTTACCAGGTGCTTTTATCTAGCCCCAGCTGACACTGCCGAGGGGTTTTGTCAGATCTGCCGCTGTTGAGCAGAATACCGTCGGATGGATTCTCCATGCCCATTCTGTTTTATAAATGACCTGGACAATGAGGCTTTCACACCAGGCAATGGGCCTTTCAGTCTGAGAGTCAGGGGAGGAGGACTGAATGAACCCACAGCCCCAGCCGATCCAGTGTCCAACGGGAACGTGGATCTCAGTGGCTGAATGGAGAGCTGAACCTTCCACCTTTGGTGCAAATACCTGTTATAACTATATATATAAGGGCTCTAAACAAGAGCAAATGTGACAGCAGTTCAGGTTTAAATGCAGTGCTCACAAACAGAGTTGTGGCCGTATTCAGTTGAGCTCTAGCGTTCAACATCAGTGCTCCCAAAGCAAAGGACAGGCTGTCAGAATGAGGACTGGTCACACCAAACCACCTACCGTGCTGCCTTAAGAAGCCTCCCTGGGGTTCCCAGGTGTATTGCACTGAAACTGCATTTTTCTGTGTCTGTGTGGTCGGCAAAAACTATCCTTAGGCTAAAGAAATGGTAGACGTGAAGACACACTAGCTAACTGCCTGGACTCTGGACTCTGGTACAATTCAGGCAGCCCTTCTTGCTCAGCCACAGGCACCCCTCAGCCAGAGAGGGGCAGCTCCTAACCCTGCTGGTAATTCGCCACAATGTGTTTTTTGTTTTGTTTTGTTTTGTTTTTAACATGGGTTCTGTGTTTATTGCTTTTGTTACAGCGCTGGCAGCACGTCCTGCTGAACAGACAGCCCTGGAGACCTGTGTTATCTCCCACAGCATGAGGAGGGGCAGCTCCAGCTTCCACTACAGCGACCTGTCACCCTGCCTCAGCCTCGGCTCAGCGGGGCCGCTTCCAGGAACAAGGGGAGAAGTCGGCCCTTTTGACCCAGCCCTTTGATAAGCCTCCTAACCGGGGTGCCAATTAGGGCTGAGTGGGATGGGGGATTTTGCAAGGCTGGTGAGCACCGGTGGCCACCGTCCCTGCAGGGCTGCATCGGGGGGTGCTTCCCCTAAGTGTAGGGGATGGGGGCTGGGAAAACCCTGCCACGGCAGAAGGCACAGGGAGGGCTCCAACTGCAGGCATTTTTCCTCCAGGCTGCTACAGAGTTCCCTCTCTCATTGTATCTGAGATGCTCCGTTTTGGATAAAAATCAGGCTCACGCCCCTTTGCTATCACAAAGGGCCCCATGGAATATTTATGGACTATTTCGGGAAAGAATAAGATGGTAGCTGTTACATCTTGGCCACATGTCCTTCTCATCTCCCTAAATCTCCTCTGCTGTTTTATTTGGATAACACGGCTTTCAAAACGTGCCTTCCATTATGAAGTGCTGCTGTCCAGCTGTTCAGTGTCAGGCTTTGCTTCAGGCTCTCTTTCTCTGTGGGCATGTGTCTGCCTCTCTTTGCACAGCCGACTCGCTGATGTGCAGCGTATGCTCAGGGGCAGCTCCCTGTCATGAGCAAGCACTGAACTAATAGATGATCTCAGGAATGATCAGATCAATTCATTAACCTTCTGAATAAAGTTGTCTATTGATACAGCCCCTCTTATCAGGGAAGCCTTGGGTACTATTTATTCCACGAAGTGGAAACGCTCCTCTCCCCCTCTCCCACCCTGCCAAGGTTACAGCCTTACGTCAGACCCTGCTGTGGTGACCTTGAGGCTTTCTCCCTGTTGGGGTGTACATGGGCACGACTCCCACGTTGTGGGGTAATCTGTGCTCTCGCTGCTCTTTATATAGATGGGGGCTTAGCAACGATTTGCATGTGGGTCCTCGGTCTTCTCTTGCTGTCGCACTGGCATCGGAGCAGCCTTAGTTCAGTGATAATCAGTGATTAGGCTTGAAACCCTGGGGCTGGAAAGGTTTGCATTTGTCAAAGAGATAGAGAGATGGAAACAGGTTGACCAAAGAGGTTATGGAGTTTTCATTCATCGTGGGAGATGTTAAAAACCCATCTGGACACGGCCCTGAACAACCTGCTGTGAGCAGGAGGCTGGACTGGACCACCTCCAGAGGTTCCTGCCCAGCTCAACCATGCCATGGTTCTGCGATTCTGCAGCTTTGCTGAGCTGCACAGAGGGGGGACCAGGCGTTATCTGGGGTGCCACGAGACAATGCCAACTTCAGTGCCCACTGGCAGAAAAGCACTACTATGGCCACCAGCACTGCCATAGCCCAGCACCGTGTGCTGCCCTAACAGCAGCTGCTGGGCCAGAGCTATACAAAGAGGAAGAAGCGGGGGCTGACAGGACCATCCCAGAGCCTGGAGCTTCTGGTTCGACCCCAGTGCTGAGTTAAGATCATGGAGGATTTCACTTTTACCTTGGCTTTCACCACCACTGCAGGCTTTATGGCATGCCAAAGTAGTGGCAGGGTGAAGGCAAGGACCCACGCTGGCTCTATTTTCACGTGAAGAGCATTAGAAACAGTGGGGTGGAGGGAATATAAGGTATTAGAAAAGGTAAAGCAGCCCCACTTTGGGTGTGGGTCACCCATTGTTTCCTCCAGAGAGCCCATCCCCTGGTGAGAGGGGGCTACAGTGCAAAGCCAGGGAAACCTAGGGCAAGGTTCTTGTGAGCCTGGAGACATGCACATTTGCAACCCAGCCCTGTCTGCCTGCCTCTCCTCTTCAAATCTGTCAGCTTAATACCTTGCAAAAGGCTACGCATTTATCCCTGACCTTATTGTAATTACTTGGATTAGTGCTGAATCAAGTTTTTCAGCTCTTATATGTGAGAGCCACATCAGGTTTTGTTCTGTGCCTATTTGTTCTTTTATTTATTCAGTACATGAAACCCATTAGCTAGATCATCATTCATTATGGTCTTTCTTCTTGCTATTACTCTAATGATCTCCAAATGTCATTTTGAACGTTTTGGTCATAGTTGCCAGTTCTAAAGCTCCTGAAAAGTTCTTGGCGCTTTTCATCTGGCAGAAGCTAGTAGTGTCCCAGTTCCCTTTTTATCCTTTCAAGCAAAGGAAAGAGCACATATCACAAGACTCTGTTCCTGACAGGTTTCCCTCCCCACTCCCAAGGTCTGTGTGGTTGTTGGGGGAAGGAATCCATTCTCACTGCTGCCCTTCCAGGGGATGAACGAGGACAATCATATTTTTGGGTGGTATTTTCATAAAGAACATTTTTCTGTTGTTAATTTGCTTTTGTTGGTGGTGGTGTGTGTGTGTGTTTTTTTTCCCTTGCCATAGTTTTAAAGTAAGAAAGGAAGTCAGTCTGCCTAGGTGGAAATGAATTTCACTGAAGCAAGCCATTTTTTTATGGTGCAAAAAGTAACAGTCCCTTACTAAATTAGCCACGTTTTACCTGCAACTTTTTCATGGAAATTTCCTCAGGAAATTACATTTCCCCAGTTTGTTTTTCTATGGAAAGCTACTGGTAGCAGCTGTCAAAGAAAATTGCAAGTACCCACAAATACTGTCATTTTCAAAGGCAAATATTTGCAAAGCATAAAGTAATGGCATGGAGTTAAGCCATCCCTTTGGAAGAGTTCCCGCTGGCTAAAGCACTGGTGCTAGAAGAGTGCAGCTACTCACACCCTTTCTCTGTTCTCTGGCACACCTTTTTTTTTGTTGTTGTTCCCTCGCATTATTGTTGTTTTAGTAAGTAGTCCCAAAACAAGTGCAGGGAAGTACCTGCTACATATTGTACAAACGTGGGTAAACTCACTTTTTATCAACTCTTACGTTTCAATTCGCTTCCCCTTGGATTATCACCTGGGGTATATTTGAGGTCATGTTTCACTTCCAGACTGAGTGAGATTATTTCAATTCACTGGCTGTAAGCTGCTCAGAAACATCTACACTGAGATTTCTGCTATGAAGCAAGCAAACTTGTCTTTAAAATAACAAGTTATAACCCCCCGATGGCCCAGAAGTGGTATTTGCCTTCAGGGTTCAGTTTTCATCAGTTGCCATCTGAGGTAGAGCAGCCTTCTCCTTTTCACCCCCTGCACCTTTAAATAAAAGAAGTGATTATTGAGCAAGCACCTGATTTCTGCATCTACAGCAACTGGATAAATGGGAAATATTGTGGAAGTTGACAATAAGTTGCGGGCTGTTCACACAAACACCAGGTGCTGGGTCTGTGAGTGCACTTCCAAGAGTTCAGTACAAGGGCATCCCAAAACACGCCTGAAGCTGCTGGTACCTCAGTCCTCCATCCCACATGAGCACAGCCTCCAAGGCAGAAGAGCAGCACGTCAACAGAACTTTCTTGTTAGCTTAAGAGCTATACCATCTATAGAGTGATGGATTCAAGCAGCTGGTGGATGTGGGCTCACCAAAGAATCACCATAATGTCCCTCACAAGTGTCCATGACTGGGATTTTATAATCATGGTGTGAGAAGACACACATCCACCACATATCAAGGCTTGTAGCCATCCTGCATCAAGGTTTGTGTGAAGGACAGAAGGGTTTGGGGAGATGGCAGGAGAGAGGATTCTGCGTCAGGGTCCTGCAGGACAGCTGGGTAACATCCTCTCTGAGAGGCTGCAAGACTCCTTAACGAACCTGTCAGCTTTCTCTTGGGCAGCCATCAGTTCCTTACCCCAAACAGGAAGAACATGGGCTGTGTGTCCTGAATCTGAAGCATGGTTTTCTAAAATCCAGCTGTGCTGTGATGGTCCCACACGTTTTTACTGTGGTGCAGAGCAAGTACACAAGCTCTGGGCGGGAATTTGTCCAGCAACACAAGGTGGAAAACCTCAGTGTTTCTAAAATATGCAGGGGTTATCACTGTATGAGGGATGCTCCCTTCAGCGTTGTCATGGTAAGGATAACATATGACTGTAAACACCATAGGCTAAACATCTTTGCATGAAATGAAAGGGAAGTGCATTATCTGGTGAAGAACAGCTGAGAGATTCAGCTGGGCTGGCAAAGAATGGAGTTCAAAATATGAGCTCCAGCCTTAATCCTCCCTTTTGGACAGGCAGCTGAGGTCTTTCATGGTGGTACTGGAATCCAAAAACATAAGAAAGATAAAAATGTGCCTGAAGAGAAAGCAATTTCCAGCTGCTGCAATGCTTGTGAAGTCCTATCCACAACACAGGTGGGGAGCACAGAACTGATGGAGCTCCTGGAGGCGATGGTCTCGGGAGCCTGGCTGCTCAGCCGTGGTGTCAAGGTTAACTTTAACACACACAGATACGTCACGTAGCAGAGAGGTTGCCAGAAGTGGAGTTAGGGAAAAGCAGACTCCTTGCAGCCTGAAGGTCACCTGAAAGACAGTGTCACCAGCTGGTCTGAAATAACTATACCCTATGGCAGTTTCCATGGGAAGAGCATCAAGGGGATGCCTGGGACACGTGGGGTGAAGATGACTTCTGATTATTGAGTAGCATCGACGGTGGGGCACATCTTTAGAAGGACTGAGGTCTGAGCTGAAACTGAGGCCAGCAGTGACTGCTAAACTCTTGCAGACACGTCAGAAGGTGTTAGCAGCCTCAGCCATTTGAGCAGCACCATGACAAGTAATCCCATCTTTACAAAGCAGAAACACATTGCAAGTCCAGCCACCCTGGGAAGAATTTTTCAGCTTCCCCATTAGAAATGTGTTTGCCTTTCGTCCTGCCAGTGGGGGAAAGGGACACCTTTATCCTAGAACTTAGGAGAAAAATAATAATAATAATAATAGTAAACAGCAACACTTGAACAAGAGAAAATACTTTTGGCTGTGCTGGGGCATTTGCTATAGCAGGATTTACTATTAGCTTAGTAAGATTAAAAGGGATCAGACATGTTATGTGAGTAAGAACTCAACGACTTCAAAGTTGTTGATACCTCCTGCTGCAGGTGTCAGCCTGCTGGGGTCCTTCCCTCACTCCTCCTTTGTAGGACCCACGGGTCCTACAGCCTGCAGTGACACCCAGGTGTGGGCAGAGGAGGAGCAGAGCTGGTGATGCCTCTGGGCTGGCCGCTGCCAGGCACAGGGATGCCAGCAGAGAGCTGCTGGGCTTCCTCCAGGCTAGCCACCCCTGTGGTTTCCAGGAGGAGCAGAGTTTGAGAGGATCCCCGAGGAGTGCGTGCGGGAAGACAGCCTTCCTCCTCCTCCCCTGTGCTAGCTGGCTGCGGGCACGTCTGCCCTGCTGCGATACGCTCTTCTGAGATTGTCTGACCTTCTGCAGTCTGGTTGTTTTGGCTGTGCAGCCTTGGTTTATATTTGGTCTGGGCTGGCTTTTGCTTTGCAGATCAGGTGGGAGGGTTTAACATTGTGTTTCTGGGGATTTGGGGATTTCTTTTTTTTTTTTTTTCTCTCTCTCTCCCCCTCTCGCTCTCTCTCTTATTTCTCAATGATTTTCTCGGCTAGGTCAGGTTGATCTGTGTGGGATCCTGGCAGTGCACCAGGGTGTAGCATAAGCAGTGCTTGTAACATTGATTGTCTAGTGTACTCAGTCACTGGGTTGCTTGGGAGCTGGAAAACCTTTTATAAAACAACACATCTGTCTCTGTTGAGTACACTTAGAGCAAGTGAAATGAATACAAAGCTCATCGCAGGCAAACCTCTAGGTATCTCTTAGTCAGAAAATGTATTTCCCATCCTCAGGATGTATCCAGCTACACTGCAGCCCTGTCTCAATTGTAGATGATCAACAGCAATTACATTACCCTGTGCTGCTTCTTTCTAAATGTCCTTTTGCATTAGATATACCTTTCAGACATGGATCCATCCTCGTGGGCACACAGGGACGGAAGCCAGCTTTGTAAAGTCTGCCCAGCACAGATTGTCCCCCTGATTTCTGGCACTTCTGGTTTGCTGGGTCATGACCTAACGCTCCCACCAGCATTGCCAGGTGATCGGCAGAGTAGCAGGGGCAGCCAGGCGATGGCATGAAGCCTGCTCGGCTCCCCTTGACCATTTCCCAGGGCTGTCTTTGGGAGCAGGCTTCCCAGAGGGAACCTTGGTGGACTTTTCCTTGGGATGTTCCCATCCATTCCTCTGTGCCATTTCCTGCTCCATCTTCGTTGGGAAGGCCACTATGAGTCCTCCACTCTTGCAATACCCCTGGAGCTTCTCCAAAGCAGCCACGTGGTATCCAAAGCTTCACAGGCACCCAAGAGCCAGTTTCTAATCTGAGACATTTCCCAGCACCCGCTGTGCCCCGGGGAACGCAGCCGCGGCCAAAGGCATGATCGGAGCTTGGGGTCCCTACAACATGCGAGGGGCCAGCCTGCAGGACACGGGGGGCCTGGCAGTCCCAGGAACAGGTGACATTGCACGAGGCTGGTGGCAGCAGCGTTGACAGGCAGCAGCGACGTGTGGCTCTCGCCCACGGGCTTAGGGCTCTTCCGCTGCAGGAGAGGACGCTCCAATGCAGGCGATGCTTTCCTGTTGCTCTGACACCTGAAACTTGGCGCTAGATTTATCCAACTTGTGAGGCGTCCTGGCGAAATGTTTGCCAGGACATGAGGCTAAATAATTTAATCAGGTGAATTCAGACGGAGTCCCTTGGCAGCTCGGGTTGCATTATATAACTGCATCGTGGGAGAGGCGGCAGGGCTGGAGGCTGGATGCAACATAGCATTTTCCAGGATGGACATTAAAGAGAAAAATCTGCCTCTGCTTTGTGCTCGGCCCAATGTCACCAAGTTTCACAAGGGAAGAAATACGTCTTCCTTTCCCCATAACCATGGCAGGGCTGGTTTTGTAACAGAAGACCTTGTGCAGGGGCTGACCTCTCCCAGAGCAACATCCAGATATTGGTGCAATTCAGGCTCAGAGGCTGCAGACAGGTTTCCATCTAGACTGACCCTACTGCAGTGTGTTATTCCATGGGTCTGAAGGGAGAGCAAATCCTGTTACCACAAGCTCTCAAGGTGTGGGTTGTCTGGGAGACAACTGCTGATGGACCAGGTAGGATATAAGGTCTCACAGGAGGGCTCTGTACCACGAGGCTGCTGCCCCTCAGCGTGTTTGCTTGGTGTCTTCACTCCCTGCCACTACATGACTCTGGCAATGTAACTGGAGTGGCTGCTGCAGCATGCGGCTAAAGGCAATGCCATGCAAAGCACGGGGGAGGTAGAAGCTGCAGAGTAGGATCATGCTTTTGGGCATAACGTGAGGACTTGCTTTGCAGCAGGCTTAACATCAGGCTAAGAGGAACCACACCAGCGGGAACGGCACGTGGGATTTGCAGCCTTTGCGCTGTTTGGAGCCCGTTTGTCCGTCCCTTCCTCACTTAGCGCCCTATTAATTCCTCATGGGTCATGCTGAATCTCAAAGCGGCCCTCGGAGATGAGTCAATCTCTAGGTGGGAATCCAGGACTAGTGCTTAGGTTCATGCTGTTATTTTCGTTTGTGGTGTTTGCTTCTCATTACGGTAAGCTCCCAGGAATGTCGGCACCAAAATAGCACAGAATCACAAGGTTACCTGCTGAAGAATGAAGTAAACAACAGGGATATTCTTACTCTATGTCTCTTCTCCCTTTTTGTTTTTTCTTTTCTTTATTTTTTTTTCTTTTTCCACAAAAGGAGGCTTCTTGAGCACCTTTCCACATCTCTAGGAGAGTGACTGCAGGTGGGGAGTGGAGGTGCATGCTCCGGGGAGGTGTCTAACCAAAGTGCCCTGTGTCGGGGAGACACGGCTCCTGATGGCCCAGCCCCAAAGGGCTCCGGCAGGGTGGGCACTGGTGGCTCTGGGGAGCACTGGTGCCCCGGCAGGAGAGACTGGCAGCAGCTCTGGAGTTTCACCTGCAGCGGAGAGGCCCTGGCCCTCTCTCGGGGGCAGAGACGAGTGAACAAAGCCTTTATCCAGAACGGTGCCGAGGTCTCCTGGGAGACCGGCGCGCGGTCCAGGGAGGCCTCGGAGCCGTGCTTCTCTGCATTGACTCCATGAGAAACGAGAGCAGAGAAAAGTCAGTGCCTGGCAGCCAGCTAGGGCAGGAGTTACCTCCCTGTTTCTAGGAAGGCGGCGCAGATGGTGGGAAATATTTCACCCGCAGAGTGGCAGCGGTGCTACCCTGGCACCTCGGTGGCCCGGGTCCAGTTGCCTCCTTTCCTCCAGCTTCCCTGGGTGACCTTGAGCTGCAGAGCCAGCCTGGGTGTCTGCAGACATGCGGGGACGGCACGGCCTCCATCTCCCGCATTCGGGATCTCAAGGGTGCTTGGGTGCTCGGGGGGTGAGCACCCTCCTTGAACCCACAGCGGGACACGGGAGGTCGGGCTGGAGTTCCCACCTCTGCCACCAGCTCCACGCAGCTTGGAAATGACATTGCTCGAGCAGGGATGAGCTCATGGGGCACTGCCGTGGGAAGAGCCCAGCTCTGGGCACCAGAGCAATGGGAATTGCTCTTTTGTTCTGAGGGTAGGGACAGAGCTGGAGATGTGGTGAAAGACAAAGTACAAAATGAAGTCCAGGAATGCTTGACTGGAGGCAACCAAAAGGTGGATGGAGCTAACAGATGGGTGTAACACAAGGTAACTGCAAAATGATTGAGTTCAGCACAAGGAGCAGCAGGGCCAGCACACGCCACCTGCCTGAGCACTTGTCAGGCACAGACAGGGCCATGTTCTTCTGTTAGACGTTACAGGAACTTCCCACGGGAGGGGAGTGACACATCTCTCCGAGATGGTCCCCGGCCCAAACCTGCCAATTCACAGCCCAGTGTTTCTGTGCCTGCAGTTATGTGGGAGAGTGGCGATGACCCACAAGGTACAGGACACAGTACAACAGATGTCCTGGCCGAGAGTGCTGCGGGGAGACGCAGACACCGGCAAAAGCAAGGTGTCGGCATGACCTGGCTTTGAAAGGAGGAAGGTGTAGCCTCAGCTGGAGGGGCTGCGAGCATCACAGCTGCAGAGGGGAGGACGGGACAAGCCTGGCGTGGGATTCGGGTCCTGCTGAAGAAGCACATCCTGTCACTCCAGCCAGCTCCTGGGCTGCTCCAGCTGTGTGGTTATTGGTATTTGGTCAGACGTGAGCATGGGAACGAGCACCATGCTGGGCAAGGGGTTTTGGCCAGTTACAGACACCAGAGGTACAGTCACCAACTCTTCACAGGTAGTTGTGGGGCCCTTCGGGAGATGCCCTGAGTTCAGAATTTGCAAAAAGTGGCCCTTGTGAGACAGTTATCTGTAAACAGGTGGATGAACTCAGTGGCGAAACTCCATAAAAATGGGGATGGTACTGAATTGCTTTAGAGAGGGGTGGAAAGCCAAAACAGATGGGGTAAAACAAAGAGGCGGTGTGTACAGGGAAGGTAGGGGGGAAACCAGAGAAGTTGGCAATGGAGCAGAGTTGCCTGTTGAAGTTTATTTTATGCAGAGCTTATTGATTTTTAAAGTAAGTTCATTGCAACACTGGAATGAAAGCAGAACAGAGAGGCTCACATCCATTTTAACCACTCCCTCCCCCTTTCAGATGAGTAGCTGAGCTTACAAGATGCCAAAAAGGTCTCTCCACAGCAGGATACCCATTCAAAAAGCATGGAGAGACTTGGTTCCTCTTCCTCAACAGGCCATTCTCCTTCCATGTGCTCTGTTCCCTCGGTGGCAGGTAGGGGAAGGTTTTCAGAAGGGCCACAGAAGGAGAAGGTGCTAGGTCCTGGTGCTATGTCACCCCCAGAGGGACTCCACAGCCTTCCACCAAGAAAAGACCTGCAGCCTCCCTCCAGTTTTGCTTGATGAGGAAGAAAGACCACACCGACCCTTCTTCAGTGCTCAGCAGGTCCACGGCCTTCGGGATGCCTGGGAACACGGGCTGCTGTCTGGCCCGGGTCTCCTAGCTGGGAAGCAGCTCCGGTGGCTTCAGACATCATCCGGTAGCATCTGTTTCCACACCCTTTCCTCCACAGATGGTGGTGCGGCAGGAATCCCGGAGTTCAAGCTCACGCCCAGCTGCTGGATGTGCCTGTGCAAGGCCAGGGCAGCCACGGCCAGGGAAAACAGAGCGAGGCCTCCTTTATTACAGTGTATAAAAGCAGGGGATGTGTTTATGGAGGTTGGGAAGGGCTAGCTCAGAGCTAGAGATATTCTTCAAGGGGACAAGAGCCAGCTGCTAAGAGAACCAACCTTCATCTTGGTTCCCAGTTGCATGTTAAATGTTACAGCAACCACTAAACAACGTTTGATAATGCTCATAGCACTAATAGCCTCGAGACTCGGTATAAATGGCCACTCAGTCAAGAACTTGCAGTAAAATCTGTCTGGGAAACATTTTTTCCCCGAGTAGATATTTGGCCTGTGTTGAAATTTTTCATTTTTTTTTTACGGTCTAGTTCTTCAATTCTTCCCTCTCTGGCAAGTCAGCGCATGATTTCCAGGTGAGTTGGAGAGGGACGCTTGATAGAGACATTTATTTTTAGGTCCAAAGTGGTTCTTATCACTGCCAAACACCTGAAGTTCCCCATAGGTCCCATTTTTATCTGGGTCTTTGGACAAGCCTAGCATGGCTTCAAGCTTTTGCCTGGAGTCAGTGTGCTCAGGTTGAAGAGAACCTTTGCCATAACCTGGAGCGTTTGCCCACATAACCCTGGATTTCACATTAAAATTTTCCTTAGCTGCCACATGCACAAATCTGCATTATATACCTTGTAAGAGCGTAGCAGAGTTGGAAAGCCCTCCAAGATCCTGAGAAAAAAAGTGGGGGTATTATTAGTGCAGAGCAAAGAGCAGGGCTCTGTAAGAAGGCTTCGTGCTGATCAGGAAGATTTAAATAGTTTCCTCTGAGACAGCTTCAGCTCCTTCTGTTACACAGTTTTGCTCGAGTATTCAACAAATTATCTCATGAAGGAAGCAAATATTGAAAGAACAATATACTTCGCATGTCTTGCAGGGGTTGAAAACCACAGCATGGAAAGAGCAGTCTCAGCTCCCTAAACAAGTTAAACAGAAAGGAAAGGCACAGAGAGGGAAATCCTCTCTGACTTTGTTATGGAAATGTGATACAGTTTGACATTTTAATTGCGATTCTCCCCTTATTATCTGGCACACGTTCACAGTGCCCAAGATGTTGTTTAGTGAATCCAGCTGCCTCCTCCGCTCCGTTTGAAGTCCGGTGACTCCGCGTGATAGGGGAGTGTGAGAGTCAATGTGATTTGTGTATGAGGAAACATAAATATGTCACAGGAGTTTAGTCTTATAGGTCTGCAGAGTTTATACTCACAAAATCTGTTGTGCCCTTGTTTACACACCCAGATCCAAAGGCCTGACACACCCTCACTCTAGCTCAAAACTTTCATCATTTCTGTCTTGTTTCTAATGAGAGCATTGCAAAGCATGTGGATGATGTTTGACCACAGTTTAACATATCCAGGAAAATGTGCTCTCAAATGTTAAGAAGAGCTTTAATCAAACTTGATTCTTTGTCATGAGCTGAGACAAGCACACGCAAGGTTCTGCTGCCACATGTACAAACTTCCAGGCACAGGCCTTCCCATGCGCCAAAACCACGTTCACACCAGGAAAAAAAAAAAAAAAAAAAAAAAAGGAAAGCAGGCAGGTATGTGAACATCTGCAGAGCCCTGAGCACGGACACCTGAGCACAGAAATCACACCTGTGCATAAATGCCATGCCTGCTCTCCCTGCAGCAAGCATCATCCAGCCAGAGCTGCTGCAATAAACTTATCTGTTCGGTGCTGTTCTTTGCCTGCACTGCCCCGCTGCTGCCAACCGCATGGGAAGGCTTGGCATAAAATGATCATATGCTTACACGTAGCGGAGGAATGGAAAGCCTTATCGGGAGGGCATATTTAAAAACAAACCGCAGGAAGCACGGGAGTCTAACTTCAGGGAAAATACCTATGGGGATGTGGGGTTAGAAGCAGGTGTCTCTGAGGATATCTTTGAAATCTCAGGCTGCAAAATTTGTGTACCTGAAGATGAGAGATGGTAATAGCCTCCCTTTGGATGGCTGCATTTTTGTTGTTGTTGTTTTTTATTTATTTATTTATTTTTGAGAGAGAGAGAAGCAACCACATGAACAAAAGATTCAGCCTAACTCACTCCTGGAGTTCAACTGTCTCTCTGAAGGCTCTAAGCTCACACCATGCTCTTCTTGGAGCTAGAAAAAAAAAAAAATGTTGCTTTGTTTGTTTGTTTGTTTAATTAATTAATTTTTAAATTAATTTTGTGTGAATAAATGACCTACGTAAAACCACAAAAAGGCTGGGCAGTCTTCCTAACCCCAGGCCCAGTCCTTTCCCCAGCAGGGAAAGCAGGGAAGAGCATTGGCAGGACGTGCTTGAGAGGTTTGGCTAGATTTGAGAGCTCTGTTACTGGAGATTTATGTAGAGGAGTCATACGGGGAACATCCAGTTCTGCATCAGAGAGAAATTTATGTTCTCTGTCTAAATTGGGGGCTGAGTCTTTAAAGACCTTATGCTGCTAACCTTTGCCACTGTAGCCCTGATGAGTGAAATGGGGTGCTAAGGACCCATAAGTGAGTCAGAGTCTGAGGAAGAGGAGTCAGAGTTACATTCTGTTCTGGATGCTCAGATAGAAACCTTTAAAAGTAGTAAGACAATCACTACGTGCGAAGAGTCCGCTGATTGCAGGACCAAACGGTTGGAGCTTTGCCTTCCCAATACCGCACAAAAGACAGATCTTTGTTACTGAACATCCCAAAATTTTATCCAATTGTTGCAGAGTAGATGTAGAAAGGGCACAAAAAGGGGGCTTTGCAGTGCAACTCATGATTTCCTATAGATGTGAGAACAGAGTTTCACTTTGTGGTCTTTGTTTTCCATTTCATGAGAAAGTAAGGTTCTTCTCAGAAGGGACCTAGGAATAATACAGTTTGGGTATAGCATCTAACAACACCATATGATGATCTGGTTAGCAAAGGGATTGTGAGCAAGGGCAGATTGTTCTTCTCCTTACTTCTTTAATATTCATTCATCAGTTATCTGCAAAGTGACGTGACGCCCAGCTACGCTAATGTAGGCTTCCAATTGCACAATAATTGCAGATTAACATAATCGAAATCACATGCTTTGTGCTAGCAGCCACCAAGCCCTAGTCAGAGGGTCTCATGAGGTTTTGTCCCATCTGTGGTGGCTTAGTGAGACACAGTAACATCATTGCTCAGCTCTTAAACATTTTTTCTTTCTTAAGTCCAGAGTCTTGGCACAGTGAGCTATTCAGTGGCCAATGCCAGGCTGAAGCCAGGGGGTTAGTGATAAGGGAACATGGAAATGAAGCCAGTACTTATTTTTGTCTCTGAAGCATGCGACAGGGCTCTGTCAGGGCTCACTTGTCCTCACGCCGAATGCCCAAATCATGTGAAAGTGGGAGGCCATTTGGGAATTCTTCACGGAGTGGAAGCTCCTCGGGAGGGCTTCCCTCTCCCCCCCTTTCCCCTTTTATTCAAAGAAAGCTGCTTCCCCGCATGCCCAGAGCATGAACTCAGTGGGTACTTGAGCCAGTTAGAAGCCAGATGGCTTACAAACCTCCCCTCTCCCAGCAGATACTGCTGGGGAAGAGGCTTTTGGCCCAGGAGCAAGCTAAGGGAACAAGACACAAAGCTGTGAATTCGCAGCTGATCTGAGGGAGGAAGAGCCCCCATGTCTTAAACAGCCATCACAGCTGTTTCTGTCAGCAGAAATATTGCCTTTTCAGTCACTAATTCAGTGAGTTTAGGATTAAAAAGGGGCAGTGCCCACCTGATGAAGATGATTCAATTTTTCTATTTCCTCACTTGCTCTCTTGCTTTAATTGTGGTACTCGGAAGTGCAGCAGATTATAATGGCTTCATGAGCTCCCAGACATGGCCACAGCCCCGAGCCATGGCCAGGCTACTCACCTGCAGGTAGTGAGCAGTCACCTGCCTTGGGTGGCAGAGGTGAGACCTGCACCCGTCGCCCAACATCGGTGAGATGATGATGCACAGGATCCATTCCTGCGCCCAGCCAACACACAACAGTCTCCAGCGACAGACCATATGTCTGAGCCTCAGGAGCTCATTTAGGCTCTTCCAGTGGCTGATTTGTTCTGGAGAAAGGCAAATGCCCTTTTGTGGTCCTAAATGGAGCAAAGATATTACTCAGTCCAGCTGCCTGTCAGTACCTGCTGGCTGATGATTAGCCCATGTGAGCTCTCCTTCATCTCTTTCAGTGCAAAGCTGGTCCATTGAATGCAAATCAGTTTTGGCCGTAGGTTAAGCTAAAACAGATGACTTTGTCCTTCATCAGCTTAGGAACACAGCACCAGCAGAGCTGCAGGATGTCATATGAACTTCAACAGAAGCACAGTTACAAGCAGGCATTGAGTGCAAACATCCTAAGACATTTCCCACTCACTTGTACAGTGAATTTTGTTCTCAGTGGCAACAGTCACTTAACCCCTTGTGGGTCATCCATGCAGGATCCTGCATGCCTATGTGATATCAGAGGTGGACGTACTCTGCATGTGTTGGGAGCTGGCTCACAAAGCAGCGTTGGGAACTCTGCAGGAGAAGCAGGTTTCTGCAGGCAGCTAATGACGCCGAATAGCTCTGCTCCTTTTGGAGCCCATTAGCAAGACCCTTTAACAATCTCTTCCCTCTTAATCCCTACCCAACATTACTAACTCCACTGACTCTCCATATCCTCCTGCCCCATCTCTCCTTATCTGATCACCTAACCTCTCCAAAATCAGCAGTGCTATGTTTAGCCTGTTCTGGCACTCTGGGCACTCCTGTGGGTGCTGGGTCTCACGGGGAGCCTACAAATTTCCACTGCTGTTGGAGAGAGGAGTGTTTTCAAAACTGCTGACACCAGATCCCAGCGAGGACCAGGAGCCGGAGCCTGTGAAATGTTCTTAATATAGTCGGGGCAAATAGCTCTCATCTTGTGTTACCGCAGTCATGTGTCCCGGCAGCCCTGTCCTGCTGTCAGGCAGGAGGGCAAGAGCGTGAGGTCACGTCCAGCAGCTCTGCTTCCGTGACGTCCTCGCGGGAAAGCCGAGCATCTACTCGTTTTAGGTGTGGGGAGTCGGAAGAAAGGGCAGGCACAGGATTTAAGCTTTCCTACTTGCTTCCACGTGAGCCAAACCTATTTTTGGATGTTACAGGGGGGTCATTTTCCTCCCCTTTCCTCCTTCTTGGAGGCCACTGGAGTGGTATCACTAGCAGCTTTTTAGGAGCGCTGGGCTGAGGCAGCTTTGCTCCAGCCTTACTGGAGTATGAAAGAGCCATCTACAGGTGATGGGAGATAAGGCGGCACAGCCCTGCCTTTGCCTTCCCCGAGCAGCAAGAGGGTGAGCAGGCAACCAGAGCTTGTGGCCTCCTCCCCAGGGTCACAGCCACCACTCTCACAGGGCACAGAGCTTTGCCCAAATGTCCCCAACCTCCCCCATCCTGCCATCACACCAGTGCACCACCAAGCATGCTCACTGGGGCAGATGGTGGTCCTTGGGGTGGTAAACCACATCAGGAGGGCTAGAGGGAACACCTGCAAGCCGCCACAGCTGCAAGAAACCTCTGTAAAAGGTTCTCCAGATAGGCACTGTCAAGCCAGACCCGTAGACTGGATTGGCACAAAGAGAAAGGGACTGTTGTTCCTCCATCACCAGCCCTTCAGCTCCAGCTAGATATGGGCCATGCTTCACTGAGCTTGCTGGCTGCTGCAAGCTGCCTGCCTGCAGCAACTTAAGGAACCTTGGTGCCAACTCACCAGGAGGGCCAAATCCCAGTGGAGTCATGGCTGCGGAGAGAGCAAGGGCAGGAAGACTCACAGTTGTGCACAGGCTGTTAGGGAGGGCCAGCCTTGCTTGGAAAGAGTGGTTTCGGACATCAGGGGCAGCCTGGGCTCTGCAGGGAGATCAGTGAAGGCAAAATGTTTAGGAAAAACTGGGAACTTCTAGTCAGAAATGCTGGGAGAAGTCTTGACTGGAAGGCCAGTTCCACCCAATAGTCTTTGAGAGATTTCAGGTAAGTCTACAAACTTTTTGTTTATCTACTTTTCCCCTCTGTAGCAAACATGACAGTTCTTCTTGTCTCCTCCTTGGGCTTTTCTACATGGACTGATGTTCGCTAGAGGCAGCAGGAGAGCTCTGGGCATACTCAATGCCTAAAATATGCTGATCCCAAGAAAGGCATCTGGTGTTTCTTTACCACAGATATTTGCCTACCTCCTTTTTTTTGCTTTCATTTCCCCCACTTGCCTCCAAGATCTCCTTTTCTCTTTGTTTCCACTCAGCTCCCCCCCTGTTCTCGCTGCCCCCACTGTCCCTCTGTCCTCTTCCATTTGTTTCCTGCGCATTTCTCTGATTTAACCAAGTTCTGGCTTGTGAGTAGCCCCCATGGGCTCTGTCTGACTGACACATTACATATTTTTGAAGAGAGCGGACTTAGCCCTGGTGAGGTGAAAGAGCAGTAGTCAGCATGTACGATCTGTGCAGCATAATGGAAAACACAGCTTTTAATTAAAACTGGTATTTCAGGACCTCTGCTGGTGGCAGCCCCACAGAAATATGACATCGCAGAGGCCCGGCAGGTTGTAGTGTGACCCCATCTCCAGGCTCAATGTCAGCACCAACACTGTGATGGGGAGCGCCCCGTGCAGCACCTCAGTGCCTAGCTGGGGCTCAGAGCAGTCCCATCGCAGGATGGCGACAGCTTTGTAGCCTGGACTAACAGACCTGCAAAGCACAGCTCACAGCCAAGACTTGGCTTTGCACATCGTTTCCAAGAATGCTCATTTTAAATTATGTGAAATCCAAATGGCATGGGGTTGTGTCCCGATTGTCACCTGTGCAGGTGGGACTAGTACCAAGGAGGCTGGGAGCAAGACATTCTGACATCTATCCTTTTTATTTGACACAGGGCAGTCCCTGTTCTCACATCTTGCTCTGCCAATATTTCATTTCATTTATTTCCTTCATTTCTTGCACCCACTGCTGCTGACTTTCTGAAGCACTCTGCAGGCAGGATGCAGCACCAAGGTTCTCAGTACACCTGCAGCCTCTCAGAGGTGTCACCAGAGCCACAGGGGGACATGGACAGGGATTATAGCCCTGCCCCAGGCACAGGCAAGCCTGGACCAGCTCCTTGATAAGTTACTGCCTCCCCGCAATGCCTGGGCCAAGTCACTTGGGCCACGATCTGCAAAGGCAAACATGACTTCTCTGATCCTCCTGCCTGCAAAGACAACTAGCAGCACGGCCTGATTTCACGAGGTGCTGCTGTGGAAGAGGACATGCCTTACCTACAGCTTGCCAGGCGGGCTGGAATCTCAGAGAGCGGCCACAGGCTGGGCTCAGTGTGAATAATTCTCTTAAAATGGAAGCAGTGCTGCCCACCTGTCCCTGGATACCTAACTTCCTTGGCACGGGCTGAAAGGGCACGAGGGACCTCAGCTAGCCTGATTTGGTTCTTGAGCACCCAGCACCCCAGAGTGAGGAAACAGCTGGGTTCTCAGAGGGATGCATGAGCCTGACACAGCACTTCTCCTTTCCCTCTGTCCTGCTCCAATGAGACCATGGTCTGCTCCACGGGTGGGCTGTGAGAAAAATTTGAACCATGGAATCTCAGGATGGTTTGTGTTGGAAGGGACCTCAAAGATCACCTGGTTCCACCCTCCTGCCATGGTCAGGGACAGCTCCCATCAAACCAGGTTGCTCAAAGCCCCATCCAGCCTGGCCTGGAAAAGGAAGGATGATGATGACAGGTAGGATGAGATGACAACTGAGCACGGCAAAGTTAAGCTGATCTGTACTTTGCAGGGTCTGTGCACATCTCTCACCAAGAAGTAAATCAGTGCTTTGTTAGCGTGCATCTCCCAGAGTCCAGTCATTGCATTAGCAGTTACACTTAAGAGCAAAACAGAGAGAAAGGCAAAACCAGGGTTTACAATAGAACAAAATGTAGTTTATTGGACACACCTGTCTGAGAGCTAGTGCCCAGAGTGATTATGGAGGGATGCTCCCCCTCCCAGCAGAGCTCAGCAAGGAAGCAAGGAGAACCCCACGCGGGAGGGGTGCCCTTTACATCCTCAGGTCTAGGCCTTGCATGCACCAGCAAGCGTGGAGTTAAGGCTGCGGATGACACAAAACCAAACATTTGCAAGTGTGGGAATTCCCAAGGAGAGCAACCGAACTGCCTCAGCTCTGCCCCTGCAGCAGTGGCTTTAGGCGGCCCGAAGCCGCCTGCCTGGACCAGCTGCAACAAAGAGTTTAATCTTATCAGTGGCCATAAAAACTCAAATTCCTCTTAGCAGAGTTGCTGATGGGGACGGTAGTGCCAAGCCTGGCTTCATCGCAGTCCTGCGCAGTCAACAGGGGGGAGAAATGCTATATCACAAATTCCTGAGGCCCCAGCTCCCCACTCCACACAGGGCGATCAAGCCTCACAGGGTGGTGTGGGATCTGAAAGGCTTTCCCCCCACTCAGTTAAGGGTAGGATTTTTATGTTACTGAAGTTAGACAGGACCAATGCCTCTTGCAGGCTCATGTGCTTGGCTGCAGGTGGGTCCCACAGCTCCTCAGTGGTGGTCTGCAGAGGAGGGTGAGGGGGGACCAGGTCTCAGTGCTCCCAGTAAAGCTGTGCTCCTCCCTGCAAGGTGTTTTGGGCTCAGCAAAGGTAGTGTACAGCCACAGGAATGGCTTGGCAGCACCTTTTTGGCACGGAGAAAGCAGTGACTCAAGCACTACTCTCCCATCTGGGCTGGCTTCACGTGGCTGTGCAGGTGCTGGAGCTGGGGAGCAGTGGGTGAGCTCAGGTCTTGGACAAGGCTCTGGGAGAAGGGTTGCACTTCAGTGGCTTGTTTTGGTGGTGTTCTTGACCAAAAAGGTGCAGATGGGACTTTGTCTTCCTTGGTCTGTCATGCAGAGCTGTGAGGCCTGTCCTGCAGATGCCTGGACATCCCACCACCTCCATCAGCATCGTAGCCACTGTGGGTGGCTCCTCTCCAGCCTCCCCATCCCTTCCTTTGCCCCTTTCTATCCCAACCGTCCCACATGCATGGACCCTGCAAAGTATAAAGCAGCTTTCCTGGGCTGAACTCAGCTGCCATCTCATCCCACACATGCCACAACCATCATCCTTTCTTCTGTCCCATGTTCATCCCACCACCTCGCTGTTTGCCCTCTCTTGAGGTATTTATCTCCCCGCTGCCATGACCCCACCAGCTATGCCCAGCCACTCCACACTTTCCAGAAGACACAACCATCTTTGCATTCCCCCTGCCCCTCCTGTACGGTGTACCTCAGCCTGTATACCCGCCCTTGTTTCCCTCTTTATGCACATGCATGGTCTTTACCAACGCACTTCTGATGTGGACCTGTGAGACAAAGTTTGAGCTCTCCCCTGGCTCAATCTGATCTCTAGTGAAGATGTCTCACCCAAGAGCAGAGGCTTTCCCCCTGCTCTGGAGCAGACGGCTCCTCCTGCAGCCCCTGGGGAAGACCCCCAGAACACCTCAGGACTAAGCGCCCCCGTGTCAAGGCCCAGAGACGCCATGATCCAGCCACACTTGGAGGCCCTCTGAGAGCTGCTCTGTGAGCACTGCTCCCAGCTCCTTGCGGCCTCGCTCCTGATGCTGATAGGAAGTCCCCCAGTTTGCGCAGGGGGGGCTGGTGGAAATACTTGGCACGCACTGCACCTGCTGATAAGGCCGGGCTACCCGCCGATACACACCGTGCCTCTCCCTCTGTCTGACTTGGAGTGGTCTGCAGTTCTCATCACCACCGTGTGTCAACACCTGCGCCTTCCGGCTCCTTCCCCTCACCTCACCCCTTGTACGTCTTGGATGAGAGCTGCTAGGCACAGGGGTTGGCCAGGACCCCGAGGCCCCAGGTCCTGTGACAGACCCCAAGGCTCTGCGACACCTGGCAGCTTTGGGAACCAAACCGTGATGAATATTACAGAAGTGCACGGTGCTGCTTGCAACTGCTTTCAGACATGGCTTCACTCGCAGAAGTCTAGGTCTAACCCCAGTGCTGGGCAGAGGGAGACAACGGGTGTCCTTCCTCCCACGGGTGCAGGCCTGGAAGTGACAGACAGCCGTTCTAATTAGGGGGCTACAGGGATGACGCTTCAACGGAGAACAAGTTTTATTTATGAGCAAGATTAGGAGGCATTAATTGCTTTCTCTCCTGGTTTCTGCTCAGAAAGGTACAGTAATCACAGGAACATTTTTGACATTGTTGACATAGCTTCCCAGCCCTCCTGCTGAGAAACAGGGACTCTTGCATACTTCAAAAGGGCTTAAAGGCTCGGGTTGTGCCACCACAGTAGTAGTGCCGATCTAGGACTGGGGTGGGGGGAATTTGCATTAGAAGGATTAAATACCAGGGCTATTGTGGAATTTTAAACTGATGTTTTCCGGCTGACCACAGGCCCAGAGCTTGTGTGTGGCATGTTTGAGCCTCAAAAGTGCTCTTGATCCTCTGATCTTTTATTTCATAACATTTCTCCCTTCTGCCCCCCGCCCTCCCCACAAATGTATTTTGCTTTTCTTTTGGCTGCTGAGCAGACACACATTAGCAAAAGGAATATGTTGGATGGACAGACCAAGACCTGTCTGAAGCTCAGAAAAGCTTTCTTTGCATGAATTGTAGACATTAAGTGTCTCGATCACTCTTGCAGTGCTAGGACCCAGAATAACAACCGATGTAAAACATGCTCTATCCTGACCCAAGTGCCCTCTGGTACTTAGCCACAGTACCGCACAACCACCGTGGGATGTTCTTACATCAGACTGCCTTCTGCGATGTGCCTTTTGCTTGTGTCTCATGTAAAAGAGATTATATACCAAGCTTCCATGTTTTCCATGCATGTTTTGTTGTTATTTTTGGTGGTTTTTTTTTTTTTTTTTTTTTTTTTTTTTTTTTTTTTCTGCACAGAGGTGAACACCCAGCCTTCCAACATTAGCCTTGCCACGTGCAGCATCCTGAAGTCATACATGGCTTGCCTTGGCTTGTCCTTGAGGCAGACACTGGAAGCTGGAAAGGGCCAGTCTTGGCCCTGAGCCTGCGGGGCTGTGGTTCAGTGTCTGCACAGGACCCAGGAGGGAGGCAGGCACTGTCCAGCTGGGAGCACTGAGGGGTCCCACTGCTGCTCCCCCAGACCACATCCAGCACTTCTCCTTCTGCAGGGGGGCCGTGACACCTCCCTGAGGACAGGGGCCCACAGCCCGCTCCCAGCTCTCCCTTGAGGCTGGCTGCCTCCCTAGGGCACAGCCCTGTGGTTTGCAGGGCACAGACACCCTCTGTAAGTAGAACTGGTCCCTTTCCCCTGCCTCGCAGCCCTTTATATCCAGCAGCCAGAGTCAGTGCCAGCTGAAATTGCTAAGGACCTAATATGCACATATTTCTATTCCTGCTCTTTCTTAAATCACTCTTGCTGGTGTTTCTAGTAGTTATTATAATTCAGCAAGGACTTGGCAACTCATCAAAGCCAGCATTTTCCCTTAGTCTGACACAGCAAAGTAATAAAGTACCACTAAATATCTTGGTCCTGTTACACAGCGATGCAGCAAGGGAAATTCAACATCTCCCTTGTAACCGTGACTCAGCTCTACAGCCCATCCCCTGCAGAGCAGCTTTCCCAGCGATGGCTGTACCACTGCCAGCTAGCCATCTATCTATCACATCTCACACATCCTCGGATGACTCCTTCGGGGGAAGCTGGAGCACTGTCAGGGAGGTGGCAGAAGACAGAGGGTATGCTCTCTCCTGCATTTAACCAATGCCTGTTAATTACTGATACAGCACGAGAGGTGTATGTGATGCTAGGCAAACAGCATGTAAGACGGGCCTCTTTCCCCAAGGAGTTTTCCATATCGATTATGCAGATGCCAGCAGGCAAGGCAAGATCAGACATGATGGAGGGAGCTGACCAAGTCACGGTGGAGGATGGTGATGAAAGGAAAGACAAAAGATGCAAGTCATTTAGAGGAACTGGAGGGAGATGATTTGTTGAAGGGAAGAGAAATGGTTTTCCAGCTATGGGAAAACATAACAGAAAGAGGCAGTGGGGTTGTGAGAAGTACCAGAGAGTAATGAACAGACACAGTAGCTTGGGACTTAAAATCAGCACGGCTTCACCTCTGGCCACTGTATCTTGCTTGTGCAATCAGGATGTGAAAACCTGGGAATACTCCAAGAGATGGAGTAAAAGGGGCTGCCATGAGTTAGCCTCTTGTAACATAAACTGCTATCCTGGATGTGCAGTGTGAACGAGTAAGGGGAAGTTTGGGAGGTATAGGCGTGCCAAGATCTGCTCTGGGCCGCTCCTACAGAGCTGTATGGTCCTGTATACCTGGCACCACTTTGTCTCGTAGCACTGTTGATCAGACCCCTGTGTCATCCCTCAACCCAGAACACAAGACAAGAAATCACCAGGGACACTGCAAAGTTGGCGTAAAGTCACCTCTACCTCCTCTTAGGAGATGCAGGTCGCAATCCAGCCTGCTTGACTGTTCCGGCTGCAAACTGTAAGCAGAAGAGCTGCTGACAGAAAGGCGTCCTTTAAATCAATAGGCAACCCAATGGCTTTCTGATTCACAGTGCCGTGATCCAATATGCTGCTGGAACAAGGCTAAGTCTCCATTTGACGGTGTACTTAGTCAGATGCCTTTTTGGAATCCTGCACTGACCACATCAGACCATGCAATTTCTCTCCTCCTTGCCAGGATGCACTTATACATTGGCTGCTTTAATAGTTGAGGTGGCACTTTTATTTTAAACACTCCTTTTCACTGGCTTCTGCAACCTTCTGAAACCATTTGGTGTTTTTTTTTTCCTCCTGGGCTGAAATTTCTCACGCTCATGCTCAGCCCCGGGTGATGAAAGTTTGACGATAATCTGCTGTTGCCGGTGTCTCAGCTTAGTAAAGTGGTGATTTGGGGCTGGGACAACTGGAACTCCCCGATAAACTGATTGGAGGAGGCACAGAACAAATTGCACCCCCTCATTTACTCCGCACAGTCTAATTTGAAGATTTCTGGGTGTCTCTTCACCTTTGCCTCAGCTCCCCAGCAGGGCCCAGAGCTATGAACACCCTCTGTGCTTCAGTCCACGCTATCTGCTGATCCCACACATGTGAGGTCTTGCTATAGAGCTTATCCCTGCAGGTCACTTCATTTAAGAGACATTAGCAAAGTGGTTGATACAGTAAATCACAGGCAAAATCAAAGAAAGCCTACAGGCTAAACAGGCAAAGTCATTGCAGGGTCACGGTGCTTTTCATTATATTTTTTTCCTTTGGCATAGACCTTGCTAACGTGTAGCCTCTGATTTTGCAGCGTGCCCATCCTTTTCCCAGCGTGCCCCCCCTTTAACCCAGCGCACAGAGCTTTGCTTTTAAATCCCGTAGGACAAACGGGCCTATTCACGGGACTAAGTGCTGCCTAGTGTGGTTCCCAGGGTTGTCCCTCCCAGGCCCTTGACTGCTGCAAAAGATCTGGGGCTCTTGATCCCAGTTGTCCCTGGGTGTAGGGGGGTGAGCTACCTCTGTGAAGGTTCTTACGGCTCTCCTGCTCTCCTTCGTTCCTCTTTTTTAGCGTGCTTTTACCTCACCTTTCCCACTCCCCTACATCTGCTAGTGCCCGAGACCCTTTCAGACAACACCTTCCCCTCCGTGCAGCTAAGCCCTTGGCAACATGATCCCAGCCGGGTACTTCATCCCTGCACCCCACCGGTAGCTCAAGATCAGTCAAGGGTGATATCTGAGCCCACACCCTACCTTACATGGCCCCTGGGTGCCTTGCAACTGTTGGAAAGAACTGTTCTGGAGAGCTCCATGAAAGGCAACACCAGGCAGCGGCGGAGGACTTTTCATCTCGGTTCAGCCCCTGGAGAGCCCAGCTGAGCAGATGCCTCAACCTGAAGGCAACCTCCAGGCAAGGAGGGAGGAAGAGATTAAAAGGTTTGAACCCCTCAAATGTCATGAAACAATGTGAAAGTGAAAGCACCTCAAGCTGGCCAAACGCTAAGGGGACATGGCAGGGAAACATCTCCAAACCGGAGTTAAAGTCAGAAGAAGTTCAGAGCACATCCGTGCTCTCCCGGCCCCTTCTGGCACTGCCCACCGCCCGCAGCACCCATGGCTGCGAGGCAGGCTGGTTTTACAAAAGGTCACGCTATTAACTTTGAATCAAAAGGAGTATTCAGCCCGCAGGTCTGGCAGGAGGGAGCGAGGGAAGGAAGGAGGGAGGGCTGGGGGCAGCACGAGGCTCCATCCTAGCCTGCTATTGGAGGCCAGCTGGTTCGGCTGGGGAAGGGGGGAATAAAACATCTCCAGTGTCGGCCGGTGAGGCTTGCTTTCCGTTTATAGCAGCCCTTACAGCTGAGCGAGAGACACAGCGGAGCAAGTTGAGTTAGAGGGGCGAGGGAGGAGGGGGGGGAGCGCTGGCCCACAAAGTCAATAGTAACTCAACACCCTCCTGACATTTTTGGTTGGCAACAGGATGGATATTTAAATCATAACCTTATCTCTCCTACAGCCTCCCCCCCTCCAACACCACCACCCCCCCCTGAAAAGAATAAATAAATAAATAAATAACCCCAGCAGCCCCTGTTTTGGCCTGCCAAGAACTCGGAGCATTTGCGGTGCGCTGGCCGAGCCGCACTTGAGGCACCGCCGTCAGCTGAGCCTTTCCTTGACATCGCAGATGCTCGCTCCCCTCTCCGGCTTTCGGAGGGGCGCAGAGGACCAGGTGCCGGCGGGGCTGGCCCTGGCACTTGGCTGGGACCCGAGCATGTGTCCCCGGGGTTGCTGTGCAACCGGAGGCACGAGGCACGGCGCGGCGGTGCATACGTGCTGTTTCGCCCATGCAACAGCCGGCTCGTGCCAGGCTCGCTGACCCCTGGCACGGCACGCACCGGCCCCAGCTGGGCTGGCTGCCCGTCGGGGGAAGTAGGAGGAGAGGGCGGGAGTTTGGGGAGAAAGTGGGGGAAATGGCGAGGGAGGGGGGAAATGGCTTTTTTATGAGTCCAAGCCTTAAACTTGTTCGGACCCCAGAAGAACTGGAGCGCATTGCAGAGCCACCTCCTGCTCGGTGGGAATCGTCCCAGACCCCAGCCTTGTGTTCTGTCCCCCGCCCCACTGCTGAGGACAGCCCATCATCGCCAGCACCTCCCTTATTCCCTTTCTCTCTTGAAGGAGTGCCTTCTCGCACATGGTACTGCAAGGCAGCTCTGTCCCCAGGGAAGCCCTCTGTCAGATTTAAAGGTCTGGTTTCTGTTTGCACCCTCTGTCCATGCGTCTGAATCCACAGGGCAATGAATTCAGTGGGAAAACATCTATCAGCTGCAAGAACCATTGAATCAGCCTGATGCAAATTAGGACCTAATTTGTCTAGTCTTATTATTTGCATGTGAGTCTTGACACTTGGGCTCCTAGCAGTAAATTGGAATTTTAATTCCTCCCTGCACCTGGGTTTCGGTGTTCTTGATCAAACCAAACCGCCTGGCTTGCACCTCACTGCTGCAGCCCCCGCCTGCCACCCCTGGGCCTGATGTAGCAGACAACAGTGCTGGTTTGGGGAAAGGAGAAGCATGAAGTGAGCTAGCTTGGAAGCCCACAAACAAGCTGCAAACGCACATATGGGCAGCAGAGATGTATCGCCACAGCCTTTCCCATGGGGCGACCTCCAGGTGAGCTGCAGGAGAATGATGCCAACAGAGCTGTCATCACGGAACCCTTGCTAACCCCTGTGGCAAGGTCTGTGCGCTTCCACAGAGCTGCTCGGGACCGAGGTGTACACTAGGGCTAACGATCACAGGATCAGTGCCACACAATGAGGTAGGAAGTGACCTCTAGAGGTCACCTTGTCCAACCCCGCTGCCCAGGCTGGGCCCCATAGAGCAGGCTGCAGCTTGGTGGCTGAGAGCTGGACTCTGTCCTATTCCCTCCTCACCGTGCAGCAGCAGCAGAGCTGCTCAGCAGAGCCCAGCACGTCAGATGTTGGAGCCTGAATGCAGGTCCCAAAATGCATGTGGAACAGCCCGTTTCAGAAACTCACTGCGTCTGGATGAATGGCATTAGATGTCTGTAGAGCTATGTAAAACAATTTCCAGCTGCCTGACTCTGGCTCTTGGAGCCAGCTTTGAGGTGAGGAGGTTTGAAAAGTTTGGTTTCACTTGTTAGCAAGTCCTCCAGTTCATACCCAGTGGAGAAAAGGGACTAGCAAAATTTAGGGAGGCTAGAGCAGGAAACAATAGAGACAGCAAAATTGGCCTGTTAGCAGATTTCCACCCATCCTTTTGTAAGCCTGTAAATAAATGTCTCAGTAATGCTGCTGTTTGTTTTTAGCCTTCCTGAAAATGCTCCTCCTACTTTTTTTTTTTCTTTTTTTTTTTTTTTTTTAACCTCTATTTGCAGTCCCTCTAAGTACTTTATTTTCTTACAGGATATCTATTCTGAACTGAAGAAAGGTTATGCTCCATGGCCTCGTGGCCAGACACTCAAGACAGCTCTGTCAGGGTCTAGAATGCAGTGGATGGTGGCGCTGGATTATGGATCGTGGCACAAACTGAACGAACATGGAAACAGAAATGTCTGTAGGGTGGTGTGTCCTTTTGTCCATCAGGTGTGTTCTGCTTTCAGAAACAGTGGACATGGAAGGCTAAATAGTTCATTTAATTCTTGGGACAAGAGGTCCTAGCAAATATATTTATTTTTTCTTCAGTGTAAAATTGAGAAGTCTTTTCTTCCTGTAGCAGTTTTATGCAACTTTTAGTTTATATTCATCTGCATTAAGATCCAAGGTATGTTTTGAGACACTGAGCTTCATATATCTTTGGGTTTCTCCTGGCAATGGAGAGCGCAGGGCCTGTATGGGTGTTCTCCATACCCAGGTGAGCACTCCTCCCAGATTGCCTATTGATGCCAGCCATCAGCCCTGCAGTGCTCCCCACGTGAATGCAGGTGTCTGCTTCGTTTCTGCATGCAGCAAACCCTGACCTCTTCCCTGCTCTCCACTAAAATAAGTCCACACTCACTTCTTTGCGTCCCAGCCTGGAGGAACCTGTATTCAACACCAAAGCAGCCAGCAACAGCTAGTTCAGTGCTCATGTCTAAATTTATTATCTTTTTTTCTTTTGATTTCCCTGGAAATGAGGAGGCTGGGAACATGGAGAGCTTGAACATCTGGCAGCCATCCCTCTGGCAGCCACCTTTACTGCTGGCAGGACTCCATCTGCTTGGCCACGGCCCACGGTGCCCATGGATGGGTCACAGAAACCCCACTGTCAGGGAAGCTCCTCGGCTGCTGCCAACCGCCCCATCCCATTCATTTCTACCTGTTGCTGTGCTGTATTCATGGTACACACCTCTGCCTTAGGAGGAATTCACTCTCGCACTGCAGCTTCACTGGGCAGAGTTTCTAAGGTCTGTTTGTTCTGGGGCAACGACACCAGTGTTTGTCGCTGATATTTCACACTGCTCAGAAAGGACAAGTCAGCTGGCTGCAAGAAGCAGGAGCTGGAGCCCCTGAGACCGTGCCGGGCGTCTGGAGGAGGAGGAGCAGTGGCAGCAGCCAGCATGGTGATGAAGGAGGAGGGACCCAAGGCCAGCTCAGCGCTTTGAAGGAGGAAGAACACATCAGAGGAGTCTGAGACAGCTGGAGACGACCTGCTCCAAGGGAGGGGTTTGAATGTCAGCCTTCCCTTGGAAACCCAGGAGACGTGAGCAGCGGCACCACCCAGCCGGCCTGGGGAACAGACAACTTCTTTCAAGTTCTTTCTCCTTCCATAAACTGAGCTGAGTGGATGTTGCCCAAGGAGCTCAGCAGGACGGTTCTTGCAAGCCACCCTCATGATGTTCTCCAGGCACCTCTGCCCAACAGAAACCTGTCATTTGGCCTAAAGAAGATGAATGACTTTGTACTTCCCAGGCCTCTAATTCCTCGCAGTCCTGTCTGATCAGTTTACCCATAGATACCCGTATCTTAACTCTCTTTTCTTCAGAGAGTTTCCCAGCGAGGAGAGGTCCTCAAGACAGAGGACCCTTGTGGGGGTCTGTGGTGGCATGCTGAACTCGGTATTTTGAGTTATTCTCATGTGAATTCCTCCTTACTCCCAGAGGAGGAAGTGGCACAAAATCAATGGCACAGATCGATACCTGTACCAGAGTATTTCCTGGTGACAGGCCAGATGGCCAATTGACGGTAAACAAAGTCTGAACAAAGTCTGGGCACAGCAAGAGGTTCCAGATGGGAACCAGAAGTTTAGAGCTCATCAGAGCCATCTCCACACACACACATTACATGCACCAAACAAACACTAATAAATGATTAACAGAGCTGTTGTGCATTAGCCTCAAGCTTGTGGAACCCTCCCACTATTTCTGGATAATTTCAAAAAAAAAGGCAGATGATAGGGAATTCTTCTGCGTTTGCAGAAATTAATTAGATGTTCAGCTCTTTGTGGACTTCATATAATCCTGAGAACCCTGTTTGCCCCTCCCCAAATGCTTCAGACTGCAGATCAGTCTTTTCAGTTAAAGGCTGCTCAAGGGCAGTTCCCTTCAAAGTCCATCCAAAGTCTTAAGCATCCAACTCTTCCCTGAGGCCCTGCAGAGTAATGCAGTAATCTCTTTCTTCCTTCTATGAACTGAAAGATCTTTATCTTCAGAGTTCTCAGTTCTTCATGCTATGGGAAAGAGAGATGAGACCTGGGGATGGAAGCTATTGTTTATAATGCAGAGCTGATACAAAGAAAAAACTTGTGCTTATAGCCTCCTTGAGACCCTACTCCCGCATTTCCTCTTTCCCTTCACTTCCCAGTATCTTTCACCAGCAGAGAATCTGGACATTCACCTGCCACTTCTGCCTCTGTCAGGCCCGTAACACACTGACAGGAAGGAAGGTTCGTCCCTTGGAGAACCTCCATCTATTTTGTCAGGCAGCAGATCTAACTTTCAATAATAGCCTGAAACTAGTGGGACTCTGATACCCAGCTTTGTCCAGATATAGCTCAAGTGGACACAAGTATCTGGAGCTGAAGTCTTGCCCGTTCTGCTCCAACTGAGGTCTTCATAGCCTCCTTCTTGACCATGAATATCTGGATCTAAAGAAGAGCCTTGGTCAGGCCCCCAGGAGGAAGGGTGTGCAGGGCACCAGGGAAGTGTCCCCTGATATCTCAGCGGAGCACAGCAGCTCCGCACCAGACACCTTCATTCTCATTCTCTGACCTTCAGCTCTCCAGTTCAATAATCTTATTCATTATACAACAGCAGGATTAGACAGTGCCTGCTGGTTGGCACGCTCTGATGGGCATTAATACCTGCTGGCACAGAAGCAGGCACATGCCAGTACTCCAGTGTGCTAATGAAAAGGCACCATTTCCTTTTCCACTTCAGCACATGCTGAGGTTTCTTGAGAACCAGCATTGATCTTTGTGTCCAGGAGAGCAAGTGCTACCGTCAGTCGTGCCGCATGTCTCCAGGAGTCCTGCTGCTTAGGGCAATGCCTACCATCGGAGAGCTGGATGAGGCTAACTGGACCCCTACCGAGTCATTGTGGGGCCATGGCTCACCAGCACGGCATCACAAAATGGAGACTTCCAGTGGCACGTTGCTTTGTTGCACACTGGGTCTATCCTGGCATCCCACAGCATGTGGAGCAAGGAGCTGCACCAAGACAGGCTGGATGGTGCAGCTACTTACTACTTTTGGGTTCCTGCTGGGAGGTTGGCATTAACATTCCTCCCTTTGCCTTCCTCCAAGTTCTGCAAGAGCTTCTCCATCAAAATAGTCTGGAGAAGTTCATCTGTAGGAACTTCTCCATCACTTTGACTCCTTTTGCAAGCTCTGCCATCCTGCTGAGCACAGGAGAAGTGTTAAGTGGTGGAGAACGCGGAGCAGTGGGAGAAAAGAGAGAATGGAGTTCCCTGGCACTCCTGCATGTATCCCTGCTGCAATGCCCCCACCCAGAGGAACTGGCCTCTGAGACTTACCTCTAGGCACAGCAGTGAATAATGTTTGACTTGGAGAGAAGACAGACAGAAGGAGCTGTCACAGAAATGTTTAACAAGCTGGAGGAAAAAATAAATAAAAAAAAATAAAAAGGTATCCTGAACTCCCAGTTCTACAATCCAACAGCATGAGGACGCCCCAGAATGCTGCACGTGACCTTACTGTCATCTTATCAGATTAGCTGGAACTCACTACCTCAGGGTGCTGGGGGGCACAAGAGCTAAGCAAGATTTTTCTAAGAGGAAGGTAGTACTTATAATGCTCTCCAAATGTTTTGCTGGAATAGTAACTATTTAAAACACGTCAGACTTCCAACAGAAAAATGTGCCTTCTTGCTTCTGATAAACCATCCTCAGGGCCGTGGGGCTGAGGAGGAATTTGCCCTCAAGCTTGATTAGTCTAGAACCAACCATCACAGAGCGTCTTGAAGGATTTCTCCAGATAAACTGTTAATAATGGCATTTGGACTCAGAATGGCCTATGGAGCTATAGAGCCGTTAGGCTGACTCAAGCCTCTGCTATGACGGGAATGGACAGCATCTGGGCACATGATCTGTGCACATCTACAGCTCTGACCTAACTCCGAAGTAAGGGAATATAAAACATTTGAGAGAGCAGGGTTATAAGTGCAGAAATGGGCATGACAGGTACTAGCATGGAGGGATTCATATCCTGCAGCTGATAGATCTGACGTTATAAGGTAAACTGAATTTAAAGCAATGCTCCAAGACTCCTAGCAGCGTCCTGGCACCACTGTAGTTCAATGAGCCAGACAGCAGGCCAGCTAAAGCTTTGTGAGCAGGACTATAAGCACGCACATGCTTAGTGGCAAACTCCCAGGCCCAGTAAGATGGAGGGCATGAAGACTTGCAGCCCAGCTCTTTGGGTGTGGGAATTTTTATTTCAGTTCCACGCATGCAGCTGTGCAATTCAGGCCCTGCAAACAATGGCTTGGCCACTCCAAGAGCAGCAAGAATGAAAGGGTGTGACTGGAGCAGATCTATTCCCAGAAGCCAGGCCAATTCTCTAATGGGAGCTCAACCAGCATCTCTGCTGAGTGTCCAGGAAAGTGGTTTTGGCAGGCTCTTTGTGGATGGTTCCAGTTCAGGAGAAACTGCTGGTAGATTTGGGGTAGACAACGTGCAGATCACAGCTGCAAGCAGCCTACAGCATAACAAACCCTCTTTGCCAGATATACTCTTCCAGCATGCTTGATCTTGACTTCTTATTCCCCATACTGCACTGTTCTCGGGTGTCAGCCCCTTTTACTTCCCCCTGCTCCAGCAGCCCTTCATTGCCACATCTCTCTGCCCAAACCTTTCTTCACTTCCCTGCTCTTTTCCCCACAGATGCCTCTTCTTCCTCCGCTTCAGACTCACATGTCCCCTAATGACCCTAATGACCCCTCACATGTTCCCTAATGACCCCTAACAACATAATTAGAATGTTTCTTAACAGAAGCACAGTGAATGTAAGAAATTGATTTGCTTAAACAAAAATCCCTGCCATTAACCTGCATGAAACAGCCTCTCCTGTAAACTCTGTGGGACAGGCACCGTTTCATCCTACCTCCTGGAGAGATCCCCCAGCACAAAGCCTCTGTGTGCAGCTCAGTTGCAGTTAACAAACAGGAACTATGAACTGAGCTTGCAAGGGATAAAATGGTAAAACTGACCTTACTGGAATAAGTTCGTTCCCCTTTGCAATTATCTGGGGACAGACTTCACCTCAGGCTGAATAAATATAGTAGTTCAGTTTCCAGAGCTCCAGTGACTATTTCATAAACGGTGCTCAGTTTTGACTTGGCCCTGCTTCAAACAGAGATGGGTAGGTTTGCTCCAACTGATCTGTTCTTTAAGCAAAAGTGTGTGTGCCCAGGTGGCCAAGAAGGCCAACAGCATCCTGGCTTGTATCAGGAATAGTGTAACCAGCAGGACCAGGGAGGTGATCATCCCTTGTACTCTGCTCTGGTGAGGCCACACCTCGAGTAGTGTGTTCAGCTTTGGGCCCCTCAATACAAGGACATGGAGGCCCTGGAGTGTGTCCAGAGAAGGGTTACAGAGCTGGTGAAAGGCCTGGAACACAAGTCCTATGAGGACCTACTGGGGGAACTGCGGCTCTTTAGTCTGGAGAAGAGGAGGCTCAGGGGAGACCTCATTGCTCTCTACAATTACCTGAAAGGAAGTTGTGGGGAGCTGGTGGTCAGCCTCTTGTCACAGATAACTAGTGATAGAATTAGAGGGAATGGCCTCAAGTTGCTCCGGGGGAGGTCCAGGTTGAAAATTAGGAGACATTTCTTCCCAGAAAGAGCGGTCAGGCATTGGAACAGGTTGCCCAGGGAGCTGGTAGAGTCACCGTCCCTGGGGATGTTTAAGGAAAGGTTGGACCTGGTGCTTAGGGACATGGCTTAGTGGGTGACATTGGTAGTAGGGCAATGGTTGGAGCAGATGATCTTGGAGGTCTTTTCCAACCTTGATGATTCTATGATTCCATGATAATTCCAGGACTGCAATGCCCATGTAGCACATGATGTCAGTGAAGGAATATGACTTTGGACCTCAAGCTGATAGCTGGGCTCTGACAGCACCTCACCAGGTTCTTTGGGTTTTAGTTCACTGAAGGAAAAGGGGGACATCATAATGCAGTACCAGAGTAGCTATAGGAATTTCATACTATTTCTTGCAACTATTGTAGGATCTCACTTGTACCATTATATTTAGGGTCAGATTCAGGTGGGATTTCTTCTAGTGGAGCACCTTCTTCTTACAAGCACTGTCTTCAAGTGCTCACAAGCATTGCTTTAATGTAGAGCAACATAGATATCCAGCTACCAAGCAACCCGCTGATGAAACAAACTTTCTCCACATGGTGCTATTTGCTCCAGACAGGACAGTGAGTATAAAACATATCAGCAGAGGCCTAGAGATTATAGATGTTCTGTTTGAAATAAGTCAGAAATGAGCCTTCATACCTCCATGAATATCTACTTCTGAAACATAAGTCAGCACTGACAAGAACATGTTGTTGTTTTTTTTAACCCTATCTCCTTTGAGACTCCAAAACACAGTGACTAATGGCATCTCCCCATAACAGCATGAGTACAGAACTGGTGGGGCTGAGGAGAGCTGAAGGATGTGCTGATAGAACCAGGGGTGGAAAAGGCATGAGAAAGTTCTGAGAGACCTGGGGATGGAAGACCTGTGGAGGTGTTCTAGATCTGGAGAGAGCGGCAGCAGCAGAGATACGTGTAGGGCCACGCAGGCTGAGATGGGCAGGGATGCAGTGAGGTGGAGCCGCCTGCACAAGCGCTCCATGGGCTGGCTGGTAGCCAGGCGGTGCTGCAATTGGCCTCTCACCACTGTCAGCAGCCGGCAAGGCCACAAAGGCAGCGAGGCAGTGCAGACAGGATTGCGAAACCCACCACAGATACATGCAAGGAGCATGGGCACCCTGAGTCTTTAAGGTGAGGCCTCACACACCCAGGCTCTGTGCAGTGGAGCCGCCACCTCACGGCGGTCCTCAGCACGTACATAACTGCGCTTGTGTAGCGTTCAGCCCTGCTGAAGGGAACGGAAGGGCACCGCAGAGTATTTCTGCAGGCCGTGGAGCTATTTTGAACTCCGGGGAGAGCAGCAGCTCTGCGGTCTCCCCTTGAAAGACTGCTCTGCATGGGACTGGCTGCTAGAACCTCAGGTGACAGCACAGGATGGGGCTGGTGTTCAGCCCCTGTGACTGGAAAGTGTGTGCTGTGCACAAAGAGTGGCCAGCCGTCCCCTTCTGCAGCGTGAAGAAGTGAAATGGACTGCGTTACGGAGACACATATGTTAAAAATGCTCTGTATAATTGTGTCTGGAGATGTTTACTGTAAATACCATTGCAAGCACACCACATGGCTTTTGGCACAGCGGGGCTACTTTTATTTTTTTAAGCACGCTTATTGTTGATAAAAATCCAGAGACACTGACACAATCTTCAAGTTATCCCAAGGGACTCAAAATAGCCCATGGCTGGCAAGATGAAACAAAAGCTTTGATGTACCAGGGATGCCTCAACATCAGCAGAGCTGCCATTCCCTGTGTTATGGCATCCCACACGACAACCCATGCTGTAATTACCACTGAGCTTCCGCGCAGTCAGAGCAAATGCGATCAGACGCAGCCCTGGAGGGGACAGCCTCTGTGTGGAGATGGCCAGTGCTCACCCATGGCCCTGGGTGCTGGCAATCCCGCCTGTCCTGTGGGCCCTGGGGTCCCCTCAGCTGGCAGGGCTTGAGCAGGGGACCTTTGGAGCAGCAGGACACGTGCCTGCAGGCCTGGCGCCACGGGCAGCCGCTGAAAGGCCTCGCAGGCCAACCCCATAAACCATCGGGACTACATCTGGCTCTCAATATGCCACTTATCTGCCCCTTCCCTGGCCAGCTGGCTCACAAGCCAGCTTCTTCTGCAGTTTCAGCTGCTACACAGTTGTTCACAGCAGCCTGGGTGCAGACACTGGCCAGAGCTTGGGTGGAGGGAAGGAGAGGTAGGGAGACCCCACCAGAGAGCAGAAAAGACAAAACAAATCTTAAAGGTACCACATGCTGGTAAACAGCAAGAACATAAGGATAATTTCCTTCAGCTCTTCATTGTAGGCAGCTCTTGCATCACTTGTGCAGGCCTTGGTCCAGCATCAGACCTGGGTAACCAGCTGGGTCCACCAGCTGGGTTTCAGGGTGGCAGAGAACATCAGCTCCCAAGAACAGGAACCACATATCTTTTGATAGACTGGGGGGTGGGGGCTTGTGGCTTGTGACCAGGAGTGAGGATTTTTGAGCCTCAGACTAAGACAGTGTAAATAGATCTGAATTGTTTTGTGCTTTTATTTTCATCCAGTTTTGAAAATCTAGTCCCTTAGACGGGTGGATGCTGAAATCCCAAGTTAATTTTGAAAGTCCCGACCTAAATACATAGCTATTTAATACTAATGATATCAAAGTACCACCATGCAGCAGAAAAACACTGGCAGATATGATAAAACTCTGTTTGTTGTGATATTCCAGATATGGAGTGGCAGAAAGAATTGGGAACAAGGTCTGGAAAACCCTATTTCCAACTGGGGCAGGATGTCTCTCACCTGTATAGGACACACGCTCCCATGCACATGCAATGCTGGCTGTCATGTCCAACCTTGCCTTGTCCCCATGTCCTGCATGGAGTTGAGCATCACCCATTGCAAATGGATCTAACAGGCTGTCAGACCCAAACATAAGTTGCCTTGTTGCTGGAGGTCAGGGGAGGTAAAGACCTCACATCAATATGCTGAAAACAGAAAACAAACACACACACAAAAATCCCCAGCAAGAAAGGACAAGCCAATCTTAACAAGCAATTCCGTTACCCGTAAATAAAAAGAAGGCAATCACAACATGCCTTAAGCCTGGGGGAGCCAAAAGCCGCCTCTTGTCTCTGGGTGACTGATGGCTCGCGGGCTTTCCAGCACAAACTTGCCTGGTGTCGTTTGTCACCTGCGAGGGGTAAGCCGCTGCTGAAGGCTCCTCTGTGCTGGTGTGTGTGCGTGCGTGCATGCAACTTGCGGAATTTCAGCAAAGACGCATAAGAGGATTGTAGTCCTGGTTCAGCTAAAGACTTAGGATTCTGCATAATGTGTTAAGAGGAGCTTAAAGCAATCCTACTACTCTGCCACAGAAACCCTGAACAGCGGCCTGTCTGTTCTCACCTTTTCCCATCTGCTAGCCAGCTGTGGAAGAGCTGGCTTGCCCTGAGACTGCTTAAAGGAGCAGGTGCACAGGCAGGGGTCAGGATTCTGCCTCTGTCTTTTCCTGGCAGCAGATTTTTGTGCTCTTTAGATAAAATGACACTACGCAGAACACCTGATGCAAAATTCTTACTGTGTGGAGAATCTGATTTTTTGCAAAATTTGGAAGCTTCTGGGAGGTGTTTCACGAGAAAGAAGGTTTCACAGCTCTGAAAGGGGAGTAGAAAGCCAAAAAAAAAAAAAAGAGCAGTTTTATGTCTCAGTGGCAGGAAATAATCTAAAAGTGAGGAACAGAGCCCTTGGCCAAAATGATATCATCTAGGAGGACATGTGGTATTCTGGAAAAAGTTATCATGACTAAGGCAACATAGGCAAGTGTGCATTTGAGATGAGACCCAGCTAGCTGAGAATTAGAGCAAGGATGGTAAAGGGTAGGATAAAGGGTAGGAAAAAGGGAACAGAAAGGCAGGATGCTTGTAAATCCGAGCTGAATGACAGTCAATGGTGAGGTCAAAAGGTTGGCTGAGGGTGTTTCCTACTGCTCAGTTGCTGGGAAAGTTTGGTTATTGACAGCTCATCCACACACATCCTTATTTTTAACTTCTTCATGGCTTTGTGAAGCTGCAAAACAAAGCTATTGTGAAATCCTTTTTCCTAGCTCCTGCCTATCTTCATCCTGAATTCTGCCTGGGTTATAATTGCTCAGTGCCATGACAGGCTTTTCACATGCATAGGTACAGTGCACAACACCTCAGGATTCTCCAGTCACTACTATAATGTAAAGAAAGAAATAATATAATGCAGACCAGATTTTCCCAAAATTGGTAAACTGGCCAAGATACTAGCACAATGCAGACTGAGAAAAACCTAGAAAAATAAAATGTATTAAAACCCTGTTGGCTTATAGATACCAAAAAATGACAGCTTCATCTGAATGTGGGTGAGGCAGGGGAAGGAAGTGGGCTGGAATGTGGGCTATTCCCTATTCTGGAAGACAGTAGAAATCAATTCTTGATAGAACAGCATTTCCACACTCTGTGAGCTGGTGAGTATCTGAGTAGAAAATGGGAAAAGGAAAATGGCAGTAAGACCAGATGGGTGGTACAGAGAGCAATCTGCTGCTCATAACTGGGCAACAGTAAGGTGATGCATGCTGTAAGATCGTTCCTGGTGAATGTAGCACAGAGTAGGCCATATAGACAATCTTTATGCATTTATGAGACTGTATTCTGGAAAGCAGTTACTCTAGGAAGCTCTTGATAGGTTATGCAGATAATTCACTGGAAGCTGGCTCCAGGCAGAGCAAGAAAGCCAAACTTGTTCCTCCTGGCAGCTAATTTAGGAGATATGGAGTAGCAGTAAGGACATGGTTTTCCCACTGGCATGACACTGACAAAACATCAAACCACATTGAAGAGGGAAGCAGAATAGCTGGGAAAGGTACAGAAATGAGATACAGGAATGTTATGCACTCTTTAAGATACTCTCTAACATGAGCAAATCTTCAGGATACCATGTGGTTTAACAGAATAAAGTAAGAGACACTGATGTTTTAATGATCTACTAAGGAAAAAGACATCTAAAAGCAGGAACGGCTGTTAACCTAAAGGAAAGCCCTAAGAAAGTCCTGTCCAGAACATGGAACCCATACGATTCAAACTGGAAGTAAGACACACAGTTTTGGGGGGGTTTGTTGAATCTGTGTGTGTGTGTGTGTTTCCTATGTTGTTGTTGTTTAAGATTTGAGGAAAGGAATAACCGAAAGCATTTCCTGAGGAAAGTGGTGAATTTGTCATCATTTGGACTCTTTACGTCCTGTCTGGGATGGTTGCTAAAGTACGTGGTCTAGTTTACCAGAATGTATTGGATTCAATAAGTAGTGGGGAAGAATAAAGTGTCTGGACTGCCAGCTGGCTGGCCAGAGCTCTTCATGTTGGGTTTTGCAAGTGATGTGACAAGATCAGCCACTGCGGTCCTTGTGGCTGTAACAGTCAGATCTCATAATGAATTTTCCATCTGTGATTCTGAAAATTGCTTTCACAAACAACCAGTGAGGTAGACTGACCCACTGTGGCTGTGACCAGAGGGTGTCCTTCCTCAATGCCTGATCAAAGCTAAAACCTTTGTTGGCAGCGCCTAGTGACCGCATTCCTTCTGAGAATACAGATAATGAGAAAGGGCCATGATGGGATTTCTCCACAATGTCCAAGCTGCATAAAGTTTGGCATGCAGGCAATGCTGGAGCCCGAACTGGAGTCTCAACAGAGTGCTCTGTACATCTGATGGCGCTGATTTCATCATCCACGTTCTATCTTCTCTGGACATCTGTGCACAGGAATGAGAAGCACTGATCTTTTGTATCCCTCAAGAAGATGACTCAGTGCTTATACTGCATCTTGCTGGGGGCAGTATTAGGTGTAGAAAATTAAACATAAAAACAATAAGTATCATCACATTCAGGGTGTGCCTACAGAAGAGTCAGGTCCAATCAGGAAACTTCAGGGAGACAAGCAGATCTCATGGTTAAGCAAAACTAAAGGAGAGCACAACACTTGGTTTCAAGTCTGAGCTTTGCTGTTAAACCTGTGCGATCTCGTGCATGTCCTTCTCCATGCCTCGACTTCCTTAGCAATGAGAAGAATTGTCTGTCTGTCGCCCTTTGCTTTACAGATTCCCAAGTCCAGGAGCTGTGTCTCTTCAAGTCCAGGGGTCATCTCTCTTCAAGAGTCATTGCGCAGTGCCTGGCAAGGAAAAGACAGTTATCCACTGAAGATAACTAATTTCTCATCTTATTGCCTATTTGTCTCTCTCCCAGCATCTGCTGTTCTTCCCTGCCTGTGTCATTTCAGTATGAGTCTTTCTTGCACCAGAGTGACTTTGATTTGATTTGATTCTGTGTTCAAGCAGAAACTTGCTACAAGGCTATTAAAATCATTCAGAGCTTTTCCATTCATTTCCTTGAGCTCTTGAGGCTCACTCAGATTTTGATTGTTTCTATTACCATTAGTGCTGAGAGCTGGCTTAATGTTGCTGGCAGGTATGGAGACCAGACAGTCATTCCACAGTGCATTTGCCTAGGTGCTATGCATTTAAAAATGTTTGCCCAGAAACCACTGGGAGGGAAAATTAGAAACGGGATGAGAGGGGGGAAGGACAAAAACACTGGTATGGAAAGCCCCCTTTGCCTAATGCCAATGAGAAGCCAGCCCACTGAAACATTTACAGGAGCAAGAAACACCAGGCGTCTCACATACCAGGAAGAGAATGGCACAAACTACTTCTGGAAAACAGACTGAGGTTCAGTAAAGAGATTTTGGGTAGTGAGTCAATATTTGCTAGTGCGTTTTTTCCCACATCAGAGAGGGACTGCAGCTACTGCAGCTTCCTCCTTTGGATGCTGATGGATAAAGGGAATTCAGGCAAGCAAAGGTGAAGCTTCAAGTTGGGGGAGAGTCTCAGTCAAGCTGAGCTTGTGTTTGGACCCAAGTCAGAAAATTCAGCACAGTCCCCAAGGCACTACATCCATAATAGAGAAATCCCAGCTATGGAGAATGGTCTGTCAGTGCATGGACAAGGGTACCATCACCTCACAACCTTTAGATGAACTTCATAAGCGAGGGAATGCCCTTTCAGTCAGATGGTGAGTAAAGGAACCGTGGTTCCCAGGATCTCTAGGGAAAGCTTCTTTATGCCTTCTCACCTGGCTTTAGATGTCTCAGTTAATTCAGCATTTCTTAAACACCCGATCTCATTACAGAGGATGGAATGAGAAATATCTCAACGTTGCTGAACAGGAGACAGATCTCCCCTTATCTCTGTGCTGAAGCTCTTTGCTGGGACTTGAGGCCAGTTGCAAATGCCTGACAAGGTAGGCTGTTGAGATCTTGTCTCTCAGCACTTCTGCTCACAGGATCTTGGGAAGCCAGGCTCTGCGGTGCACAGATCTGACTCCGGGCATTATCACTGTATTCCAGCACAGGCAGCTGATTTTGATCCAGCAGTGGTGGCTTCCAGAAACAGAGGGAGTGCACATACATCTCCAGACGGGTGCTGAATAGAAAAATGAAAATAACTAAATAAAAATTGCTGAGAACAGAGATGGTGACAGCAAAAGAGAAGGAAAGTAACTTTGTTATTCATCAGGTTATTACCTTTGGAAAGGAAACAATGTAATTTAATATTGCTTTGGACCATACATCTTCATTCTCCTAACTTGATATCAATAGCTGCCAGGTGGTGCCTGCACAGGCCATCCAAATCAGATTATGTTATCATAGTTCTCCAATCATCGCCAAGAGCAGGATCATGAATATGAGGAGGAAATCTAGTTATTCAGGTACATGTTACCCTATTAAAAGTTTGAGGAAAGTACATTGAGCTGTTATAATGGGATTAGAGTTTCAGTTGTGTTCCCAGGGTTGCCATGACTCTGTGATTTTGGTGCTTTGCTGCCAGGCTTGGAGAGTACAGCTCCACTCCTGCCAACCACAAAGAATCCAGACCATCATCACAGAGCAATGGGCATCAAGACTGTGAAGCCTGTGGGGATTATCTTTATCTAGGTACAAAGGCCTGAGGCAGAGACTGAACGGGCCCACACAAGAGCTGAGGAAGGATCTCAGCATCTACTCACACTAACCAAGGCAGCAAGCAGGCACGGCAAGAAGAAACAGCTTTGTTAAATAAGACATCAGCCTTCTAGATTCTCTCTCAACACCCAGTCCCAGCCTGTTGCTCCAGTACTAATAGATGTCCCTTCAGGAACCTGGTCTTTTCTCTCTAGCCTCACCTGTCCTAGCAGGGTATGAAGAGGTCTGAAGGGTTTCTTTCCCAACTGACAGGAGTTGACAGGAGTTGGTGTCCTCCTTCATATTGTCAGTGAATAGGAATCCACATTATGAAAGTCACTAAAAGTTGTTAGCTAAACACGGTGAGGGACAAAACCAGAGGCATGCAGATTGAGCTAGATGTAATGCAGATAAGCTTCCTGTACAACTTTCATAGACAAGGAGAGTTTCTTGCTTCAAAGCCACCAACACTTCCAAAGTTATTTGAATGAAACTACTACAAAGGTGAGTTTTTCTGTCTGGGATCTACACTTATAACCCAGTAACACATCTGCTTATCCAGGAAATGCTATTAATGATGGCTTATTGACAAGGGGGGCAGAATACTCTAAGGATCTTTTTCCAGATGCTCTCAGGGGAAGCTGCAGGGTGAAGGTCTCTCCAAAAATCCTGATGGGTCCAGGGCATGTTTATATTCATGTGCCTTGCATTTTAAACCTTGCACTTTAGTTTTTCAGGTCCCACCAGCCTTCAAGCGATGGCTCTTTACCTTTTTGTACTCTGGTTGGTGCACAGTTAACACAAGGGGCATTTGTCACAATGGGGAACGCAATTTCCAATGAAGTCAACATTTCTTCTCAAACTGCTCCCGCACCTAAAATAATACTGACATTTTGGGAGCACTTATTAGGTTCTTATTCTTGATCTTCACAAAGCTGACAGCTCTTTGTCAGAGAATGGCCAAGGCTGAGATGTCCATACAGACTTTCCCAGGAGGGTTTATGGCATGAGGTTCAGCCCTTTCCTGTCATTACACCATGCTTCTAAACTGGAGGGGCTCCACCAGCTTTGTGTGCTGTGTGCTTTCTCTCCATTCCCAGATTTTGGTGGTACATATCTCCATGAACAGCTAGCAAAAAGAAGTCTAAACACCTGCCCCAGACCCCACATTTCCATATGCAACTGTTGGGTATTGCAGTGCCCCAGCAGAGAACAGGACACCTCTCTATCCACTCACAGAATAACTAAATACGGGCGATGTTTCCTCTTCATGTACCCCTCCATGGCATACAGAAGTGTGATACGCACTGTGGCAGGAGATTGCTCCCCTCTTGCATCTGCACCTGAATGAAGCCAAATTTGTAATGTGCATCTGTAAAGTGTTCTTGTACCTGGGATTAACGCCCAAAAAACAGTTAAATACTTTAAACCTTCAGCTGTCATAAAGCCTTTTTCACTTATTCCCTCCCCTCGTTGTTTTACAGACCTGCCATGTGTTCAGGGATAAATCTCTCGACATAGATCTATTACTTTCTCCCTCCCCCATTTTTTAAATTTATATTGTAATCATTTTAATCAGCATTTTTTGCTTTGGAAATGTAGATTTTAGAGCTTGGTGTGCTGAAAAAAAAAAAATGGTGTGGACTGAAGAGGAACACAGTTTTATGCCACGCTGTGATGAAAGGGTGATTGAGTTTTGAACTGGCTTAAGTGCACACACTCATCTCCCACATGGAAATAACGTGAGTTGATGCATTACCGGCCACAGAGGTGTCGCCTTGGAGGTTTCTCCCATTTGAATGCATGCACTTCATGTCAGAATAAATAGGGATAAATGGGTGCAACAGACACACACAGCATACCCGCTCTTAGGACAGGATTCCCCAGGGTCCCCATGACTCAGGCAGCCAGAAATGGGTCGAGGTCTTGGGGTCTTGGCTTCAGTTGAGGCACTGCCCACCCTTTCCCAAGGCATCTGCTACAGCGAGGTGCCTGGTGGAAGGCGCAGGGCAGCAGTGGGGTCCTGCCGAGGTAGCTGTAGGGTGAAACCCATGTTCTGTGCAGGCAGCCAGACGTGCTGGGTCTGAAGCGACACACGGGCCTCGTGCTGCAGCCAGCCACAGCGAGCTGCATTGTATGAAATCCTGGCCCCGCTCACAGACTGCCATGTGTCCAAGAAAATCCTCCTTTTTTTTTTTTTTTTTACTTTTTCTTTTTCTTTCTCATCCTCTCTCTCCACAAAGAAATCCTTCCCCAGAATTTCTCAGAATCTGAGGGTTTTGGCCATTTAGCCGAGATTTCTGGCTGCAGCACAATTATAATTGGTCTCTCATGGACGGGCTCAGCGTGGAGGCCAAAAAACTGCAAGGGTTATTAATGACTGAGTTCCCTTCTACTTCCTAAAGGCCAGACAGGCAGGAAAAGTTAGAGGGGAGGACTTGGGGCCGAGCCACCCCCCTCCTCTCGTACACGCTGTCCCGGTGCTCCAGCGCCTTCTTCCAGCCACAGACTCCAAACGGCAGAGAGAGCTGCAGGAGGCAGATCTGGAGCCCAGCAGCCCTTCTGGCGCTCAGGGACCGTTTTGGGGGCCTGTCTTTGTGTTTCCACAGCAGCTGAAGAGCGCATCGGGGTGAAGCTAGCTGCAGCAGGGCACGCAGAGGCACCTGGTTTGCCACAGGCATCGTTGGAAGGATAAAGAGACCCAGCTGGAGCGGCAGATTGAGACATGCAGAGAGTCACAGATCCCCCCCTCGCCCCCCTCAAATAAAAAGAGCATCTCAGGAGAGGTTCGAATTGAGTGAGAAACATATTATTACAATTATTACATCCCCATTTGACAACAATTGCATGGCACCGTGCCAGCTGGCAGCAGAAAGCCATTGCTGCTTCTCCTTCATTGCCCGATAAACACCGTGACAAGAATACAGCCCTTGTTCAGCTGAGAACCTAAGAATGGAAGAGGAGAGGCCAAAAACACCTCCTTGAACAATCACTATCGAGTAAACAGAGCTGCACTTGGGAAACGCACATTTCAAACATTTCTTTCCTGAGGTTTTTGGGGAGGGGAGCTCTGTGTACGGGTTGGGAGGGTGAGCGTGTTCTCACTCAGGCATATTTCTGTGGTGTCAAACAGGCTAGTGGCAGCTAAGAGGAGAGTCCGTGATGCCCTCGTTTTGCAGTGGAAGATAAAAGCTCACGAAGCTGAGAATTTAGGGGCACGTGCCAACATAGCAGCCTGGGTAAATTTGGACTGGCACTCCACGCTGGTCACGGCTGTGCTCAGCCTCTGATAAGGAGTTGTCTCACAAGAGCTCCTAGCAATCTAGTGTCATTCCAGCAAGCCACTTTCTTATCAAAGGTCACGTCAGAAATTCAGAGGCGATTAAGGGAAGCAGGTCCAATGAATGTAGCTGTCATAGGAAGTTGTTTATTCATGTTAATGTTCCGGAAATTGTACCTCCCACCGAGAGAGCAACCCTATGGAAGCACTGGGAAAATCTGCTGTTCGTCCATCAGCGAAGCCGCGCATGTCAGCACACTGCTGTGGCTGAGTAATGTTGCACTGAGAATGGTGCAGGGGAGCTAGCCCTAGAGGTCTGGGAGAAATGAGTTTCAGAAGAACTAGGGCCATACCCAGCTTACCTGAACATGAGCTGCTGGTACCTACAAGGCAATCTAAAGGAACCGTCACCACAGCAGAGTTATTAGGTTTCTCCAAACATGCATCTTTTCCCTGTCAGTGTATCAGGCCAAGATGTTCACTTCTGGTAGCTGAAACACTCATCTTTCCCAAAGCAACATTTGCATTGACCTAGATGAGTGGGTCAGAACAAGACTTGGCCTGTGCAGTCACAGCCTGGTTTGAGAAATCAAAGACCTGTTGTGTTCTTGTCCTGTCCTGGCTTCCCAGGGCTGGCCAAGAGGCTCTGTAAGGTGATGTCTCAAATGGGCTCTGTAGGCTCAAAGTTTGGCGTCTTCTTCCCAGACAGAACTGCCCAAGCATTGTCTTTCCTGTCACATAGATGGCCCTGCAGCTAAGGTACTACATTTGATCCTATTTCTAGCACAGTTTTTTGGTATGACCTCTGGCAGTCTCTCAACCTCACTTACATCTGAGACAGATTCAGCTTTGCTGCCCGGAACAGGCTGGGGCTCATATGAAGCTCCTCCATGAGTCCTGATGGACAAAGTCCTCCAGGCACTGCATCCTGAGTAAGCTCAGCCCGAGTTCTCCCTCTCATGGCAGCAAACCAAATGGTGTGCTGGAAGTGCCGTGGTCCCTGTGATACATAGGCAATAAAAAGGCAGAGACTAGGGATGAGTCCACACCTTTTTTTTCTAGGCTGCAAACAATTTTCAGTGGGGTAGTACAGCCTCCTGTAGAGTTCTGCCTCTGCCTGTCCTTCCCTCTACATGGAGAATCCAAAGGCTTCACAAAATAGGAAGCAAGAGATGGAAGAGATGGAAGCAAGAGAGCAATGTGTCAGCAATGCTCTGCTCATGGTCTCTTCTGCCTCCACCTCTCTCCCTGGGCCAGGCATCCACTTAAAAGAGGCCTATAACTATCATGCCTAAGAGCACAGCACGGCTGTTATCCATAGAGCATGAAAGTGAGAGGAAAATGGGAGGGAAGATCCTCCAGCAACCTGTCTTTCCATGCTTTAGACAAAACTGCTGCTTATAACTTGAGGCAGTGAGGAAGGCAGTGTGATCTGCCATCACCTGCCCCGTGCCCTTAGGCTCAGATTGAGCTGTCAGTAGCCAAAGGCAGTTGGAGAGACAGCTGGAGCTCTCTGTCTTGAACTATTTTAGCTTTACTTGCTCCTCTATTCCTTACTTGCATTTTCCTTATGTAATTTTAACTAATTAAAAATGAAGTTTCCTTGGTTTGGGTTTGCATTAGGCTTGGGATCTGATTGCATTGATGTTACCATTAATTTCTTCCTCAGAGAAAAGACGGCTGTGGACACAGATGGGGAATTACTTGTTCAGGCATGACATTCAGTCCACGTCCAGCTAAACTAAAGATGTGATTTTTATCAGGAGGCATGAGATGGTCAGGTCCTGAGTGAAAGCTGACACGGGAGTTGGGGAAGGTTGTCCAAAGCCAGCACATGCTGAAGGCCCCTCTCCAAGCAGCATGATACTCTGCAAAGTGTTCCAGTCGGGTGGATTACACAGGGCGAGCGAGATGGGCCCAGACAAAAGGCCAGCCTGCAAGCATGCAATCGGGGCACTCTCCTTTCGGAGCAGGAATGGCTGGTATGGACAGCTGGCTGTCACAGGCAACGTCCCAGCTCCCCTGTCCCCAGTCAGCTGTGCTACTTGCACCGAGGGTCTGGCCCGGGCACCCATGGGAGAGAAGCACAGGCTGTCGGTGCCTTTTGGGTACGCTGGAGACATGGAGGGAGTGGGGAACAAAGGGGTCAGAAGATGCAAGCGTAGGCCCTTGCTTATTCAAGCCCAAATGTTTCCCTTCTGTTGAGCCCACTCCAAAGCGGCTCCGTTCAGTTCTGCTTATGCCTGCTCCTCCTTTCCTGCTCTGCTAAGCCTCTGGCTCCTCCACAAAAGACACATAATCCCTGGGACCCTAACCACCTCAGCAAAGGCCCCCCCAGTGCCCCCAGAAAGTGCTCTTCAGGTTGCAGATAAACTCATGGACAGAGAGTGCCTGTTTGGTCTCAGAAAGCCTCAAGGACCTCATCTCCTCTTGCACTACTGGAGTCCAGTAGATACTAATCAATAACAGTAATTAGCAGCAATGCTTTGTCACAAGCTCTGCCTTCTAATCTGAGACCAGAAAATATTTGACCCTGAGATGTGTTTTCTTTCTCCCCAGCCGCAGTTTGCAGTATCGGGCCTCGATCTACATCCAACTCAAACTCGAGCTAAAGAATGTGTCCATGCTAATGTATAACCAGGGAGTGTGAGGCTGCGTGTGAGAACAGCGCACACCTCCCACATGAGAACAAGCGCCAAGCACAGAAGGTGGCCTTATTGTGCTGCTGCAGAGCGCTGTTTAATGTACTTTTCACAGGACCATATCCAGAGACCTCAAGCTGAAGCTAGCTACATATGCAGCTGCCTGGCTATCAGGGAGCCAAGCACATCACAGAGAGGATTAATTAAATTCAATTAAATTAAGACTCTTCCCTTCGAGTGTTGGTTTTTAATCTGCACTGCTCGAAGTTACCTACAATCTGATTAATACCAGATTTCTCTCTTAGCCCATACTACGCTGTATGGAGTCTGTCTGGGAGGACATTAAACAGGGAGATCCCTACATCTGTAAGCAGTGAGAACCTGGCATCAGGGCTTGCTTCTCCCTTGATGGGCTAATGCTGGATTTGCTTCATCTGCTGGTGGCCCCATCTTGCTTTTGCTGTGTGATGAGCTGAGGTACTCTGGGGCAAGGAGGAAGCAGCTTCCAGAATGCCTATAATGATGCATTATCATGCACACCAAAGGCACTTCCCATATTTAATGACTGCAAAGGCGTACGTGTGTGGTCATTCAGCGGGAAGTGCTACTGCAGTCCCACAGAGAACATGCATGTGAACCTGCTGCACTCCCTGGTGCTGGCTAGTGTCACCACGGCTTGACAAATTGGCACCCACTCGCAGTGGGTGAAGGTGGTTCAGTTAAAATCCCCTTGGATCAGCTGAGGTACTTCAGTTTGGCACCCGGCTCTGTCAGTACAAGGCCGGCACAGCCTGCCTCCACCCACTGCAGGAACATTTCCTAACACCCTTCGATGAACCCAGCAAGGGCCTCAGAGGAAATGGCAATGTTTTGTGGCTCAAATGGTCCTAGGAGGCATCCTGGGAGGCATGCAGTCTCTCCGCATCCCACCTGCTGCTAGTAAAAGAGAAGTCCTGCTATACCTCCTGCATAACACAAAATGAGTCCCCTCAACATTTCCTCTGCCTCCCACCAAGGCTCTACCAATGGCTCTGCACCCTGAACCCAAGCAGCACCAGCACTTGGGAAGGAGCGGAGAGGCATGCATGTGAGGCTAAAACATTTATTCATGACCACGTTGAGCTGGGCTTGTCCTGCTGTCTCTGCCACATCGTCTCAGGTTATGCACTGTCCTGGGCCAGCCCCGCAGAGACTAGGGCCTGTGGTGTGACCCAGGCTTGGACAAACATCCCAAGACGAGAGCGGGTCAGCCAGCCCTCACCTCTCCTGCTTCTGGAGCTGTGCTTGCAGTAACAGATGCAGGGTGTAACCCTGCAGTGCCCCAGGCTGAGGTGTCTGCATGGGAGACAGGATTGCTTGGGAGAACTCATGCATGCCATGGAACCAGCAGTAGCACTGTGGGAGGACAGTGCTGGGACTCACAAGGCCTGGCTTCTCTCTCCACCTCTGCCACAGCCTTCGGGGTGATGCTGGGCAAGGAACATCCTTCTCCTGTGCCTCTGCCTGGGAAAATGATATTCCCTTGAGTTAGAAGGAGAATGAGGACAAACCCTTGGGCTTCAGGGCCAGAGGGCCTCTGCAGGATGTGGCAGATAGCGGCTGAGAATCCCATCTTTGCCTGGCACAACATCAGCGTGTGGTGTCAAAAGATGACATCATGGGATGTGAACGAGCATTTACCCTCTGAAAGGGAAAATAGCAGAAGCATGTGTAACCATTTGCCTTTTGTGCCAACATATTTTCCTTATGTAAAGAGAGGCTCTGGCGGCCCTAAGGAGGCTGAGAGATGCCCGTGCTTCTCTGGGAAGGAGGAACTATCAGGCAAGGATGCCAGCATACCCGCCTGGGTAAATTTGTGCATGCACTTCATGTTATAATAGGCCTTAGTATCTGATAACTGAGACCTGCTGGAGTCTGGCATGAGGACAGAATGAATCAAAGGTCATGCCATGAATTCCAGTTATGCTGATAGGCATCTACAGCCAGAGGAAGGAGCTCAAGAACAGCGACTGTAGACTGATGGTGAGGGCTGGAAAACAAAAACTGATTTAGGGATGACAAATATGGGTCATTTTGCAGCCTAGCTGGACAGTTGTTTGTATATATATGCCATGGGACACAGGAAGATGTTTTCCCTCATGGAGTTACCCACAAACTGTGCCATTACTAGTTAAACAAAGTAAATACACTTCAGTAAATACACTAAATAGTTACCACATGTCTCTCCACAGGCTTCACCTTGATGGAGAAACTGATTCATGGCACAGATGGGCCCATTAGCAGATAGACAGAGGTGCAAACACACAGTGTATACCTTGTACTAGCAGCAGTGTCTGCACACAAAACCAGATGAGAACTAACATGACGTAGCACAAAGTTGCCCTCCCTGCTGCCTGCTTTTGTCTCATCATCCCATCATAGGCTGAAAGTCCGTCTTTCACTACCATTTGCCTTGTGCCTTACCCTTAGCAGATGTCTGAGTGGCACAGTGCTCCGTGGTGCACACCGAGGTCTGAACAAGCTCACACAAGGAGTGGGACACTGTAGCTGAGCATGTGTGGAGTTTCCACAGAGACTAATGTAAACAGAGCTTTAATGTCTTATGGTACACAAATGGATAGGATGGAATGGGATGGGATGGGAAAGGACAGAAATGAGGGATGGTGAAGCACAAGAACTCCTAGCAAGTGACCGACACTCCCAATTGTATCATAATATATTATTACCACATTTATTTATACTTCCCCAAGGAGATGATTCCACTGTTTTCACCCTCCACCCTCAGCATAAATGTGCTTGCTCTGCCTTTACTGTTCAAATCATGACTTCTCCCTGGGGTCACCTGCTCCATGGCTGTTACCTCCTGCCTCTGCATGGCTACAGATGAAGGCTTTGGTGACATTCTCTTAAGCAAATTTTGAGCCAGGAAAGATCTGGATAACAGGCAGGAGATTGACAAGAGAGATGCAGCATGGGCAGGGACACTACAGACTTCTAGCACATGTTATCATCAGAGCATCTTTTTTCCTGGCTCCTCGGTTGGGAATGCTACAAACACGCTTGCTGGTGATACGTGTCAGGCAGCGACAGAAGCTGCCTGCATGCCTGCTGGGGACTGATTTTTAGTGACTGCACAGTCACCAGTCTGGACCACTGAAGGCTTGCTCCAGACTCCTGGCAGACTGGTGGGGAAAATCGCACTGAGTCCAGGCAGGTTTGGCTTCAGCTTCGCAGAGCTGAACCTGAAACTTCAGATGCATAAAACCCCACCCATCCTGCACATACAGGGAAACTAGACTAAAACTGATAGATTTGAGCCTCAGTGAACAGATTAAATCATGCAATTAAATTAGCAATCAGGAGAGCATAATTTTAAAAATTAATTCAAAACTTCTTTTCCATTTATCCTTTTTAATTATTTTCCCTAAAGAAAGTTTGATACTCACCAGGCTGTAACCAGTTGTTGACTTCAAACCGTGTACAGCCTGTCTGTACAGGTTACCTACTGTAAGAACAGACAGTTTTATCTTCACATATTTTATTTACAGCTTTACGTGCTTTTATTAGGTCTTGATTATTACATTTTTCTATGCTGGAAAATGTTGAATTATGCATTTTTAATTTATTACAGGGTGACAGTTTTTCCATAGAATTGATTTGCATCAGGTTGCACTTAGAATGAAATTGGAATCCACTAAAAATGTCTAAAAACATTTTTTATTAAACTCTTAATTTTTTATTACTTAAATAAACCGCCCTAACTGCAAAACAGAAAATAAAAAGCAATATTAAACAAAGGAAGTTGAGTCAGTGGCTAGTGGGTTAAACAGGTTATTCCAGGACACCATATACCCCAACATCTTAGATCTGCTGGATCTTGTCTTCTCATCCTGATTTTCCCTGTGAACCAGAGGAGAAAAACAAGCTTGTCTGCTTTTTCCAAACCTCATTCAGTTTCTCAACTTTGAACGAACAAATCATTGAATCTAAGTTGTTGAATAAACCGAGATGGAAAAAATAGTCATCTCCTACTCACGGAAGAGCTATCACTCTCCAAAGTGAATTTAGCACTTACCAGGCTTTCGTTCCAGGTGCTTAGGCAGTGGTTTGGTTCAGCTTTCTGAAATGCCTTGGCAGGAGGCATGCTACTTGATACTTGGATCAAAACAAAAAGAAGCTTTTTATCAAATGCACTAAGCTTCATTGCCTAAGACAGATTGCCATTGTTCCAAATTTAATTTTAATTTTCTTTCAAAAGAGAGAAAAATAATTTACATTAAAATTTGGAAAAGGACTAAAAGTCTGACACAGTTATTTAAGTTGCCTGAGATGGTTGTTGAGGATAGTTTGGGCCTAGCCTTCCCTGCACAGTGACCAGACTACTTCAAGCTGCTGCCAGGAGACTGTGGGTGGCTTCAGCATCACAAGTCGCCATCCAAGAGGCAAAGTTTCCAGCTGGGAATTACGAGCTCCTCCCGGATGGACGGAGCTGTCAGAGAAGGCAGGTTCACCCTGTTTCTTTTTTTACCCTCCACCTGTTTTTTGTGTTACAGTCACTGGGAAGTCTTCCTGTATTGTCACACAGCTGGAGAAAGAACCTGGAAGATATGAGCAGAGCATAAACTGATGCTGAGATGCCTGCTCAGACTGGCAAGATGCCTGAAAATATAGCTGGTTTATAATATAAAACTGGCTATAAACTAGCTCAGAGATCGCCCTCTGCCAGCCCCTCTGCCCACCCCAGGCAGGAGGTCTAATCCTGTGGGAAAGGGGAAGCCTCTCTCTGTGGGACACTATGGAAAAGGTTGGCACACACTGTCCTACATGGCCATAATATTGTTCTGTTTTATTGCCAGTTGGCATTAATTAGCTCGCTACTGTCCTGTTTCCGAAGCGTCTCGACTGAGGAGTCTCTGTTAGTGATTTATACTTGGCACTTCCCTGATAAAAGTTTTTCCACTCCGACTCAGCTTGAGTAAGACTCTTCTCTTCTCCATGCCAGCTTAAATGTCTCACCTTCCTGCTTAGGCTTCTCTTTATAGCAAATGCCACATCAGAGGCAAATGGGGCATCTTTGTGCCAGTAGCCTGCCTGTTGTTCTTCCATCACCAGTTCTTTGCCTTGCCTGGTGCAGACAAATGTCACCATCGATCTGCATTGGGGTAGGAGCCTCCTAACTGCTCCACTGGCTTCAGTGGGATGAAGCTGAGTTACGCCAGCTGAAGATCTGCCCCTTCAGGAAAACAAGGCCCATCAGAAAGACTGCACAGGAGGGGGAAAAGGGATTGCTTAAAAGGTTAGCTAACGCTGCTTTAGCTAAAGCCCACCACAGCCCAATTTCAGGAGGCTTATGACACGTAAATCTTGGATTAACTCAATATTCAGGAGAGCTTTGCAGCCGACCTATAACACTTTCCAGTTCAGTGTGAAGAATTGGGCCTCTCATGAGCCTCTTTGCAGAGTTTCTCCCAAAGCTCTGGATATCCTTTTCTAGCATGGGATTTGCAAGGGACGCATTATGAGCAGGACACTAATCTGCTCCTCCGCTGTAGCATGTGGGGATGGGAATCTCAGAGGGCCTCCTGCTACATTTGAACCTTATTTCCTCCTCGGGAGAACCTGTTGGAGACACCAGGATGCAGCCATTTCAGCCCAGACCCCAGATTAAACCACATTCTGGTGTTGTTTTCACAGATGTTTTTCAGTGGAAGAATGTATTCTAGCTCCTAAATTAACTCAAGCAGATGAGGCACTATGGAAAACCACTTCTGCCAGTCACTGATCTTCAGAAGTTAATACCTGACTCAGAAACCATAAGAGAGGGAAAGCCAGAAGCTCAACCCCTTAAGGAGCCATGGTGCCCACATTTTCAGTTCCCATATTCACTGTTTTAATTTTTTTTAATGCCTGCAAGGTCTTCTGTTTGCAACTTACTGTAGGCTTCTGGCTAGAAGAAACCATTAACCGTGTCTGACTGCCTCCAAGCAGGATGGAAACAGAAAGGTACAGAGGGAAGATTAAGATCAGATCCCTGAACTTAAAAGGAAATTTAAAGAAAAAAAAAATGAAAAGTGGAATGGCATGCCTCGTGTATCATTGATAAAATATTTTGCAGTCCTGGAAAACTTAATAGTTTCTTTGGTATAATCTTTATGACCTTAGAGGGGTGATAAGGAAGGTAATAAAAACCTGTTTCTGAAAGGTTATGCATTTTCCTAGACAACTCGGTTTTCCCTTCTCAACTCCAAGGCTAACATTCAAACGGGAAGCTTGGCACATATGGGCTGTGTCGGAACTTGGAAGCTGCTTACTTAGCTTCTACCAGGACGTTACCTTTGCAACCTTGCAGAGCAGGGCAAGAAAGGGAGCCCTGCGGAGTAAAACGGCGTCTGAGAAGTGGAAGGTGCATAACTCAAACTGCTCAAGTTTATTAAAACGAAATAGGTCAGTGGAGTTGCCCAGAGGGTTACGTAAGGCGGAAAGCAGCACTCCACAGGAGAGGAGAAGGGAGCCTGTTAAAAGGCAAAGCCACTCCAGTTTGTTTATGGCCAGAGATAACTGCCCTGTGGTGTGTCTGTTCTCCATAGCTGACAGAGTAAATTACACTTTTTATGTCCACAGCAGATGAGAATTTGGACCAGGCTGTTTCGTGAGCAGCGGATTAAAGCAAATGGGGCTATTATTTATTATTATGACTAGCATTATTATTTTCTTCCTGTGATCCCTGCATTTCAGTCTCTACGTAGGGAATTTCACCACCTGCCAATAGTTTGCTTGCAGAGAATGTTAGGGATCGTTGTAACACTATTGATGAAAGCTTTATCCACCTGAAAAGGGCATATAAGAAGGGTGGAGTGGCAGTTGTTTACAGGCGAGGGAAATGGGCAAACGTGCTTTGGTATCCTGCAGAGCAAAGCTGGGAGCCAACACTCTCACCCCAGCCCAGAGGTGTGAGCAGAGGCGGGTACGACATCTGGGAACATGGAAATGCTCCGTGGCCTGCTGATGCACCTGCCCCAGGCACCACAGCCTCCCATTGTTCCGCCTGCTCCTCTCGTGCCAGACATCCAGACCTTAAACATTGCCTGCTCCGTCCCTGCTCCCCAGCCTGTGGGACAGTTGGACAGGGAAGTCCTGGCTTGCAGAGATGCCAGACACCCTGGAGCTCTCACGTCTCAGCGAGGGTAGGCTCACCTTTGGGTACCCAAATGCCAGTCTCACTGAAGATGATACGATCAGAGAAAAGCAGATACCATGGAAAGCACCTAATACCATTTGTCATGTTTTCAGGCCTGTAATAATGAATTAGAGCTCTTTGCTTGTATTCAGACCAGGCCTGCCTGGTCCTGCAACTCCTGCCAGCTTCTGAATGGACCGTGACCTAGGAAGCTTCTCAGCAGCTCCAGAACAGGTCCCTGGGAGAAAACACAGACAGCATGCCACTGAGACATTTCCTATGAGAGCTGGGCAGAGAAACAAAGGAGCTTTTTCTTCCATGGGAAAATGCCGAATCATCAAAACCTACATTTTTCACAGGGGCACATCAGTTCTGATGACATTTCCAAGAGGACGTTTCTCTGATGCAGGATAGAAAGCAGGTGGTTATTTATTTATTTATTTATTTATTTATTTATTTATTTTTGGAGGAGGATAGAGGAATGAAGGAGATTGACAGGGAAAAAAAAAGGCTACAGTCAATCCACTGGCCAGGCAACGTGAGAGCCAGCTCAGGGTTTGCTCTGCCTGATCCAGAACCAGGGCTGGATCTGCTCAGTAGTACACTGAGCAAACACCCGTGTGCGAGAGAATAGCTGGAGGGGAGAAGGGGAAAGGTGTCTACTTTTTGCAAGATATGTTTGAAAAGGCCCAGGTTCATCTCGTGTCAGAATAGCAGTTATGACACCCTGCAAATGTCTGTAAATGAAGACTCACCTCTAGCCAGACATATGGTTTGAATTCCTCTACACCTCATCTGCATCCTTCCAGCTCACCAATTAGCAGCAGCATCTTTACTGTATGTCAGGACTGTGTCCCTGCAGGGACCAAATGCCCTGGGATATGAAGTGAGTCCTCTCCTCCAGTCAGAGCACCACTTCCTTTCTTTCTTGAACAGAAACTTTCCTCTTTATCAGCCACACTCTGCCATGCGAGTGTGGAGCAGGGTCTCAGCTGGGAGAACACTGACTCCCCATGTGCTCTGGTGATTTACCCCGGTGGAGGACCTTGCCCACTGGAGCACAGCTAGGAGGCTTCCCCCACCCCAGCACTCAGCCCTTTCTGGATCAAGCCCAGAGAAGCGCTGCAAGTTCCCATCCCAGTCTGTCAGAAATGTGTCGAGCTGATGCTGCAATACCCACCCGGTACACAAATGGCTCTTCAGGGTCACTCTCTCCCCCCAGCAGCTCTGGCCCTGTCCTGCAGACCCTTGCTGCTGGGTGAAATGTGTTTTCTTTTGGCACACAGATGCCTTTGTTCAGCTGGCTCTGCTCTTTTACAGGGATCGTCCACAGCCCCTGCAGCTCACTCTCAGCTCCCTTCCTTCTTGGTGCCCTTGGAAGCATGGCCTTTTCTGGTTCATTTACACCAAGGCTCAATTCAAAAGGGACCAGATGTGTATTTTTTTTCCAGGCTTTGGTAAAGCGGAAATCCTCCCCTGGTGTGGCAGGTCTGTTTCCTAACAGGTAGCCATTTCGATGGCTGGTAGGGATATTCATTCCTCCTTGCATGTGACCGGGAGCCTTAATTCCTGGGAGGGAAGAGCCCAGCTTGAGTTGCATGCTCCACAGTGTTACAGGCCTTTGAAACTGCATTTTCTAGTCCTTCAGCTTCTCAAAGGCTCTGAGAGGCCAAAATTTAAAGCAGGTCTGTGCTCTAGTGAGTAACTGATGTAATTACGCTCACTTGTTACAAGGGGAAGCTTTCACAAGAGGGGGAGGCGGTGGCCCCTCGCCAGGAGGTGTGTCCTCGATGACAAGCCGCGGAGCCAATCGCAGGCCCGAAAGATCATCACATTCATACGAAAAAGAAAAGAAACTGCCCTAGGGTATTTATATTGAGGAAGGAAAAAAAAAAAAAAGAGAGTTGGCAAAGAAAGAGAAAAAGAGACTGAGAACCTGCAACTTTGTTAACTAACTCTGCAGCTGAATTCAAAAAAGCCAGGCTGGTCCCCCTGCAAATCTTGCTTCCCACTCCCTTCCCTCCCTCAAAGCATCTCTGGAAACCTCTCTGTAAGCTGGAGTGAAAAGTTCAGCCGCCCGCAGTGGTCCTGCTCCCCTCCTGGCTGGCCAGCTGGTAAACCCAGGGGGCTGCCCACCCAGGCCCGGTCCTGGGGAGGGCAGGGTGGGCAGTGGTCCTCCATCAGAGGTCTCTGGCACCCGTGGGGCAGGCTGGAGCCCCGCGGGTTAATGATTTACCTTCACAGCCCCGAGCACGGCGCCGTGGGCTCCCGGCTCCCTGTATCTACGTTGAACAGCTGGGGAAAGAGAAGGCAAGTTTAGCTTTAACCAAGGGGTAAACGGTCAGCGTTTACAAATGCTGAACCACCAAAAACCAGCCAGTCACAGGTTATTTATTCCACTTACACAAGAGGACCATGCGGTCCAAAGGATGAGGGGCCTGTATGGGTGTAGAAAGCCTGTTTTTTTTTTTTTTTTTTTTTCCACCAGCCTGCTGCATAAACCCAGGGGGAAGGCGCTTCCTCTCCCCATGCTGCCTCCCTTCCCTGCCCTTTTTGGTGCCATTTCTGTTTGGACGGCGTGTTCCCCGCAGTACAGGCTGTCTCCGACCGCGCTTGTGCAGCGCCGCTCACAATGGAGCTGTAACCTAACCTCGGTGTGAGCGTACTGCCATTAATAATAATAAAAATGCCCATCACTGTAGGGCGGCCGCGGACAGCCAACAAAACACTTCCCATGCAGGCAGGCTGCGGAGGAACAACTAACTCATGGGGCAGGGTGCTGAGGCAAGCCTCCCGTCGTGGCCAGTGTCTCCAGCTCCTGGTGGCCGCATGTGGCGGGGCTGATGGCAGAAGAAGACACGAAGCTGGCGCCATCCGCCCCGGCCTCACGCCTCGCCCTGCAGCGGGCCGCGGAGGTGGCGGGGCGCCATGCCAAGGTGCCTCAAGCCCCCTCATGGCGACACCATGCCCGCAGGCGTCGCCGGGGGGCCGGGCCGGGCCGAGGAGCGGGGCTGCCCTGCCACCTGCCGGCAGAGCCGGGCTCGGCGCCTCGTGGGCCCGGGCATGGCCGGGGAGCCCCCGGGGAGCCCCCGGCAGAGGGGTGGTGGGGCCGGGATGCGGCCCGGGCCGGCACCCAAGGGCCCGCCATGCCCGTCCATCTTCTCCCCTACACCGTGGCACTTGGCTGCGGGTCCCAAGGAAATGGCAGCGGAACCAAGCCCCGGTGCTGGTGCAGAGGGCGGCCTGGCGGAGGCCGTGCCACGCCGCAGAGCTCCCGGGGAAGGCTTGGTTTTTTCCCTGCGATTGTTGGTAGTGCTCTGCTCTCAGCACTGCGCCTTTGTTCACTCTCCTCCCCACCGACCACACAATCGTCCGACTGTGCGGCAGCTCTGGCCGCCGAGCCCCTCCCCTTGCAAAAAACACGAGACCGAAGAAACTCCTCTGCCACATGCGAGGAGAGGTGGGGAGGAGGCCCTTTCCCATGCGGTTCTGGCCTTTCAGCGGTGTTTCGCTGCAGGGCTGCAGTATCTCTCTGGCTCCCACCCAGACAAGTGGTTTCAGTTGCCAGCCGGCCATTCTCCGGTGGCCACGCTGTGTGGTCGCCTTGGCATGGGCAGCGGGGCTTCCTCCGAACGCAGAGGGGCTTTTGGGGTGGGAATGGGGGAGAGCAGCGGGATCACGGCTGGATGGTGGCTTTCGGTCCATGCAGAGGCCTGGGGGGCTCATTGTGGTGCCCTGTTTGCTGGTGGCGATGCTCCCCCCAGAAAGATGTTGGCCCTATCCAGAGATGCCCATCTAATAGCAGCTCGGGAGGGAGAGCATGTTGCAGGACACCGTGCCAGCCCTCAGGCTTGCTGTCTGAGCCACCTGCCCTTTGCCGAAAGTGGTTCTGTGACCATCACCCTCCGATGACTGCTGTGCAGACCCTTCTCCCCCTTCCCACTCTACTTTCAAGCTGCCTCCCTTCGGCATCGCTCCCCCTTCTCCTCACCCTGACACTATATAGCTCACTCCCCTTCTCACTAAAGACCACCCATTGCCATGGTAACATTGCCTCTTACAAAGTTGTCAAGCAGACACAAAGATATGTTTCTCCCCTGCTTTACACCCCCCCCCCTCTCCCAGCCATCCCAGTTAATAGGCCAGGACTTCGCTTGTAGGGAGGAGGTGGAGGGCTCTTTTATTTCATTTTCATTGTGGAGGGAGAGGTTATTCCAACCCCTGCGAGTGCTGAAGCCCACCGTGGGGAAAAGAGTTCTCATTCATGGACCACCTGAAAGCCCTTGAAAGCATTGGTGCCACATGCTGATACTGTTGGTGCAGATACTGGTAATACTGGACAGGGGAACAGTGTCTACAGGTTAGAGGGGCCAGGCCCATGGAAGGTTTAAGCATGGGCATTACGACCTGCATCTGATCCACTATGAACAGAAAAAAAGCTCTGCTGCGATTCTGTTCTGCTGCTACCTCCCCATGCAGTTCTGGTTGTCTTCTCAAAATGATTCCTTCAGTCCGTGGAGATGTAGCGAAGTGTCCTACCTCCAGGACTGCTGGCAGCTCTTGCTACCACAGCTACACCACGAACAGCAGTGTGGTTCTCTGCAGCTGTGGCCATGACAGTACTGTAGAGGACAACTTCTATTCACTGATCTCAATGACTTTTCTTTCCCTTCTTCTCTTCTACGTACATCTCCTTCTCCTCTGTTGATGAATGTGCCCCAGACTTTCGCAACCCTGAATTAAAACCTTTCCTTCTTCCTCTTTCTCATGGCTTTTCTCCTTCTTTACTTTGGCCATGACATTTTTTTCTGCTTGAAATAAGTGAAGGATCCCCCACAGCCCCTTGCCTATTTGTCAGTCTGGACCCTCCCAGCTTTTCATTTGTATTTTATAGTCACCATCCCACCGTAACACATCTTCTTCTACCTTCTTTGAAATCTTCCGTAAGTCTTCACCTCTCCGAGGTGCTCTCCTCCCCTGAGTTACCTTACTGCCATCACCGCTGGACTCTGCCCTGACCAGTCTCTGCTTCACCTCTCCATGCTGTTTGTCCAGCGGTGGGTTTGTGGTCACAGTGCAAAGCCTGCAGTCAAATACTGTGACTTGCCATCTACTGCTGTAATGCATCTAAGCAGCTTTTTTGCACCACAGCTGTGTGGACATCAGGATCTGTTTGCAAATGTGATGCTGAATATACTGACTGTCCCCAAGTCGGAGTACATTTACAGCACCTGAGAACTGTCTTTGAGCATTCATATTCAAAACAAAGGTGATAAAATAATATATATATATTAAAAAGCAGCTGACCTGAGGAGAAGGTGCAATAATATCAATAATGTCTGTGCTTCTGATAATCCTGAGGCAAAATAGCATTTGAAGGAGGGAAATTTTATCTCCTACCATCTTTTTCCGTAAATGGCAGAATACTTAAAGAGTACTAGAGCTCATGCCACTAAAATTAAGAAAAGCAATAAAAACTGCTTCTGGGCACGTCCCAATATAAGCAACGTATTTCAACAAAATAAAAATAAGCGCGTAGGTGATTCTAGGCTTTAATTATCTTTAACGAACTCCACTGGCAACATCCCTCTGGCTGACTGCAGAATTTGCATCCTCTGATGCATGAATGAGAATTAGGCAGAAAAAGATGGTAAATGAGGCTGTAGCAACAATGGACTTTCCCAGAGTGAGAAAAGACCACAGAGAGGAAAATCTGCCAAGCCTGGAGTGAGCAGCCACCCCTGACCCTACAGCTCTCATCCCTACGTGTTCCTCCACCAGTGAGGAAAACTGTAAACTCAGCAACACCCATGACAATCAGCAGGGTCAAATCCAAACATGAATTTTGTTTGCAAGTCAGAGCTTGGCCTTAAATCCTTCTATGGTCCACCCATCTTCCAGCCATTGTTCTAGGCCAGCCTGAGGAATCAAAATGTTTACCAGCACTCTGCCCTAGTCTTCTGCTTACTCTTTTGGTCTTTTTTTTTTTTTTTTCTAACTTTTCTGTCCATTCCATTTTTTTCCTGGAAATCTCACCAGCCATCCACCCCAGGTGTCTGTAGGTCAGCAGCATCCATTCCACACTGGTTTTATAGTCATGACCCTCTCATTACTGCCTGGTCTCCTTCGCCCTGGCACGAAGGCTGGATCCCTGGCCTTCCCACAAAGATCAGGCATCGCCATGCCAATTCCCCCCTGCCAGGGAGCACTCCTCCCATAGGATCTTGCTGCAATGCCTTACCTTAGGTCCAGTTAAGCAGGGTGAATTCAAGTCTTGTTGGACACCATGCTATTTTCCCATTGCAGCTTCTCTTCCTCCCTAATAACATGCCACAGTCCTATGAGAAAAGCCTCCCAAAACCCACGATACCTTTTATCGCTCTCCACAAGCCGTTGTTTGGCTGCCCAGCCAAAGGCACGCTTTGGGCAGTTGCTGTTCTCCCAGGGCAGTGAGCCTTGCTGTGTTCCTCTGTAGCTGCTCATCTACCAGAAGGGCATACTGAACCTGTATCTGACCCAGGTAAGTTCTGCTCTAATTTACTCTAATCACAGCCCCTCTTGGGCTGCCTTCTTCACTTCTGGTTGCTCATGAAATTGTTATGGCTGGGGGAAAGTCACTGCTGTAAAAAGGCACATACCATTCACAATGTTATTTCTAGCTCTGACAAGCTTGCCTCATCCTACATTGCTCCACCAAGCTCCCACCCATGACAAGACACTTTGGCCCCTCTCCTATTCTTTTCAGAGCTACTCTGGGAATCTGCAGAGCTGCTGGGTAAGCGGCAGCATAACACGTTCAGACATCACTAGGCAAAAAGCCTGCAATGCTCTGCAGTGGGGAAACCATTCAGTTTGTCTGGTGGCACCCCTGAGCATGGAGAAGCTGCACATCCAACACGGGAAAACTTGTTACAAACAGTAAGGTTTAAAGGTCAGTAATTACGGATTCGTCTCCCTGTCACTCCTTCCTACCCTGTATCACCCTGTTCCTTCCCCAGAGCTGCCCTCGCTCTCTGCCGTTCCTTCCTCTCTTATGTGCAGTCCAGAAAAAGACATCGCACTGTCAACCAAGAGTTAGTTCAGTGTGAATTGATCCTCCAGGCTAGGTCAGATCATAACTGTTTCCTGAAAACAGTTTTTATTGGCTTGTAAAATAATCATTTGGCTCGTTCTGCTCCCAGTGGCAGGTGCCTCTATGAGCAGCATGAAAATGTTCCAAGGGCAGGACGTGATACTGCTTCTTCTCTTCTTCTCTTCACACAGAAAGAGGCCAAAAGATCCCCTGCATTCTTAGCTATAATCTCTTCAAATACCTAATTAGAAACTATAGGGAAAATTAAGTCTGTTTTTGAAGGTGCACCACAAAAGAGCAAGGAGCGTCAGAACAAGTTGTAGCAAGAAAAAAAATATGATTAGATACAAGGAGACACTTTTTCACAATGAGGGTGGTCAAACACCTGAACAGACTGTCCAGAGAATGTGTAACATCCAGCCATGGAGATCTTCACAGCTCAGCTGGACAAAGCCCTGTCGAATATAAAGATTGGCCACACTTTGCGCAAAGGTTGGACCACATGACCTTCGGAGGCCCGTTGTGATGCTGAGGGTGTGAGCAGGTGACCTCCAGAGGAGCCTTCTCACCTAAATTACCACGTGAGTTATGAATCTGTAATTGCAGCAGCCAGTTGCACTTCCCTAAGTTACAGTGCCCTATGCAGCACTCTGCAGCAACTCTGAAATCTCCTCTGCCGGTGCACGCTCTCTGTCTTGGATCACTGGTGCTGCCTCACTAGAGAAGCCCAGGTGGCCCCCAGCGAAGTGGAAGCTTCAGAGACTGCTCCGACAGCCTCCTTTGTGCACCCGCCACCACCTGGGCAGCCCCGCGCAGGGAGTGACGGAGCCTGGGTTCGCAGCACGTCCTGCACAGGGAAGCACCAGGTGCTGCCCATGCAGGGATGCTCTTCAAGCATCTCGCGGTACCGTCCAGCCACGTCTTCCTTACTCCTCCAACTCTTCAAAAAGGAGCTAGATCACCCTCAAGAGGGATGATAGCCTTCATCTCAGTGTGCTCAGATTTTGAAACCCCTCAGGGTCAGCTTTTGCTTAGGCTGCCACGCTGTAGAAAGAAATTGCTGCCCACTCCTCAGGGACCAGTGTCTCCTGAACACATGCTTCCAGCGACAGTGGGAAAAGAGGCAGGAGAAGCAGGGAGAAGTAGAATTTTGAGAGGTGTCTTTGGAGTAGAAGGCAGCTGCCATTTGGGGTTTGAACATGGGTCATCCCATGCAGATAAATAGCTGTGTAAATATTCACATATACGTGCCGTTTTGCAGCCATCAACGTGCAGTGTGCTGCCACATCACACCCAAAGTCCTCCCGCGAGCTGTGTGAGCCACCAGGCAGGCAGCACAGCCCTGGATGAACGCACGTGGGCAACTGGTAGGGGAGCAGAAACACCTGGCTGCCTTCCTCCACAGAGATGGCCATTCAGCCGCTGCTGTTGCTGTCTGATCCCCAGGGAGATTATAAAACACCTGCAAAGGATGAGCTGGGAGCTAGAGTTCACAGTCCCTGCGGACGGTAAAGCTCATTAGCTCAGTAAATACACCGCCTTATTACACAGTACTGCTTATCACTGCTTCTCAGCCCCTATCCTTTCACAGGTTAAAGGCAGAAGCCTTTTCCACCTGTTTCTCAGATTGCCCATCTGACCACAAAGACTAAATCGAACTCCAAGCATTTGTTCTCAGACAGTGCTTAGCAAGAGTTTGCCGTATGTCTTTCAGAACGGAAAAGAAGGCTTTTGTGCCTGAAAGTTTTCCTGATTTTTTTTTAAATGATATAATTTGATCAAAAGAAATTGCCCCTGCCTACAAGCCTTACCTGTTTCGTAGCCCTCAGGCAGTGGTGGTTGCAGCAGTGTCAGTGCTGCACCAGGGAGAAGCTGTGCTGGCCGGAGGAGCCAGCGGGACTCATTTGCTGGAGTGGCTTAGACCGGAAAGTGAAGGAAACACTAAAATTCACCACAAAGGACAAAATGGCAGCACTGCAAGAGACACAGGCACACGGGGGCAAGATAGAAGATGAGTGGGACAAGGGGACTGTGTGCATATCATATAAATTGGGGGGAAAAAAATATGTGGAAGTGCTTCAGAAACAAAGGTCCTTAGCCTTTTCCATCCAGCCCTCCCACAGCTCCACTGACCATGATGGCAAAAAAGGATGGCACAAATGCCTATAGGGAAGGAAATAACTCTCTTGGACCCCGTGAGGATGGAGAATTAAAAAGAGCTTCTGGACGTGGTGCTGCAAGAGATCTGCAGTGCCATTGCAGGGCCCGGTGCGACAAAGGAGCCAGGTGGATCGTTGGTGCCGTGGGATGCAGGCTGCTTAGACGTGCAGGGACAGGAACAGGGATGGTGCTTCCCATTCAGAGCCTTTCCACACGCCACGGAATACCAGAAGGTACTAATGGGAAGCGTAATGGTGAGAGTTAGATGAGTACACAGACATAATGAAGTGGGAGAAAGATTAGTGTTGGTGTCTGCATGCACAGCTCGAGAAATAAATCAATAAATTCCCACCTAGTCACATAACCCTAATGGCAAGGTCCCGGTGCTTGGTAGCCACGGAGGATTTTAATCACAGTTCCCACATATCTACTGGGAAATGCACAATGCTAAACACCAGCCAGCAGGGACTTTCTCAAAGGGTTTCAATGCCATTTTCTGATTCAAAGCGCTGGAGGGACGTGTTAGGCTGCTAGCTCAGTAAACCAGTAATGGGATATGGAGCCTTTCACCTCGGGGTCACCTCCTAGTGACCCACGGTTATTACCATCTGATTGCTGCTGCCTGTGTGAAATGAGGTGAGGAGCTTGGACCACTTCCTCGTGGCCAAGCGCCTCCGTTGCACAAAGCCCAGGGCTGCAATCAGTGCTAATTGGCCCCCCTGCTTGAGAGCCTCCGCGGAAGGCTGGGGCACCACGGCTCCCCGCTCCGGGGGGCTACGTCCGAGGGCGGCGTGCCGCAGCACCGCCAGCCCCGCGTCCCTGGGGAGGTGTCAGCCCAGCACCCCGGGACGCATGAGCGGGGATGGAGCCACGCCAGGGTCCCTTCCTCCTGGGGAAGGAAGGCAGGCTTTTGGGGAGGAGGGCGATTCCCCCGGGCAGGGGAGGATTAGGAAGGGCCGTCTCCTTTAAGAAAGGGAGAAGCCCCCCTTTCAGCAGGCTCTCCCAGCTGACGCACAATGGCATGCCACCTCCTTGCCGGCACAGAAATGATAATCAGAGGTTCAGCAAACAGGAGAGAAAGAGAGCTGCTCCCTGCCCTCCGCCCCCCCATCGCATGACTGGTGTCACACGAGATGAGGTGGCAGATGGGTCGTGCGGGCCGCAGGGCCTCCTTTAACCCCTTCCTCCCCCCGCCAGCACGCTCCCAGGGGTGCGGGGGGAGCCCTGGTCCGGAGGCTGGTTGTGCACGGAGGGCCGTGCTGCCTGATGGCAGTGTCACACCGGGTTTTGTTCAAACAATCGTAGCTGCGTCGGCACCGGGGTGTTTGGGTCCGTCCCAGCACAGCCAGCAGCAATTCCAGGCTCCTGTCCCGGCCGGGGGAGGTGGGTACAAAAGGGATGTGGGGCACATCACAGGGGGAAGGCAAAAATCCTGCCCCACAGCTCCATCTGCTTCATTTTACAGGCATCATTCACACAGGTTGTCAGGGGCAAGGCTCCCCCTGTCCCCTCCGCCTTGGCACCAGTGTTCGCTTGGCCAGGTAAACCTCTTTGGCACAAACCCTTCTCCCTGGTGTGGGGGCAAGGTTTGCATGATTCCTGAGGGTGTTTTGCCCCTCAGTTTCTTCCAGGACACTCTGAGCTCTGGCAGCAGGATGATGTACCCACCCGGTACCTGCCTGTCTTTGGTGCCATCTTTTTTCCAGCTGGGATAATGCACCGTCTAAAGGAACAGCATGGAAAGCCGAGCCCTGCTCTGCTCCTGATTACATCTCTTCAGTCCTGGCTTGCAGGGACCTGGAGTTATGCCACTGTTTATGACCAGCCTTTATTACTTAGAAATAATAGTTCCTGGCACAAAGGTTAAGGGGGATTTGGGGCATCTTCAATGAATTCTGCGGCATTTCTGGCATTCTTTGGGAGTGCAGTATTGTTGTTCTGTTGTGTCACGCTCGTTATGTGCGTGCTGCTTGTACTTGATCCCTCTGGCACGTTTTAAAAGGCAACGCCACGCAAAGGGACGCCACTCAGAAGGAGGCCATGTGTGCTCCGTTAGCGCAGCCAGTGCTTCGCTTGGGGAGGTGCGTGCAGTACACCACCGTGAGCCACGTGTTCACAATGCCACTGCCAGCCAGGAGGGCACAGCTTCGCTGCTGGGTTTGGTCCTGCCTCACAGCCTCACCGCGAGCCCGGCCCTGGCCCCCAGCTCTGCCCTGCTCCTTGCTCCTGCCCTGCAGCCCCTGTTGAGCCCCAGTTCCAGCTCTGCCAAGGCACTTTTCTCTCGATGGCTGAAATTTTATTCAAGGGCAATTTCTTAAACTTTATCAAATCAGTGTGCCACAGTGGCCCTGTCTCTGGTGTCCACTTCAGCAAGAAATCCCCACTTGACATCGAATAAATGGTCCAGGACGCAGAGGCAGCCTCTGGGCATACAGGATGTGTGCTTTCTTTCCTCCTCTACTTCCAGATGTGCCTGGAATCAGAGCTGGAGTCAGGCTTGGCCCGCCACCATGGGGCATGGAGCGGGGATGGGAGACAGGGCTGGGAGAAGAGCTGGGTGCGTGGGGTGGCTTTCCCTGCCCCAGCTGGGTGCAGGTTCTGTGGTGGCAATGCCAAAAAGCCTCGCTATTGTTTCCTGGTGACAAAAAGAGCCCGCAAAACAGATGTGTGGGGAGACGGGCCATTCGGGACGCAGCTCGCTCCGTGCGCTGGAGCCAACGAGCGCCGCTCGCTGTCTCCCACCCTCCTCCCCGCCCTGCCGTACATGTGTTTCGAAGGACAATTACATCTGTATTTTACAAAGTACACGAAGAGGAGAGGAAGCCACCGCGCTCCCCGCCCCCACTCGTCCAGACCCCGTGCTGCTCGCCTGCGGTTTCCTCCGGGCGACGGAGCCGGTCTGCGAGCAGTTGGCTACCGGAGCTTGTCCCGGGCTGACCCCGCGCTGGTGCTGACTGGTACCAGCACCCAGTGCTGGGGCTCAAATCCCTTGGATGATCTGTGGCAGTGGGATGCAATTTCGCTTCCAAGAGAAATTGTGTTTTACAGCTAAAGATACTTGTAGTCATCACGTTGCAGTCTCCTGCACGAATTTGGGTGACTTTTGTGGCCATCTGCCTCCCAAAGGACATACGTGCGCATCTGCTCCGGGACCAGCAACACCCACAGTTCCCGAGGAGCCACCCCCATTAACACACACTCAATTTCAAACATTTGCTGTCAAGTTACAGGACACACCAAAACACACGCCCCAAACAAAATAAAATAAAAAAAAGACCAATTTTTTTTGTGTGTGTGTGTCTATTAAATCAACAAACTAATGCAAGGAGAGTGCCACCCCGCAGTGAGTACTGAGCAAGGAGAAGAGGGATGCATCTGACAGGCTGCTCATTGTGAAATATTTGTGCCACTCCTATTATTATTATTAGTCCCTCATTGTACGTTTCCGAAGCAATTAACTCCTTAATCCTCAGCGGGCCCATGGGAGGTGAGGCAGTCAGTGCCCATTAAGGGGAATGGTTATTGCTGGTGCCGAATGCTTTGAGGGGTGGCAGAGGGGAGGATGCTCTGCCGGGAGGGAGAAGTTCTTCTCTTGGCTGCACCCAGGGGATCGAGCCGGGCCATCTGCAGCCCTGGGGGTCTCCCCCTGCAGCATGGAAGTGCTCCCAGGCACTGAAGAAACGATCCATGCCCGCACCCTCCTGTCAAGGCCTTTGGTGCAACCTGAGGGAGTGGTCTCATTCCCTCCCCCCACCAGGCATGCCTCCAAGCTTTCCAGGGCTCCAGGCTCCTTGGTCCTGGGGATATCCATGGCTGGTGCCCCACGCTCTTGGTCTTGCTCGTTGCAAATATCCGACTTCATGCACAGCTCCCACTCTGGCACTATAGCATCCCATACACGTCACACAATTATTCAGCTCAGAACAAGCAGCCCCGGCTTTCCCCCGTCTCTGAAAGGAAAATAAAGACCCCCCTGTGCCGCTCGGTGGTGTGGGGACGCAGCCTGGGCTCCGGGAAGGAAACACCACACGCCATCGCGACACGAGGTGGGTCCCACCTGGGCGCCCGCTCTCCGGAGATGGCTGCGTTTCTGCGTCACAGCACGTTTGAGATGTGCCTGGGATCCTTAGGGACGACAGATGCTGTAACCGTGCAATTGTTGCAATTACTTAACTGGCTTCTTAATTGCAAGGAATTTTAGGATTGTCTGCCTGGGGAGGGAGCTCAGAAATGGGAGATGCCCCTAGGTGCTCCAGGGAGTGGAAGAAAAGACTGATGAATTTAGGGGCTGGCAAAGCTCCGCTGGTGTGAGAGCCTGTTCAGGAGAGTCCCAGCCAGCTGCAACATCTCCGTGCAGAAGTGGCCAGCAGACTTGTGGTTGGAGGAGAGGGGAAACAACAGTCTGGGCTGGCTGTGAAGCCTAAAGCTTTCAGAGCTGAGGAGCAGAAGCTATAAAGCCAGCACTTTCCATGTCTCTGGGCTAATGGAGCAGTTTTAGGCGACCTTGATATGAAAGAGCAGTGAGAACTCGCAAGCCAAATGGTTTTCATTAGTGGCTAATTTTCTTGGTGTGAGGGATAAAAGCACAGAAAGAGCCAAAGCAGCTTCCAGCATTTGGGTGGAGGGGAGGGGAATGACTACAGAGGATCACCCTTTCCCCAGGCAGTGACTAGAGCTTGGCATGACCCTGCAGCTGGGAAAGAGGGAACTGCAAGCCTTATGCCGAGCTTGGCAGCACGTCTGGGAGTCTGCAGTAAGTCTACGAGCCTGCTCCCAAGAGAGAGAGACCTGGCAAACTGAGACGAGGGGCTGGGGAGAGGGTTTCTCCGGCAGCACGGAGATGCAGCAAGGTGGGCGCACAGCACTGTGAGAGCACTGACATGGGGTGGAGAGAGGGGATTTGAAGCCAGGACAGATATGCCAGAGCATCTCCAGTGAGCAAACCCTTGGCAGCTGGGGAGAAGAATCAGCATGAGAAGGCAGTGGTCTGGAGAGTGGTCCCAGGGCTGAGGGCTGAGCTGACGAACGACTGTGTCCTCCTCCGATGGCCGAAAGGTGATGTAGCAAACCTTTGCTGCACCCCTCTTCCCGTATGTCTGGAGCAGCTGTGAGGCAGCTGGCCATACCGACCTTCCAGTGCCGCCTCCAGACTACAAAAGTCCAGAGCCCTCTGGTTTTGTTGGCTCTCCCGAGCACTGGGATTTTTTGGAAGGCAAGGTGGCAGCGACAGGAACGAGGGCCAGTCCTTCCAACCACAGCAGGCCAGGCGTGCTCAAGCCCTGCTCGCAGCTGTGAGCTGTGACAGACTGTAAATCTGAGGGCTGGAGCGAGAGAACAGCTGGGTGGCCATCAGAGAAGGCTGGGAGGGGAACAATGACGGGGGGAGAAGCCGCGAGCTGAGAGCCATCAAGGGCACTGCCTGGCGTTGGATCAGTCCTAGGAGCTGGCAGCGTTCAGCAGATGCTAATCCCCTCTGCTGGCAGTTCCCAGCCACCAGCTTCCTTCGACAGCTGGAGGAGGAAAGAAGTTACTTGATCCCAAACGTGAAGGAGCTGATGCGAAACATAGCTTCAGTTTGTTTCTGAATTGCTTTAAATTATAAAAGGGGAGGACAGAAGAGGGAATTGCAAATAAATACACACCAAATATTCACTCGAAATGATGAAAACTCTTCATTGACTCACGTCCCCTTTTCAGACAGATTATTTGTCCTTGAGTTTTCTGCTGGAGGCTCCACCAGCCCCTTGCATAGGTTGGCATTTGTTTGCAGCCCTCCTGTAAAGAGGGGATGGAGCATCCCCCTGTACAGACGGGGAACCTGAGAGCCTCCGCTCTTGCTGCAGATCTGTGGCCGGGAACCGAGTCCGGATCCAAAGATCCCTTATGCCTTAGCTGTAAAAGCCTCGTTGTGAAATCCTTTGTTCCAGCTGTGGGGTGCAGCTCTGGAGTCGGTGGACCACCCTAGAGCACCCGCTCCCTCCTCAGCCCAGAAGTGAAATTAATTACTGAATAGGGCACGAACCCGAATCACTTGCTGGGGTCACAAATCTTCCTCCAGAAATGCTCATCGGCTGCAGAGAATGTGATGCCTGGCTGAAAACTGAATTCACAGTTGGGAAAAACCCATCCTCTGGTGGCTGACTGTTTGTATCACAGCTGTCTCAAGGATGCGGGAGGCAAGGGACTCGCCGTGCTGCACACTTGGGGTAGGCAGCAGCCCCTGGCTCAAAGCTTTGTTGTTCACGCAGGGTCCCACGAGAGGAAGCCCACTGCACGCCCTGGCCTGTATGGTGTGACTGGAGGCACAGGTAAAGCGGCTTCTCCAATGCTGAGCTTCAAGTCCAGCCTATTCGAGTGCAAAACTGAAAACTCCTGAGCCCTATTCCTGTGGATGACCTGGGGGAAGCTCCTGCCTCTCTGATTTCCCTAAGCTTTTAAACCGGACCAAGTGTGCAGCACACGCCCAAAGAGCCCAAGGGCCAGCTAAGGTTCGGTTCAGACCCTCCCCACCACCAAGTGCAGCCTTTCAGAGCAGGCTGCTTCCTTAACCAACTTTTTCTTTGGTTTGTGTGGTTTTTGGGGTGGGTGTAGGGTTCCCTTCCTGGATCTGGGAGCCGTGTGGTTGCTCTCAAAGCTGCAAAGTGTGTCCCACAGGCCCCATTCCCGCACACCTAAGGAAGGAGCTCTCTGGCTGGTTTTGTTTCAGCCGCTCAGAGGCTGAGGGAACGCCAGCGAAACGGGGCAGAGCTCAACAGAGAATAAATTTCTCTAGAGGAGAGGGGGAACCGCAGACGCCTGCCCTTCTATTCCTGTTTACCTTTGCTTTCAGGAGGTCAATTGAATTGTGGGCATAAACTTACACTGCGGTTTGCAAACTGATACTCGCCAGAAGAGCGTTCTGGCGTCACAGAACATTTTGTGTTTCGGTTTCTTCTTTCCTAGCTCTTTTACGGCTTCATAATAACTTGCAACATATGTATCGCAGAGACTTTATTTACACAACGTTTTCAAAGCATCGCAATTAAAATTACTTTGCAGAATTCCCGTGAAGATGTCCTTCACGCAGTAATCACCAGCAACCGGTTTCAAACTTGGACTTCCTCGGTTTCCTCTTTACGTTATGCCTGCAGGATTTCTTCGCAAGCACAGAAAATTCCTCGCCTTCAGTCCTGTGTATGTGGGGTTTGTGCAGCGCGCCTTCACTTGGCCTCCCTCCCCTCCGTAACGCCACCTCCTCTCGCACGGTGCACGACCACCCCATGGCCACCCCGGGGAACCCATCGCTGCGGGATATCGTGGAGGGCAAACACCAAGGGGGTCACAACCAGGCTCCAGGCTAATTTCTGGAGAAGCCTCTCATTCTTAAATGCAATGGTCTAGCCAGAACTCCATCTCTGAACATGTCTGCCATGCTAGCAGGCAGAAGCCAAGAGGGTCCACAGGGGAAAGATCACCCTGCTGAGGTCTGCCTTTTATGCTGGACCTCTGAAGTCAGGCTTTTAGTTGCTGTCAAAGTCAGGAGGACGAACCAGGTGGACTTTTGATCTGTCCCAGTATAGCACTTGGTTTAAATTTACACTGGCTGAACGTCAAGCCTGGTTTCTAGCTTTGCGTGTTGTGCAATCCTTGCTCTCGTTCCTCGCGCTGTGTCCACCATCCCACAGGGGTTAGTGAGTTTGCATCCCAGGAAAAAAGGAGAGTGCTGTCTGACTGCAGTCACGTTTGTCCCACCAGGCCTTGCCCAAGCCTGCTCCAGAGCTCCTGCCCAGAGAACTGCTTACGCATGTTTCCAAGCAAGTGCTTCTGTTCAGCTGACCTTAACAGAAAGCTGAAGGGAGGTTTTTACCAGCAGTCTGTCCATGCGGCGTGGTGGCTCTCCCCTCATTTTTTTCCTTTTTTTCTTCTGTGCTTTTTTGTTGTTGTTGTTTTTTGGTTTGTTTTTTTTTTAATCCACAGTCAGATGGGCCCTGGGCTTTAACACAACCTCTCTTACGCTCTCCCATCCCACAGAGAAAATACCAGGTGGTTCAGTCCTGGTGTAAAGCAGAAGGACTCACAAGTCAGCAGGAGCTTTTTGCTGCCACAGGCTGGCCTAGAAAAGGAGTCAGTGGGCTCAGGAAATGCTCCCCTGCAGGAATGGTGTGTCCTGGTCTTCAAATCCCCTTGTCGGGCCCTGACGTCAAAGGCAGCCCCTGGGAGACTTGATCAGGTGGGAGCGCCTGGGGCTGTCGGGATTTCTCTTCAGCCCCTGCCCAGGCAGAGCTGCGCTGTCGCATTTGGTGGCAGGTTTGTATTTTTAGCCTCTTGAGATCCCTCGCTTTATGCAGCAATCCCAGATATCGCGGATCTGGAGCTCGGCACGCTCTCGCCCAGACACAATAATGCTTACCCACTACGTACTTACTTCCCACGTTCCTCCCCGTCAAAGCTGCCTTATCGGAGTCAGCAGGTACCTCGTGCTGGTTTCTTAAATGATCTAGAAAAGAAGATACAATAATACAAGAAGGATGTGTAGTGAGTTAAGGAAGATGTATAGGGAGGTAAAAATGATGCAAGTGCCTGCTGGACGAGAGGGGGCTTGAGGAAGCCTGGGGAGACACCCCTCAGATGCTCAGCGAAGATCCCAGGAGCAGGAGGAAGCCCAGGATGGTGAGTACAATTAACGTGACCTGGAGCCCTGTGGCCTGTGGGCTTTCCAGGGCTCCAAGAGATCTGCAGAAATGCTTAGGAAGGAGGTGGGCACCCTGTAAAAGGGCCTGGGAAAGCACGCTGCTGCGGTCCCAACACTTGTGCCTCACCCAGCGTGCAGCCCCTGCCACCAGTCCCATAGAAGATAAGGCGATGGGGATGGCTGGGGGCTAGCTTTTGTCTGACAAGACCCCAAAAATGCTGGGATACGTTGCCTCAGAGGGGAGAGAAGCAAGAGAGGCTCGATACGAGTGTGCTGACAGTCTCAAGGGGGGCAGCTGGCAACACCTGCCCTTTCCCTCAAGGCCACAAAAGCAGCGGAGGAGAAGAAGTTCAAGGCTGGGGAATTCCAGCGGAATAACATACATTTTAGCACCAGCCATGAACTTAGCAATACTCAGAAGGGGCCTGGATAGCTAGAAGGCACGGGGCCATTGCAAATAGCACTAAGTTATGCAATTTTTGTTCCCATTCTTATTGCTGGCTTCTGAGAGCCGGCTTGGGGATTTCAGTGAGTTTCCCTCTAAGGGGAGGGGGGGCGTGCTGTCTGCCTTCAGTTAGCTCTGTACCACCAAGCCAACTTCTGTAATTTTTCATGCAGTCAGCAAGGCACAGGATCGCTGTAAATAATGACCATATGTGTCAGAAGGGTATGAGCTATCCTGCTCCGGGGCCTGTCTTTGGCTGCTCGTTGACCGAGCTGCTTAGCTGGAATGGACACCCGTGACGGAGGGTGAAGGGAGGAGATGTGCTTGCTCCACGCTTGCCCCCTTTTGGCCCTGACACCTTCCTTAGGATCCAGGATCTCCACGGACTGCTCATTGAGCTGGCCCGGGAGGGTCAGCAGCCACGGGGGCTGCCCAGGGTTGCCACCTCCTGCCTGCCTGGGGACCCCCGAGAGGCGGAAAGCTTGGCTTTGTAAATCAGGTGCTGTTTTTTTCCTGTGGCTTTCTCTGAGCCGTAGTTGCAGCCCGTCCAGTCATCAGCAGCTCCAGGCTGTCACACAGGCTGAGGGGAAACTGCCCATCACACATCAAATGTTAGTTTTATTTGTGTTTTCAGTTTTTATGCAATTTTTTTAAAGTGCAAACAGATGTCACGGGATTTTTATCTTTGTTACCTTCGTATGTTTTTTATCCCCATTAAACTTGTAAAGAAAAACATGCGTGCAACCATGTTTTTGTTCCAGCAACTACAAGAAGCCCCATGAGACAGAACAGCCCAAAAGCCGGGTAGCCAGGATGCACAAAAAGCCAAAATAACTCCAGGACTGGACCAGACTGGGAGTCTTAACAGCTCGGGCTGATCCAAGCTACAGAAAACTGCCTCCTTTCATCATACGCTCTTGCTCCCTCGTTCACTTCTCTGACCACCTTTGTGTGAAATTCCCTCCTCTCTCCTGGAGACCTGCCCGCCCTCGGTGGATGTGGTGTCTGCCTAAATCACGGCCCCCTCAGGGCAGCCCCATCAGCTGGAAAGGGCTCTTGGCCATGTGCTGTGGACACGTGGACCAGGGTGATAGGAGCTGACGGGCATCAGAGAGGCTGTGGCGAGTCTGGCCGACCAGGCAACACGTCGGGTAGACAGCCCAGAGGTGGGCAGGGGATTTGAGGAGAGCTGGAGGGTGTTGTAGGGGTGGGTATTGTATGGGAGGGAGTTTCAGCATTGCAATGCAGTTGCTGAAAGCTCGGCTTCAACAGCTCCGCTGCTCCCAGCAGACTTCACTTCGCTTACCCGAGCTCCCGTCTCAGAGCAGCGGCTGCAGCTGTGCAGGAGACCAGGCTGGTGTTCCTCTTCCAAAAAAAACACCTTCGGGTCTGCTTTGAAACTGAGCAAACCCTCCCTTAAGCTGTTTTACATTGCATCTAGCTGGAGCACCAGCAGGAAATCCACCTGGGGTGCCGTGCCAGCAACCAGCAGCTGCAGCAGCATCCAAAGGTGAGGCCTTATCTCCCCACCTCTGTGCTGCCAGCTTGCACAACACCCCAAAACGTACCGTGCCGCGACACACGGGGGGCCACGCTGCCCGGGGGCAGGCACTGCTCACGCAGCACGCACGGGCTTTGAGTCCCACAGCCAGAGGGGACGGGGCCGATTCTGCCTCGAAGCGCTAGGAGACAAAAGGGCGATGGGATCGGAGAGGAACGCCAAAGAAAAGGGGGCTTTTTTCAAGATCACAGAACAGGTCAGCAGCGTCGGGTAGCACAATGAAGAGCTAAATATCCCAGTGCAGGTGCTTCCTGTAGGACTCCTCCTCTACCTAATCTGGTCTCCTTGAGCAGCTTTTGATAGAGAAGCATTTAGGGGGATGCTCACTGCTTTCACTCGGGCTCACGGGGTCACCAAGCATGTTGCAGCTGCGTATTGCTGGAGGTGAAAAAGAGCAACCGACAGTGCGGAAGGGGGCAATCCAATCCATCAAACTCATAAAGCCCTTTTTGGGGGGCCCAATTTCTAGGAATAAAAGAAAGATTTGTGCAATCACACAAGCTACTCAACATTCTAGCCTCGTGACGCTGTTCACTCCCTTCTGTACCAGACGGGAAGGCCGTCAGACCACTTTCCAATCTGTTTTTTGATAAGACTCTTTAAGACCCCTGTAAATCTTGTCAGAAAAGGTATTTGGCATTAAAAAATTGCTAAGGTGAGAAAGCAGGAATGCGGGGTGTTGTTTTACGGAAAGAGCTACCCTCGCTTCCTGGAGAGCTCAGTCTATGTGCTGCTGCATCTGCCAAGGCCGTTCCAGAGGAGGCTGGGGCACCCTGCTGCAGAAAGCAAATGTCAATAAAATAATAAATAAAGATAAAAAGGAGAAAAAATAAAGGGAAAACCCACTTTTCTTCTTTTTTTTTTTTCTTCCATGAAATGAGTGAGCTGACATACCGTGAAGGCGTGCATAGATTTTGCTCCGGTTATTTGCCCTGGGTAAAATTCACCCTGGCAGAATGCTGTTTCACATCAGGATCGCCGCTTCATCAATACAGACGTAAATCACAGCCAGGCCAGCAGGAAAGGTGAGACAGCTAAGATGGCAGGAATCCATTGATTTAAGCCATTTTCTCAGAAAGCGTGGGATTTTTTTTTTCCCTGACAGCTCATAAGTAGTTTTTTTTTTTTATTATTTTCCAAAATATAATAAACTTAATCAGATCTTTTTTCCTTTTTTTCTGTTTTAAAGGAAGGAGCCCGGAGATAGAGCGCAGCCCCTCCCAAGCGCCTCTCTGTCTGGGAGGAACCCGCGGCCCAAAGATGGAGCGTTCCAGCCTGGCACACCGAATGACACACAGCTATCAGCTGCGGCGCAAGTGAAATGCTTTGGTGAATCACTTGGACGGTGCCCGAGGCTGCTAATAGTTCGGTCACATCCTATTGTTACATTAGCAGCCCTGGAAACGAAACAGCCTGAAACCTCTCCAGGACAAAAAAACGTAATAAATTAATTCGGTGCAGATCTCCTAAAAGCAACCAAACACACCCTACGCCTCCTCTTTAAGATCAGCTTCATTATTTTTATGTGCAAGTAGTCGTAATTAGACTTTTTAAGGGTTCAGAGTGTGCATTGCGAGTAGAGACCCACTGAAAAAAAGGAAAACTCTTTGGGCTCTGTGTCCACACTTTATACCCCACCAATTTAGCTGCCTAGGTCCTTCTGTGAGCGCTCACACCCATCAGACAGCAATGCTTTCGTCATTTCACGGCGGGGCTCCCCCCACTTTCCAGATGCGGAGATTCCTGGAGAGGACAGGCTTCCTTGCGCTCATGCAGCCGGTTGTGGGCAGGCTGGGCTGTGGTGCTGGCCCTCCTGCCTAGCAGGGGATTCTCAGAAACACTTTCTCCCAAAGCAGCAAGTGCCCGCTCGAGACCAGCTGCCACGAACGCAGTTGTTCGAAATCCAGCGCGTCTGTCACAAGAGCGATGGGCTAACCTTGAGAGAGAAGCCAGTCTCTGCCTACGTGGCCCAAATTGAAATGAAAAAATGTGCTCTTTTTGGAAAAGCAGTGTCAGTGGGTGTGATGGATTTCTGGATTTTAAGGCTAGTGAGGGCTACGCTGTTCATGGCAGGGGCCAGAGACTGCAGGACCTGGTGCTGCGTTGGCAGGCTCAATTAATTAAGGTAAGGGAGAGGCATGGCTGGCGTCTGCTTGAGGCTGCCATGCAATGCCTCAACTTGCACCTGCATAAAGAAATACAGCCCTGCTGGAGAAAATGCAGAGCTGACGCAGCAGGTTCAGCTGTTGCGGCCGGTGGAAGATGACCTGCAGCTGGATGGACGTCTGCAGAGGGCCAGGGGATGAAGTGAGACTCAGCAGGACCTGGGTGTCTCTTCACACAGGGCTTCTTTGATCTGTTTATCCCTTGCTGGCTGGTGTCACAGCTCCCCAGAGGCTGCAGGGCTCTTCTCTGCCCCAGGGCAGAGGTTTCAGCCGCGGTTGGGGTCTGCCTTCACCGGGCTGCTGGCTAGTGGTCGCCTGCAGCATCCGGTCCCTCTGAAAGCGCTGCCACCTTCTCCCTTACACACCTTCCCCTTCAGACTGGTGCAGCCCCAGGTTCCCATGCCCGTCTGTCCCTTCCCAGCCAGGGGACAACCTGCTGCAGCAGGCAGCTGGCAGCAACCTCTGCTTTAAGGCAAGCTGGGGCCGAGGGCAACCTCCGCAGCTGGCCCCTGCCCTCCCAAACAGCGCACGTCAGCGGCCACCGGGTGTATTTTTGATTCAAATATTTTTTTGTTGTTGCTTTACTAAAACGCTGACAGTAAATACATTTATTAGGAAGATACAGCAAGTGGGAAACACAAGCTGGGACGGAGAGATTTGCCCGGCTATAAATAGCAGCCTGAATAAACAGACAACTGCAAATTATGGGCTGCAGCTCCGGGCTTCGCGTGGAGGCAGCACCTGTTACCAGGAGACTTTTTACCAGTTTATTTGTTTGCTTTTAAAAAAAAAAAATCTGTGTACAGTGATAAACTCCAGGCTGACAGATTTTCCGCTTTCTGGGAAAACATTATGGGTTAATGATCACCTGCAGGTGTTTTTCCTACCTGCTGTGTAGTGTTTGCACTGCTCCTCCTGCCAGAGGCGAGGCAGCGCTTTCAGCAGGGCTAGGGACCACGAGCATCCCCTCACCCCCAAGCCCTGGCCAAAACGAGGTGCTGGCAGCCCCTGCAGCTGCTGCAGGATGGGTCACAGCGCATTCACTGAGCCTGGGGGGGCACTTCTCAGCAATTAAGGTTTTGGAAAACGGTGTGAGCACCAGCACCAGCAGCCCTGGTGAGCCGTACCTACAGGCTAGAACAGTCCCTGCCGGTGAGGTGTCGGGGCACACATTGAATTTTTCCTGCCTCTGTGCAGAAAAGGCAGGAATTCAGTACCCAGAGGACTTACTGGCCTGGCTTCTGCTCTGCCACACATCACCGGCTGCTGAATTTCAGCCGTCGCTGCCGTTTGGAGCTCAGCACTTTGAGATTATCTCCCAGAAAAGCAGGCAGTCTGGACACAAAGGCATTAGCAGACGGGGAGCCCCAGGCTCCCCCCGCTCCGTTTTGATGTGTGCCAGCAAGCCACATAAAATGTGCTTCATTGCTTATTTACATTCACCTAGCTTTAAATTGCAGTCTCTGCTGCTTGCTACGCCTCTCTCTGCTAGATTAAAGAGCCCTAAAATGTCACCCTCGCGGTGTTATCTACTGCCCTCTGCTATTATTGCCTCACAGTAAATAAAAGGGAATTTCCAGTCATTATTTTATACCCCGCAATCACAGGGCTCTTCCAGATCAATTAGTTTTCACTCCTCTTATCTACATTCGAGCCTCACCTCCCTCTCAGTGTTTCCATTGCCTGCTCGAGGACCTTCCCTGTGTCTCCCGTGACCCCTGGGCAAGGAGCTGAGCGGACCCAAGAGGGGGGCTTGGTGAGAGGACCCCCCCAGCCCAGTGCTGAGCATGGACACTGCTTTTGTGTGTGCCTGAGCTTCTCACTGCTCATCCCGGGAAGACAACACGATGGCTTGCTTGCCTGCAAAGCTACACCCCTTTTGGCACCCTCAGCTCGTAGGAGACGTGTCAGTTTGCGTGACTTGCTACCTATCTACAAGGACTTTCATCTCCCAGCTCATGCCCGATTGCCTTTCAGTAGGCTACTGTAACTGAAAATCGTTTTACGTCATGCACGTCCCCTTTCTTTCCCGAAGTACGTGAAAACATCAGGACAAAATACACTCTAACCAACCTTTCTGGGGGAAAAAACAAAAGCTAACATGAGTGGGGGTGCTTTTTCTCCCGCTCTCCTCTCAATCAGTGTTTTTTGTTTTTTTCATTTTGGCAAGAACCCATCCAAATCCGCGATCGCTACATGGGAAGCAGAAATATGTCTTCAGGAGGTCAGAACAACTTCATAGTCCAGCTTGAGAAAGATTTAAAATCCAAGCTATCAAGAATGCATACTTTAAAGTAGAGCAGAAGCCATTGAAGGCCAGTTTGGACAACATGTTGCTGAAATATCTTTTAAGGGCTGGTAGGAAACTGTGTTTAGCTTTCAAGTATAGCTTTTGAACCTGCCGGTATGGTTTTACAAATTAGAGGCGGCAGCACTCTTCCCCAAAATATCCTCACCACACCATATTAGAAATGGAGCTTTACTACTTCTCTTTGTTTCCTAGCTACCGACATTTTTTTTAGCTTAGTAGTAGAGATGAGCAGTGAAATCTGGCATTCAGACTGTGACTTCATCAAACCCTTTCAGAAACCTCATGCTATCTATATATACACGTACCTATCTGTAGCAATTGCAGTTTCTCTCATAGCCACTCTTTTCAGAAATGCTTTATGGTGGATGCCCACGCACTCCTGCCCCACACCCCCAGCCCACCCCAGCCCCCCGGCTCTGCCCCACACCCCTTCCCCACAGCCCCATCTGCTATGGGAGCCCTCTCTCCCTCTCCTCTCCCCCTCCCCAGCCCCACCAGTCCCTTTACATTCATCACATTAAAGAAAACATTTCATGGTCATCTCTTTTATCTCCTTCAGTGAGCAGTTAATCAGAAAAAATGCTTTCATGTTGCTAAATCAGGGCCAGTGGGCAAAGCCAGGCTGACAAGAGACATTTTCCTCTGCCACTAACCTGGGCTAAATAGTATTAATTACAGAGGCTGGGCTTTGATTGCTGGAGTGTGGTGGGGCTGGAGAGAGCTCTCCCTCCCCCTCCACCGCCGGCCCTCGCTGCGCCTCCCTTACCTGCACGGCGTCCCCATCCTGGCCTTCCTAGGGGAGCAACTCGAGGGACATCACCCGCCCAGCGTTTCCCAGCCCATGGTCTGCAGGCCACACAAGGTCTGTCAGATGCCAACAGGGCTGCAAAATGGCCGCAGATGACTTCTGGGAACATGGGGACAGACGCATCCATCCTCATAGGCAACAGGAGAAGGCCAAAGACAGCAGGCACTGGGCAGAGAAGGCAAAGCGAGGGCAACACGACACAACCCAGCCCTTTGTGGGGAGAACCAAGGATGCTTGTTGCTCTTTCAAAGAAAGAAGGGTCAAGAAACACCAGCCCAGTGTAGATGAACATCCCCATCTCTGCACATCTCCACTGAGGCTGTCAAGAAAGCGCTGGGAGCTGGAGGGGGCTTCCTTTGAGCCTGGTGCTATGTCAGCAGTAGCAGCCCCCCAGGTTAGCAATGCTGCTGAGCTGCCTTTCCACGCGTTACCGACAGCGGCCGAATCCCCAGGAGCATGAATCACCCCGGGCCCTGCGCCGTAAGGCAGGGACATGGCTGCTCTTTGGCTGCTGCGCACCACAGCCTGCCATCCCTGCCCTTCTCCGAGCCGAGCAGAAGCTTACGAAAGAGACCACAGGAGGAATTTGTGCAGTGGTCAGAGGCCTTCCCTTGGGACGGGTGGCACAGCCGGGGGCCTGAGTCCAGCGGTGGTTTAAGCCGATTTAGGCAGCTGACCCTGCTGACCCGTGGCGATGAGCTCGGCTGCCACGCAGCCGGCGGGCATCGCCGTGTGAGCACAGCAGTGCCGGCACCCTCAGACTCACCCAAATCTGGGCTAGCACTCAGGCCTGCGCTTTGAAATGGGCTTTGCTTGGTTTGGAGGGCTTGCTGCTGTACGCAAGGCCTGTTTGTCCAGCCAGCACCCCAGCGTGAGAATAGCTTGAGTAAGTAATCAAGCGGGTAGTTGTCCCCATATTGTTCTTTTTGAAACTCAGATGTCTTTCAAGCCTACGGCGTTGTATTTATAGAAGAGTGCAGCTGTTGCATGGGACACCCCAGAAGGCCGGTCGAGGGGGCACAAGCTGGCATTTTGATGGTTAGGAGGCAGCAAGTGTCAAGCAGGGCAGCAAAGAGGTTGGGGGGTGAGCACACTCCCTGGCCAGAAGTTTGAGCCAACACCCAGTGGTGAAGAAAGCTAGGGCCCGAGCTGCCATTGCTGGCTTTGGAGTTAGCAGCCTATTTATTGATAGAACGGCGGTTCAGAGCCTGTTGCTGCAGCATACTTCAGACCACAAACAATGCGGTTGCATCTTTTTTATTAGCTCCAAATATTTAGGGCTCTCCTCATTGCCAGAGAGATGCTTTTTTTTTCTTTTGTCTTTTTCTTTTTTACAGTGAAAATATAGAAGATAAGAGCGGCCGGCCTGGATCGAATTAAGTCTCCATCTAGCCCAGTATTATGTGGAGGCTGCTTTTAGTTGCTGCTGGGAGAAAGGCAAAAAGCTTTGCAGCAGTGGGATAATGTGCTTGCCAAAAGAGTCCCTCCCTTAGAAGTTGTCTCTCTCGCTTAGAAGTTGTCTTCTGCCTTGAGGCAGGATGGTTTATGTCCAAAGCTACTTGATTTGACTTTGTTCTTTCTTTGTTTTCAGTTCTGCAGGCTGTCACTGTGAATAATGGGCCTTTGGTTCTGGGACACAATTCTCTGACAAATATTGGCTACCACGGTAAATTCCAGGGCTGTCGAGTTGCAGAATAAATCTTATCTCCATTGAGTGGGTGGCTGGTGTCGCTGGGGAAGGTAGGGGATGCCGGTACGGCACCTCCCCGTCAGCCCACGAAGGCCGTAATTCCTCCTGGAAGCTGTGCTTGTGGAGGGCCAGGCCATCCTCCAGCCTGAGCGACGAGCCAGGCCCCAAGCTCTCACCAGCTCCACTTCTGGGAGCCTGCTGCCACATGGTGGCATCCACTCTCTCCTCCTGGCCCCAGGAATCCCTCCTTGGCTTCCAGGAGTAGCAGGTGTGGGAAGAGCACATCTGAGCTCTGCACTGTAACTACCCTCCGAGTTCCCAGGACCCCTTCTGGAGCTGCTAGGAGCTTTTCCAAGACCATTATTTCCTTTTTGGAGCTACACAAAAGCACCTCAGATGCTGGAAAAAATTCTGAGAGGATCTCAGGTGTTTTGTGGTCAACAAATGTAAATGTAAATGAAAGAGCTTTATCAAATCTGACAGCACTGAAAATATTTTCATGAGGCAGACCAAGGTCTGCATCCATCTGTGCTTCTGCTTTGCAGCAGTTGCAGTCTCAAGGGCAGGACAAGGTGGGAAAGGAAACTACCAAGATCATTCCTCTTCCCACAGAGACTGAGGAGCAGAAAGACAGTTGTCATGAGAGCTGGCGGCAAGAGCAGCCTCTCCAAACTGGACCTGCTTTGGGCACTGGGGACATAAGGTGATCTAGGAAGCAGTGTCCACTGTGAGGTTTCAACGCTGTGTTTCACTTGCTGAGACCGCAAGTTATTTTGTCGTGGGTCAGCAGCTTTATGCTGCTCAGAGAGGATGGGAGGTGGCACTTGAAGGTGGCAATCCCATGGGAAGTACCCTGGGGCCAGCTTTCCTTTGGAGACCAGGAGGCACCATGCTGTTCCCACCGCGCTGCCTCAGTGAGCAGGCTTTCGTGGCTGGGAAACACGAAGAACCATCCAGACAAAGCAAGAGGGTGGCAGAGCAAGGGACTTGCCCAGCAGGTGACCTAAATAGGGCTACTTCTTTGCAAAGGATTGCAGGGAACCTGGGCCAAACCAACTGTGCCCAGAGCCTGCAGACAAAAGGGCTGATGTCTGGAGTTGAAGGCTTTCCTGCTCTCTCCCACATCAAGGCAAAATTGAAGTCCATCCAGCTCATGGATACAGGAAAAATATAAAATCTGTGAGGATGGTGAGTTACCACGGACTTTCTGCCCATCCCATCGTAGTTCCCTGTCAGGTAGCAATACCTGCACCTCTTTCCTCTTCCACCTTCTCCCCGCTCCAGCAGTGAGAGTTGCTCAGCACACCGAGCTCTGCCCGGGGGGAAGAGACACCAGACAGGAGCAGCAAAGCCTGAGAATGAGGACGGGGAGGTGTGACCCCGGGGGAGGGAGAGGGGCTGTCCAAATGCAGAACGGGGAGGGGAAAAGGGTGCTGTGGGCAACATATATTAGGAAACTCTGTGCCGTGGTGCAATCTCTAAGTTGGCAGGACACTGCTGCCCAGAGGCACTTCGTACTCAGCCTTGCAGAGCAGGGGATTCGGGAGAGCATCGCTGCAGTGGGCCAAGAGGACGTCTTCCTGACACACACCAGAGCTGTCCCGTCCCTGCCTCTGCTGTTCCTCAGCTGCCTGAACCATAGGGGAGGAAGGGGTGGCCAAAGGGGGGGGGGGAGCAGGGAGGCAAAAGGGGGTTGTAAATGCTGGGACAAAATAAGCATCAAAGCCATTGCAAGCTCCACCGCGGCCATTCCGCACTGCTTGGTCTCCCGGGGCAGTGTGTGCAGATAGGAGGGAGGGAGGCTTTGGGACCATCCGTACCCAGCTGCTAGGCATGCAGGCCACCGGGAAGAGCCCTGGGTGCATGCCATGTCCCACGGGGCTGGGAGCGAGCCCGCTAGCCCGGCTGAGCCTCCCGTCCTCCCCTAAAGGGAGAGGTGCTAGCACTCCTCTGCGTGCTCCCTGCCTCTCGTTTGGTGATGGACGAGGCACTGTGTGGGGCAGAGGCCACGTCTGTGCCCCGGGGGTCCCGCTCTGCCTGGGAGAGCTCGGGTTTTGGGGTAACCGGCCTAGGTAATTAATAGCAGGGGAAGGTGCCTGAGAAGTGCTGGGGCTGGCTACGTGAACACATCAAAGGAGGTCTCTCTTTCATGTCGGCGCTCCGTGCAGACAGCCCTGAAGAACCCCTTCCAAGGACAATACGAGGGAGAACTCCAGTAACCTTACAGTGTGGAGCCCTGCCAGCGCTCGGAGCGGCCGCTCTGGCGGCTGCTAAAGGGGCGCCTTCTCCGCTTCCACCCTAATTGCCCTTAATTGGCTCCTGCCTGCTGGCAGCCGAACAGCCAGGGCTCTCCAAGGATTGCTGCGCCGGAGTGACAACGCTTGGAGAGGGATGGCCGGCCCCTGTCCTGCCCCACCTCCCTGTCTCTCCCCTCCCACAAGAGCAGAACAATGACCTTCCAAAATACCAGCCTTTCTGTCTGCTGGGACATCTCTCCAGGCCCTGCTGCTTGCTTCTCTGGAGAGGGCTTTGCTGCTCAGATGGGGCAAGGGAGCTGTGCAGGGTCTGTGTCCTGAACCTATGGGGCTGTGCTCATGGAGGCACTGGGACGAGGGGGATACAGATGTTGTCCCTTCATCTAGCACAGCAACTGCCTTGCTCAAGAGCGCACGTGGGTGCAGCGAGCCCTGCTGCTGGCTGGGGCTGTGAATGAGTCACCAGCGCTTTGAGGTCCACCATGCAGAGCCAGCATCTTGTGCCACCCTGCACAGTCCCACCTCCGCTATGAAGGGGGCATGGGGAGGACCCCTCTCCTCTGCCCCTCTGCGTCCCAGCACCAGGCGAGGGCAGACATCCCCCTCTGCCCCCCTTCCCCAGGAAGGGCTCTCGGGGACACGCTGGCTCCGATTTCCCTCGGCAGACCTCCCTGCACTTTCCCCTCTCTGCCGGACACCCACACAAGCCATCCCCTTGTGTCGGCAGCGGGCTGGGAAGCCGCAAGGCGAGGAGCACCTTGTGGCCCCGGCCGGGGGCACGTTCCTGCCGGGCTGCCTCCCCGCTCGCAGCCGAGCCAAACCCTTGCCGCAGCAGCAAAATATAGCCCGGCGGCTCACCGGTCCCTCGTGGCCTGCCGGCCGGGGCCAGCGCCCGCTGGCAGCGGCATCACGTGAGAGACACGCTCGGTGGGAGCTGGCAGGGCCAGGGGAAGGCAAACACGGTCTCCGAAGCAGACCGGGCTCCGATGGAAGGAGCGGCGGTGTCTTTCCCGCAGCGGTTATTTTTGCACTGTTTATCAAAGGCTTGCTGCTCTTGGCATCGGGGCAGCGGGCTATTTTTGGATGCCTGCTTCACCTCTCCGCGGAGATGGGCTGGCAGGGGCTGGTCTCTGCTGCTTCTGCCTGGCACCCTCAGGCCTCCTGCTGTCGCTGAGGTTTGCCCCGCTAAGGTCATCGCTGCACGCTTACACGCGGGGGGACTTTTTAACCAGGAGGTCTGAGCCCAGGCGCAGCTTCATGATTAATCCTTATTAGCCAAGCTCCCCTCATGCTTTCCTGCTATCAGCGGAGACACAGCTGCTTGGGTTTGGGCAAAGCACGCACGTTGTCCTGCTGTTGTCCTTCAGGACTGTGACACTTCTCCTGACCTAAGCCTGGAGCTTTGCACTCAGGTGATGAGCTTTGCCTCAGCTGCCCATCAGGAAGAGCAAGGCCCTACTCCCCAGCTTGCTGGGACAAGTATCTAGGGCAGGCTGGCTGAAAACCCCACTCATGTCCTCTTCTCTGTGGACACGTGAAGGCTACAGCAGGTTTCTCTGGGGTATGAGGCTGGGGAAGGTGGCCTGGTAAGGCAAGGGGGCTCAAAGCAAGTGCAAGGAGGCACAAGTAGGGGTGCAGGAGGACAGCAGTTGTGTGCTGGAGTCAGTGAAAAAACAGACTAAAATGGCAATGTGAAGCAAGCTGTCAGGATTTGAGGTTAATAATAGGCTGCTGGAGACTTGACTATGTAGAAGAATATCAGTCCTTAAAAGAAGCTCTCTGGCATGGTGCTTGGCCCCGATACAGTCATCCGCAGGAGCCAGGAGTGACTGGCCCCATTACTGACCCGTTGTCGGGGCACAGCGTGAGATACCCTGGGCTGACACAAAGAAATCAGCACCAGCCATGCTGCCCTTTTGGTACCGGGACAAAAATCCTGGAGAAGTGCCCTGAGAATATCTACAAATTCAGGGGTTTCCCTTTGCTAACAAAGCAAATCTCCTGCTGAAGGAAGATTTGCTACATTCACAAATGACTTCAGAGAGCCAAAGATATGTGCAGGCCAGGAGACTCTCCTCCAGGAATGATGATAGAAGAAAGCCAGTGCTGGCTCGAGCAAGATTTTGGACTCAAAGGGGAAGGACAAGTCTCTTCTTACAGGAAGAAACAGGGTGAAAAGGTGAAAAACACTTACCTTCAAATCCAGCAGGGCTGGCTAGGTGTCCTCCAAGCTGTCCAAGCAGGCAGAACTGTGCTCTTCAACCCTGAGAGCTACAGGGAGACAGATTTCTCTGAAATGAGAGTGGTGGGATCAGAAAATCCCCATCTGCAGATGCTCAGGAGAAAATTAGAGGGAGTCCATTGTCACCTGTGGCAGTAACGCTCCCAGTTCCCCCAGCAGGTCACGGTCTGCATAGACAAGACAGGCAGCGGGGGCAGTAAGTTTGGGAGGCAGACAGTAACAGTCAGGAGCTCATCGGGAACATCCCTGGGTAAAGAACCAAGGGGTAGAAGCCAAAGGATGAAGATGGGCCAGGGAAGGGAGATGCCCCTCGGCACTGCGGACACACCGTGGTGCCCACCAGCACCCACAAGTGCCAGGGTGTGTAAGATGGCTGTGCCACCTCAAGGCAATCTGCCCGGGGAAACACGGCCACGCGGATCTCTAACCAAGTTCGGGACGCAGTGGGCAGCGTCGCTAGCTGCAGACGTGCAGCCGGGGAGGGGGCCGCACCATCTGGCTGCCTGCAGGAGCCTGCAGTAAGCGCGGACGGGATAAATCTGCCGGGGAGGACGTGCCGGCGGAGCTGGGGCCGCTGGCACGGGGCAGCCCTGCCGGCATGAGGTCCCACGGGGGCAAGCTGCCCCCTGACGTCTGTGGGCATGCGGACGTGAGCAGACGGTGCCGCGGCGAGGAAGGGTTGTGCCGTGCGGCACGGCCAGGCTGGCACGTTCGCCGCGAGGAGGTCCAAGGGAAAAGTCAGGCCCTTGGCTCTTCCTCTCACCGGCGGGGTGAGCGGGAAACCTGAGGCGGCGACCACGGGAACCTGGAGCCTGCCTGGATGAGGGATGAGCTCTCGGTTGCCAGCCAGAGACCTCAAGAGGACAGATTTTTTTTGGAAGGGAAAAAATGGAAAAGGAAAAAAAAAAAAAGAGAGAGAAGGAAAAAAAAAAAATCAGCTGAATGTGCTGTGCTGTGAACGGGATTCACGGGTTAATGAAGGCAAAAGCCCTAAGAAAAAGCTGGGGGAGAAAGGCCTTGGTGCAAGCTGGGAAAGGGCCAGGGAGTTGAAGGAACTGTGGGATGATGGACGTCGTCTTGGAAGTCATGGGGGACACCAACAGGCACGATGGCAAGCAGCCTCTGCACACCATCAATGTCCAGAAGGGCCCTGGCGTCTCCAGACCTAGAGACGCCCCTTTGTGTCCCCTCTCCACCCCTTAGGCTGTCCCCACCAGACAGCTCGCAGGCCCTGCAAGCTCCATCTCACACTGTCTGTGCCACCGCGCCCCAGGTCACAGCCCAGGCCGGGTTTCGTGCAGCCTCCTGACGAGCTCGTTGCCTCCCCCAAAGCCTCGGGCAGCATGGCCAGTGCCGTGGGTCACTGCCAGACCCCAGAGGTGACACAGGGAAGCGGGGGGAGGTGGCGGCTTAGCACTCAGCAGCACCCCTCTGCTTTGGGCAGCGGCAGCAGGACCACGAGGCAGTCCCAAGGCACAGCAGCTGCTGGGAGAGACCCGTCAGCCCTCTCTGCCTTTGTGGGGAGAAACAAAGAGCCGAGGGAGGGAAGGAAGTGAGCACCCATCGCTTTCCAGACAGATGAGCGGAGCCCCCGGCCCTTCTCCCATCCCCTCCATCATTTCCACCCCCCTCTCTCTCCCTGCAGAGTGACTGGAAGGGAGGAAAAAAATAAAAATACAAAATAAACAAAAAAAAAGGCAAAGGGAGAGCGGGAGGAAGCACGCGGGGCACGCTGGCTGGCAGGCAGACAAGAAGGGCGGCCGGGAGCCGCTGCCAGGGCGCCGGGGGCTGCGGGCACCTACGTGCGGCCGGCGGCGTGCGAGGGCCGTGGCAGCCGTGCTGCTCCGAGCGTCCCCGCTGGCAGCCCCGGAGCTGGCAGGCAGCACGGCGCTGGTGGCAGGGCTGCACCTGGCCACGGGAGGCACGTGCCAGCCCGCACATCCCCGCTGCGGGCACCGGCATCACCGCTGGGCATCCAGGCCCTCGCCAGCTTCTTCTTCCCGGTGGGCCGGCAGGCTTTTCTGGCGTCCCGACCCGCCGGCTGGTTTTGGCTGTGGGAAATGAAACCGTGACCTCTGCCATCCCAAGGCCACGTGTCCCCGCCATGCCGTGCTCGGGAGCACGCTGCTGCCCCGCTGCAGGGCTGTGTCAGCACTGCGGGGGCCGGGCCCCGCTCCCGTGCCCTTGAGGCGTCTGCAGAGCGGCCTCGGGTCGGGGGGCAGAGAAAGGGAGGTGCTGCTCACACCCTGCTCACAGGGGTCTCCCCAAATTCACATTCTGGGCTCAGGCACGCTTTCTTCTACATTCACATCACATCCGTAGGGAAGGGAGAAGGGAGGAGGAGAAGGGAGAAGGGAGAAGGGAGAAAGGGAGAAAGGGAAGGGAAGGGAAGGGAAGGGAAGGGAAGGGAAGGGAAGGGAAGGGATTTATTAAGACGTTTCACTCCTGTGCACGCCTGTGCATTGTGTCATGGGCCAGCTGGGAGTTAACTAAGTCTTGGCCTCCTTCTCCTGCTCATCTCCCAGAAATGAACGAGGTTTCCAGCTGTTTCAGAGGGCGGCGAGCAGCCTGCAGAGCCGGAGGTGTGCTGAACCCATGAGTCAGCAGCCGTCGGTAATGGATACACGCTGGGGGTGACACCGCTGGGCTAGGAAAGTCCCAGTAATACCAGGCACCTGGTATAATACCAGGCACTGGGCAGCAGGCACGTAGTGGCTTGGCTGCTCCAAAACACCCCTGGCGTGACCGCAGTGAGGTGTCCCACGAGCCAGGGAGCACGCGCTGCCCTGCGGCAGCTCCCTGCAGCCACAGCCCTCATGCTGGGGGCTTCCAGCCTTGTGTCATGGCAATCGCTGCCTGCTTTCACCCGATTTCGGTATTGCCAGCGCCTCTGGGCAGCACTCTTTTGCTGGATACCACCTGCATGGCAGCCACTGGGGCATTGTCCCAGAGCCCTGGCTCTTTGCAAGGGGAGCATGAAAAGGGCCAAGGGCAGGGAGCAGCAATGCCACGGGGTGGCAGGAACGTCAGCTCTGGGTTCACGCCGGCTGTGCTGGTAAATACAGTATTCATTTCCCAGCTATCCACTGTAGCAGGCCTCTACTTAGCCTCCAGCTACCGGAGGGCAGAAGCATAAAAGCGTGTTAATTATATGAAAGCGGGCCTGAGACACGGCCACTGCTGCACAGCTCTTCTCACCGCTGTGCGTGCTGCGCTGCGCTGGCCCGGCCCGGCCCCGGCCCCGCGCTCACACCCCGCAGCAGCACATTTGTCAGCTAAACTCCCAGTTCCAGCAAAATATCCATTTTCTGTGTGAGGGGTGATAATAATCCAGGATCCTTGAAGCAGATGAATAAATAAATAGCTGTAAAACGTGACAAAGCTCACTTGGAGAACTACCTGGGACAGAGGCTGCCTCCAAGGCTGCCCAGCCTCTAGGCCTGGATCGCAAATGAGCAGCAAATTAACAGATGCATGAACTCGAGCACGGCTTAAAAGGGAGATGAATAGGTGGGAATTACCAGCATCCGGAAAACGGAGGAGACGTCCAGGCTTAGAAAGGCAAACACAGAACGGAGCAGGAAATGCAGAAGCAGCCAGGTCTCCGCACTGAAATCCCCAACAGGAGATGGGAGAAAGAAGGAAATGATGAAGCGGAGCTGGCACACTGGGAAGCAGCCGGGCCCCGCCACGCGCTGCCAGCGCTGCTCTGGGGGAGCTTAGCACCGGGGCGCTCCGCTTGGGAAGCGCCGCTCTGGAAATAACCTGCTTGGTAGTGAGATCATTCCTTCTTCTCAGCTGGAAACCCGACCCTGTCTCCAGGCTCATTTTCCAGACCAGGAGTTGACGTTCACGGAAAACTTCAGCCCCGAGGGCCAAATATCGAGATCCTGAGCTTGTCAGTGCTGAGGTTCGGCCCCTCGGCAGGCAGCACAGCCAGCTAGAAGTCCCCCTGGCCTTGCTGGTGGCTCGCCAGGGGCAGACCACGCCGTGACCAGCTCCCGAGGAGCCCATGGGCTGGCTAATCTCAGGTCTGCAAGAAGAGCTCTGGAGCTTTGGGTGGTCTGCAAACAGATCTCACAGAGGCCGAATCCCGGTGGTAAATGGCCAGGGTGTAAGAGGGCTCAGTAACAGCTTTGATGCTATGTCTCCTGTCTTCTGCTAAAGGGAGTCGGTCCTTCCAGCATCTCCGGTGTCAGCAGGAAGGGACATGCTTTTGGGAAGTATTTTCTTACTCCAAGGATCTCAAGTATGAGTGTGGATGTGTCAAACACTCTCAGGCATGGCCTTTGTCACGGAGTCATGCCTCTGCCAAACCACCATCCTGCTTCTGAGGTTTGGGGCAGTTTCCACCCGGCCGTGCCTGAGACATGAGCCATTTTGTGTCGGCAGGGCACCCTGTGCCCTCTCAACACCACCTGCCTTCCACGCTGCTTTTCCAGAAGCCTTCGGCCCATGTCCAAGGAAAACAGCAGCAGTGATGCCATGTCATTGCAAGCGTCTGCGGGAGAGCCAGCCGCAGGCAAGTAACCTTCGTGGAGCTCGGGGGGAGCCTGGGCAAGCTCTCGGCCCGGAGCCCAGTGTTTGCCGTGACACCCAGATAATATTTGTGTGTGGCTGGCAGGTGCTTTGGCAGAGGCAAAGTTTAAGTGTGTGGTGAAGGTGTCAATTATACCTTGTTCCAGGCGCTGTGGAGTGCTTGAGGAACAGCCAGGCTTGCAGACATCTCCCCTGCCTCCAGCCTGGGTTGCACACAGGCTCCTGCAAAGCCCTCGCCTTCCTCTTCTCTGCAAAAATCACTGTGGGGATGTAGCCAGGTATCTCCCCCAGCAGCTAGGTGCCCTCAGGGCAGACTGCGCTACTGTGGGCATCTCCCAGGCTGCTGCCTGCCTCCCTCTGCCCCATGGCTACTTTTTTGTGTTGGGCAGGGACCAGAGCCGTCCCACGAGAGGAAGGCATCATCCTGCCAGCACCGCGGCCCTGCTCTCCCGAGCTGAAGCCAGGTTTCCTGCTCAGTTTGGAGAGTTTGGAGCATGCCAGTTGGGAGGCTGGAGGGAACCGACGTGCCAGGTGTCCGGATGGAGGGGTGGCCCCATGGGGGCGAGACTCCCTGCTCCAGCCAGCACTGAATAACCATTATCCAGGCCGCCTACAAAGGCAGTGGGCAGACGTGATGGCAGGCACAGCCACAGCTCCTGCACTTGTGGGAACCCGGCGGAAACCCTCCCGCTTCCCCCTGGCCTCGGCTCAGCTGCGCCTGCAGATTTGCATTGGCAGCGCGGCGGCGTGGAAGCTCGCCCGCCCCTCGCCCGCACGCTGCCAGCGTCCTGCCAGCGCCCGGAGCCTTTTGCCCGTGTGAACTTTTGTCTCCCGTGTGAAAGGGGAGCGTTTTCAAAGGGGTCGTTTAAACATTGGCATCTTAATTAGAAGCGGGCAAACGGCAAGGGGAGCCGTACCTTTGCCTGGAGATGCACCTTTGCCAATGTGCTCCCCTCTCTGCGATAGGCACCCCCCTCTGCCATCGCGTCCCCAGAGAGCTCAGCCCATCCAGCCCCTCCATCCTTCCTTGGCACATCGTGCTCTGCAGCCCCCTGCCATCCCCAGCCTGCCTCCCCATCATGCACAGCTTGGTAAATGCCCCCTCCATCCCTGCTGCCAGCCTCCCGCTGCTCTCCCAGCCCCAGACCCGTCCCCTCCTCCTGGTCAGCCCTCGCTCCTGACCCTTTTGTCACCTATAGCCATTCAGCCTATATCCACTTCTAAATGAAGCATCCTCTGTGAGGCGGCAGAAAAGCACCGGCTGTACAATGTGCCCGGAGTGAAAAGGGAAGGCTGTTAACACCACTTGGAAAGGGGCCTGCATTTGACAACAAATACGGCCAAGTTTCGAGCTCCTTGCTAATTAGTCTATTAGCTATATGAGCAGAGAAAGCCTCTCGCCATCCCGCGCCGCTCTGCTCTCGCGCTGCAGCCCCGTCACCTCAGGAATCCCCTGCCCCGTCTCCGTGGCGCGGTGCGACGTAGGCATCACACCAGTGGCTGCCTGGCCACTCGCCTGCGCCTGGGCGCCAGGGCCAGGCGGGAATGGTTCCTCTCCACGGGTTTTCTCCAATGGACAAAAGCTGCCTCAAAGAAGGAGCCAAAGTCCCAGGTGCCGATGGGATGCTCGGCCCGGGGAGAAGAGGGCATCCTGTGGCAACCTGTGCATGCCCAGGGGTGGATGTCCCCAGCATGACGATGCTGGCAGGAGCCACATGGAGAAGGTGCTGGGGACAATCCTGGGATGGGGACAGCTCCCCTGGGTGCCTCTGAGCCAGGAGCGAGCAGAACCATCGCCGTTCCCCCTGGTGCATGGAGCCAGCCACCTCTGCACCACCAGCTGTTTGGCACCTTTCTGTTGGCCAAGCCGGCAGAGCATCCATCCGTCTGTCTGTGTGTCCGTCCAGGGAATGGGTTAAACAGCCCGTGCCCCACCCCGCGAGGCCAGCCTGGGCTTCCAGGCATGGAAGGGAGAGGCTTACAGCTGGGGCTCATTACGGGGCAGCCATAAAGAGGGTGGAGGCGCTTCCTCCCACACTGATCAGAGGAGCCTCGCAACTGCATGCCCTGGAGCCAAGGGATGAGGTCCAGGCCTTGTTTACCACCTCATGTGAAACAGGGGAGTGTTCGTGGGGTTTTGTCCGTGCTGAGGAGAAAGCTAGCCAGCCACACCAGAAAGAGATGTTTATGTGCTCCCCAAAGCGAGGGGACCACTTGATGGCCACCTGCACTGCTCTGGTTGGCTTCTTCAGACCAGGAGGGCCGGACTTGGGATATGTATTCACCTAATGTTCCCCCCACATGTTAAAAAGGGGGGATTCTGTGTTTCCTAATCTTTTCCTGAGGGTTCCTTGCTAATACCGCCTGTTGTTGGGCTGCAGGTTTGGATGCAGCTCTGCTGCCTGATAACACAGGGCTGGAGCGGCCTAAAGGGTCTGATCCACTCCTGCAACACATTGTCAACTTGAAAATCAAGTTGCAATCAAGCTGAATCCCTTGAAATCAAGGGAAAGGAAGAGGCAGCCTTTCTGATTTCCAAGTGATGCACATAGACATGAGCGGCCAGAGTGCACTGAGGGATTGACAGCAAAATCTTCAGGTTCTGAGCTCCCTCTGCTAAGACAGACTGTTCAAAGTACTTGGGGATCTTGGAGGAATTTCATTAAATCCTGAGGGATAAGCTAATAGCAGAGGAACGGAGGAGAAGCCATTTTGTCCCGGGGATGGCGTGTTGCCTAGCCATCAACAAGATGAATGGAAACCCACATGCCAAGGGATGCCGGAAGCATGGCTTTTTCCCTTGGAACGATGGGGAGCTTCAAATGCAGAATGTATGACTCACGCTCCCGAGCACCATGGTCAAACATGGAGGGGAGGAGGTCGTGGTGCTCCTCCAAGCTCAACCCCCCGAACAAGCTTGCCAGACACCAAAATGAGATGTTATAAGACGTTTGGCTGGTGTAGCTTGTCTCCCCACTTCGCACCCTCAAGCAGCGGAGTGGTGCTGCCTGGTAGAAATCAACATTGTAGATACAATCCCTTTTGGTTTCCAGTGAAAGCTGGGAAATTCTGGAGACATTTGTAGCTCCTGAGGATTGCTGCACGAGTGGATGCTCACGTACCTCTTCGGCCAGATGCTGGGGCAGTTCCCTTTTGGCTGAGCAGGACAGCCAGAGAAGGTACTTTCCGAGATCTGTGCTGTTTTCTCCTCCGAGACCCCTGTCTTCTCCCTTCCAAGCATGGGGGATTTTGCATTCCCCTTGGGATGGCCTTGTCAAATTATCTTGACCTGCTAGATGAATCCTTGGAGGTATTCCCCTCGATTTGATCCTGCACTGTTACCCTGGGCTGACTGAGACAAGGAGTTTGGAACAATGCATAAAGGGTCATGAGATCACTGAGGTCACTAATCGGTGAAATCACCAAGGAGCAGAAAATGGATCATTGGCCTCAGATCCTTGAAAATCCTATAAACCTGTGGGGAATGTCTCCGCTCCAGCCCTCCTCTGTTCTTGACAGATGTTTACACGCAGTGGCCTCCCTCGCCTCCATGCTGTAATCTAGGCAACAGCCGGCCCTTTCCTTGCCAGTGCCTTCCTTCATGCATGCGGCGGGTTGGCTTCTCTGTGTCATCGAGTCTCAGGGCCTAGATTTTCAATCCGGCCTCCACCCAGCCTCTTTGAGCGTGCTTGTTCCCCAGCAGAGGCACGTGTTGGGTTCAGCCAGCCTCCGCCGTGTGTTTGGGTTTGGGGGGCGGCTTGTGTGCCCCGCAGCACAGGCACGAGGGGATTCCTCGTGCAAGCTGCACAGCTGCAGGCTACGGCACTGGGCCTGTGTGAAAATGTGGCTCAGGGCTGCCCTGAACAGCCTCCTGGTGAAGCTCTGCAGGACTCCTCCAGGCTGGCTTTCCCACCTTGAAGGTCCCGCCAGCTTTCTTTTGCTCCCTGCAAGGCCTGGAGGCAACTAGGCCCTCTTTCTCTAGCCTTCACAAAAGCTCATTCAAGGACTGATGTTTACCCCACAGCTTGCAATTTGCCCTGGATTAGTGGTTTAGCTTGAGCCACAATAAAGGGTAGTCTTCATCCATCACTTCTCTAAATTTACTTGATATCTAGCCAGCGCCGGATGAGGAATCCATTCAGGAAGTCTTCTCATCTGATTCCTGCAGACAGGAATGATGTAATGAGCCTTTCTGGTTGCCCCCAGTTCTGCAGAGTTAGGAGCCTTTGACTGCCTTGGTTTTCGAAATTTCTAGAGAAAGCACTCCGTCTGGAGGGGATGGGAGCACCTAATGGCTCAAAGAGCTGAAAAGTTATTCTGACTGCCTAACCTTATGTCTCCAGGAGATGCAGAGCAATCTATCCTGTTCCTTTTTAAACACTTTTACAAGTCTAAATGTTGTTACTCTTCCCTCTTCCTCTTCTAGACAGACTAAACAAATGCAATTTTTTCAACCTTTACTCATAGGTCATGGTTGCTGGACTGATGACCTCTAAGAGGTTTACACCTCTCTTGAACTGCACTGTCCAAAAGTGGGCGCATCCAAAAACCATGAGGCTTTTCTAATGCTGCAAGAAGTGGGATGATTGCAGCACACGTGGTATATGTGGCACTTGGTTATAGGCCCTAGTAGGAACATTTGTTTTTTTTTCACATCTGTGTGTTGTCAAGTCAGTAATGACACCCATCACCACAATGACGCCCATGTCCTTTGCTGAAGGCCTTGCTACCCCCTTGTGTATGCATACAGCTGATTACCCTGCTAAGTGCTGTGGCTTGCATTAGCCCTTACTGAATTGCATCCTGTTTATATCCACTTCACCAATGTCACAATCTGCTTGGACTCCTGTCCTGATCTCCAAAGGGTCTGCAGCCAACACGTGGCCGATCATCAGCAGCAAATGTAGTGCGCATCTTTCAATCCAACACCCAGGCAAGGAGCTCGCTATATCAGAGCCAGGATGCAGCTTTCTCATCACCTGTGGCCTTGCCCCAAAACCCTGTTGTAGAAGGCAATCAGGCTGTTGACAAATCCACATTAGATATTACTTCCCATCTTGTCTCACAAGCAGCTCGTCCGCTCAAAGGACCAGAAGATACACAGTCCCGGGTCTGCATTTGCACTCCTTTAAGGCCAGGTACGATCTGTCTGCCTTTTCTTCCTAGTCATAAGGAACCTCACCCCTTCTTCCCTAGATAATTTGTACCACATTTGAGGTGGTTTCAGCCTGGACTTCAGCAGGGCTGGCTGATAGGAAAGGAAGGGAGAGCCGCACCTGAGGTCAGCAGCAGGAGGACAAGGGAAGCCGTGTCTTTGCTGTGGCCGGGCGACATGCAGCCTCTGCCCCTCTCTGCCCAGCAAAGGGAGCCTGCAGGTGCCATTCGATAATCTCCCATGGTGTGAAGAGGGTACGTGATCCTGCAGACAGCATCCCACAGCATCTGGCCTGTTTACATAGCAGGGAGCTTTTGTTAACATCAGGAGGTTGGCCAACGAGGGGAAATTTTACAATTGCACCACACAGCTCTGTTGACTCAAAAGGAAGAGTTAGCTTCAAAGCAAAGCAGACTCCACGTAGCCAGGCTCACGTAGCCCGGCCAGCTGCACAATGAGGCGTTTCAGCGGAGGGCCGGGAGGCTGCTGGATGGATGCACAGCATTCACACGGGGCAGAGAGCGCTCTCGCTAGGCAGCTGGCAGTCGGGCAGCCCATGGAGCCAGAGCGCCCTGGGAAAGGGGCAGGCAGCAGGGGAACAAAAGCTGCGGGGAGGCTGCGGGAGCAAGGCAGGGCTGGGGTGTGAGGATGACATTCTCTCCGCCATGGAGGAGCTGGCAGCTGCCCCTGGGCACCCGGGAAGGGACAGGGGACCATCGGGCCACCGAGTTCCCAGGCCCTTCGGGGGATGCACAAAGTGCAGTGCTACGCATCGGTGAAGGGGGCTGCTTCAGCATCCCCTGCCCCGAGCTGCTTTCTGTTCCTTTTCCCAGACAGGAGAGGCCCAACTCTTTGGTGAACCCTTTTGCCTTGTCTTTACCTCTATTCTTTGCCCCGTTTTTTGGTCCAGCGGTTTTCCCAGCTGGGCGGTGAGAGGGGGAGGCGGGGGAGAGCTACACCCGCCGCTCGCTTGCTTCTCCCCTGCCTGCCGCAGATCCAGGCAGCCCTGCACACCATTAATTACAGGGGACGGAAATGCCCCGTGCCCAATATCCGGTGTGGCTGAGTGATGACAGCCCGCTAATCATTTCCAGGATTTGTGATTGGAATTAAAGGGACGGGTGCGCCCTCAGCAAGTGAGGGCAGGGCAGCTGGGGGAAGGGAGCAGCCCCTGCTCGGGAAGGACAGAGATGAAACTGCACCGAATATCGCTGTGCCACTGGGGAGATTCAAGCGTTGGCCAGCTGAGAGGTGATTTCCAAGCCTATGGGACCACCACAGATGTCCCAAGGTGCCTCCTCCACTTCCAGCATCAGCGTGGTCCTTCGTTGCCTCCTGATACCTGTGGGAGATGGCAGGTCCTGTCCCCGCTGCCCCGGCCGGTCCCTGCTGCCTGTTTGCCTGCTGGCCCACCATGTGCCTGCACGCTCCCTCCCTCCCACGGGAGAGGCTTCCCACACACCACCTCCAAACCACCTTCTCGCTGCGGTGCCGCAGAGCAGAGGCAGGCTGGACCCAGGGGCTCTGCTTGCGGGAGGAGCGCTTGGTCAAAAACGGCCCCATCAGCTCCAGGCACGAGGTGTGGCACAGAGGTGTAGGACACCAAAAGGCAGCAAAGCCTTTTATTGTTATTATTTGTGTCACTGAGAGACAAGCACGCCAAAAGAGAAGCAAGCCTGTGCTTGCTGGCGTGGCCCATTGATCTGGAGCCTGTTGGCCAAGAGCAGCCTTGGGAGGGCCTCCCAGATGCTGCCCTGTCTATGCACAGACCACAGCTCTTTCCCCCACGGCCCTTTAGGATCATGTAATATCTGCCTGAAGCTACAGATCTGGGCTGTAACACAAGAGCCTGCAGTTGGCCACCGTGGTCTCTCCACACATCTCCACCCCGGCCCCAGCTATGAAGCTCTTCTGAAGGGAGGCTCGGGGCAAAGCGCTGCGGAGATGAGCTGCAGGGGTTGTGAAAGGGGAAGCCAAGAGGGTGGGACGCCTGGAGGGCTGCAAAGAGACTTTTAAATAATTGTGTCAGAGGAGGAAGAGATTGGAAATTAATGAGCTGTCAGTGGGCATGTGCTGGACAGACTGGGAGCCAGGCGGCTGGTTCCTGCAGGAGGGACATCATATGCAATCCCTTGTGTCAGTGCTACGCAAGAAGCTTTGGTGGCAAGCCTGTATATTTTGGAATAAGCCTCTCTTCCTGATTTCCAGATAAAGATTTTACAGAGATTACTTGCTCTCAATTCAAAACCGCTGCAGATGTTTCCAGGCCTCAGGTGCCCACGTCCTCCCATCTGACCCAGGCAGGGCCGGGACATTTTTTAGGGGTCACCAGTGCAGGAAACTCCTTCCCCACCGAGCCTGCCGAACACGAGGGGGTCTGCATAGAGCCCGGGACAGAATCACCCTCCGGGAGGTTTCTTTCTCCTCCTCGCAGCCCAGAGCTGAGCTCGGTACCCAGCTGGGAGCCACTTTACGAGCCCTCACTCTTTGGTGTGAAACATCCATCCCCAGCCCAGGCCTCGAGATAGATACAATTAACAGATTTGATTTGATGAAGCAACCCAGATAAAAGAAGGTGCCTGTTGGATGCCGGGCTGAGCCCTGCCCAGGCTCATGCCAGCATACATACACAATTTGAAGGGCAAACATGTAATCGGGAGCAGGAATTAATTACCTGGGCCGGTTTATCACAGCTCTCCCCCCCGCCTCTCACGGAGGCTCACACCCATCTCGGTGCCAGGCTGCACGTACGGCGGCAGGGCTCTGACTAACCTGGCCTGGGGCCTGCGGGCAGCATGATCCCGTCCCCACGCCCCAGCCACCTCCGGCCTCTCATTTATGGGAAGGAGGGTGGCAGCCGCCACTGGTGCATCCCCCTGTGCCCAGGGACCTGCTCTGAGCTGGTGCCAGCTCCTTCCAGGTCACCGCTGGGGACACGGCTCCAAACCCTTTCATCCCACTTCTGTATGTCCCTGCCCAAGCTCACGGCAGAGCTGGCCCGTGGGTGCCTGCAGCCAGAGGGGTGGTAAAGGGTGGGGGGACCCCAGCTCAGCCCTCCCGGGATGCGTCCCACGGCTAACAGAGGCTGCGGTGGGCAGCACACGGCTGCCTCCTGGACCCTCCCCTGGCTCCTGATGGGCTGCGCCTGCTGTCACCCCATGGTGGCCTCCTCCACCATTGGCCACCAAGAGCTGAGCCCACCGGTGGTGTTCGGATCAGCCCAGGCTGTTAGGGCAGTTCTGCATCCCAGTGTTTGAGCCCCTCAAGTCACCACCACAGCCGTGCGTGTGTGCTGCTTGTGCCTTTCCTTTGTGCTCGGTCCCGGCTGGAATACGTGGCACCTTGATGCAGGGATGCTGCTGAGCATTTGGAAGCGAAGAACATCCCGTACCACTGCCCAAAGGTCTCCCACATGCTCTGAGGGCTATTTAAAGGCCAGATCCATCTGGCTCGGTGGTGGGATGCAGCCACCTCTGGGGCTGCAGCTTGCAGAAGGGGGCTCGGATCTCGAGGAGAGCTTGGGCAGCGTTCAGATCTCGGGAGAGAAAAGAGCAGGCTTGGGTGGAAAGTGAGCCAAGGAAGAAAGAAATCTTGTAACCAGCTCGGTGAGAGCGGCTGGTGGGAGGACACCGAGTCCCGGGGAGTGTGCTCTGAGGGATGGCACGGCACAAGGTCTGCGCACACAGCGGTCCCTGTGCAGCGTGCTCCTGGAGCAGCGGCCGGGAAGGGATTCCAGCATGACTCAGATGGGCGCTAACTTGGAGGAAGGAAACAGTCCACGGGACAAACAGCAGACAGTCAGGTGGACAGCCTCCTCCACAGAGCGCTGCTCTGGCCCTCACGTACCACAGGCTGCAAGCGGGACCAGGGCAGCACTGGGGCAGGGACCCGCTCCGCCTGCCCGGCTCACATCAGCAGAAATGGGGGAGCCCCTTGGCGGCTATAAACCATAGGGACAGCCCAGGCGCTGAGACAAGCCCTCCGCAAAAATTCACCCCTCTCCCCGTGCCGTTTGAGCATTCACGGGGAAATTGTTGACTCCTCAAACACATGGCAGGGTACTGATGGAGGGGACGGGCTCCCGCGCTCATAGGATGTTTGTTCCAGAGAGCATATGTGCAAATGGCACAGCGTGCTGTGAAGGACTCTGCCACTCGTGAGGGATGTACCCAACCTAGCGCTAAATCTAGCAGCCCCGAGTGCCAAGAGCAACGAAGCTCCGGTGCCGCCGGCTTCCATATGAGTCACTTACCCCCGACACGGAGCCTGGACCGTGTCCGTGCGGTGACGAACCCTTGGCACCACCAGCTCGGAGGTGTCTGTATTATGTCGTAGGCCCACCTCACATTGGTTTGTGCCTGCCCTCGCCCTGGCTCAGAGGTAGTGCAGCCTTGCTGGGGGTGCCCCAGTTCTCCTCTGGGGTCAAAGACTCTCTTCCGAGAGGATGGCAGCAGAAGCCCTCATAGTACTGCCACAAGCAGCAGTGCTAAGCTGGCTGCCACCCTCCGTTCATGACCACTGGCACCTGTCCTTTCTGGGTCCCTGGCGTTTATTTTCTTGTCCCTGTCAGGGCAGGTGACACCAAGTGCTGCGTGTTACAGACGCCCCTTTAGGTAAGTGAACAATCGAGTGTCCCTGAGCCCCCTCTGTGAGCAAACCAACCCTGTAGACACCACCCACGTTGGAGGGGGGAGACACTGGGGACCCCGCAGCTAAAATACGATCTCCTTCCCAGGTGTGGGTCAGCCCGTCACCCATCCCAGCCTCCCCTCCACACAGCTGACTTTTCACTGTTGTGGCTGCAGCCCCAGCACCCCCAGCTCCATCCCTCTGCCCTGTGCTGCAGTACCAGGGGGAGAGGCCGTCCCTGCTGGGGGAGCAGCAGCACGAGGGAGCTCCAAAAACCCCTTTCCCTCTTCCCCCCGCTTCCCAATGCATCGATCCCCCCGCTCCCTCCCTTCCTGCCCCGGCCATGTCAGCCTGGCGGTGCTGCTCTCTGATTAAGTCATTTCCTGACATTCAGCACCGCGCAGGATGACCAGGAGCAGATGTACACAAGCGGAGAAGAGTGGGAGCTATAATACCGCGTCCAACAGCACGCTGACAGCCTGCCGGCCAAGGGAAGGGGAAAAAAATACAGAAGGAGAAAAAAAAAAAAAAAAAGAGAAAGAAAAAAAAAAAACCCACACACAGCTCAATACTTTCCATGTGCCGCCGCTGAGGAGGAAATCGCCTCCATTTGCTACGTGCAAAGCCTGGTGTCTGCACAGCGGGCTTGGAAGAGAAGGGAGCCTGTTTCCCAGGTGGGGAGGAGGGGCTGCTGGCAGCATCCCCGCACCGGGGGAAGGTCCCCGCACACCCCCAGGACGGGACAGGGTGGCAGGAGGGGGCAGCGGGCTGAACGCAGGTGGCGAGGGGAATGGCCATGGTCGGAGGGCGGTTTGGCTCAGCGCCCCGTGGGACGCTGCCCGGGCTTCCCCGCCGCCACGCCGCCGAGGAGAAGGGGAGAAGGAGTGGTGGCTGCTGTGCTGCCCCTCCGTGGGCTGTGCCCATGGGGAGGGGGGCTGCAGGGGCTGCCCGGGGGCTCCTGCTGCCCCCCGGCCTCCCAGCACCAGGAGATGGGGCTGGTCTTGGGTTCCTTGCCCAGCGCCTGCTCATCCTTCCTGAGCTGAGGCGCTAGATGTGCCCCCACCTCATTAAACATGGGGTACCACGGCTCTCTCGCCCCTCAAAATGGGGGCTAGGGGAGGACAGGAAAAATTTCCCACCCCCTGTCCCCCTGTGAGCAGCATGGGGGTGCTGGTACAAGAGCTGCCATGCCCCCCTCCCTTCCCACGCCTTCCCGTGTGCCACCCGTCCCGGCCGGGCAGGGAGAGCCCCGTGCCAGGAGGTGCCACCACGTTACCTCCTGCACCCGGGGCGGGAGGCAAAGTCCCTGATTAGAGCAGCGCTGCCACAGCCACCCCCGGCCTCCGCCGGCTGGGGAAAGTCCGTGGACTGTGCGACAGGTCAGGCTGGTGGCGAGGGACACCCCTGGGGACAAGGGCACGGGAGCTCCTGCCTCCAGGCCCTGGGCACCTCTGATAAACGAGGGGGGCATTGCTGAAGCCCCTGCTTGACATCTCGTCCCACATCCAGAGCGTTCCTCCCGCTGTGAGCCAGAAAGGCTGGGAAAACACCTCCTTCCTCGTCTGCAGCATACACATAGGTTGTGAGCCGTACAGTCCTCCTGGTGCCGCTCCCGGCTGGCTGAACACCTGCACAGACCCCGCTAGCGCCTGTCCCATCCCGTCCGCGGGCTCCCGGCTGCTGAGGAAGTTACAGCCCTTCCAGCCCCTCGCTGGGAAACCGCCGCACTGTCCTGGTTCGACACGTGTCCCCAGAGCCTTCTCTGATCTCGTTTGTACCCGTGTCCCTCGAGTGGGGTGCCCTCGGAGCCCGCAGACCTGCACCCGCGGCTACTGCCAGGGAAGGGAGAGGATGAGCATGGCCGGACAACAAGAAATCAGAACGGCCCCTCCCAAAACTGGGCCTGCTCAGTTTTGGGAGGCCGTCAGAAGCCGTCACCGGGGCAGAACATTTTGAAGGCTATGGGCCTTTTGAAGTCTTCATCAAATCCGTTGACCATAAGCTGCAGAGAAGCGGTGTGCAGCACAACCCACGACGTTTTGCGTGGCCCCAAACCCTGACCACCCCTTTTCTCAGTCCTCTGAAGACCCCGTGCAATGGGAGCCACCGCGCTGCAGGTTTTTCAGGACGCACTGGGATCGAGGCCATTTGGCACACTCCTGTGACACAGAGGAAAGCTTTGGGCCGGCACACCCAGGTCCCCAGCACCCCAGTGGAGAGAAGGACAGCGCTCGAGCTCTTAAGCGTCTCCGAGTTCAGCCCCTGGCTCACAAGACCCCCTGGGGGCTATGTGGCCCACGGGATGCGCCAGGAACCAGGATCCCGGGCAGCCCACCCCGAGCCCTCCCTGACCTTTTGCAAAGGGAGCAGGTGGGGAGCAGAACTTACCTCCAAACACCTCCTGGAGACGGACACGTCAGGCCGTCGGGCGTAGGGTCATGCGGCTGCGTGTCCCAGCTCCGCAGCTGCCAGCCAGCTCCTGCTGGAGGGCTGTCCTGCTCCGTGTCCGCTCCTAGATGTCGGTCACAGGGCGCTCTACCACAATGGCACCTATTTTCCTGCCGCCCTGCCACCTCTGAGCTCTGTGGGCTGTAAGATCTGGTCAAGAGCTGATGGTGCCTACCGAGGAAGGTCCAGTCCCTCTATCTGCAGGTGAGGTGGCCCCCTCACAACCATGGGGAGAGAGGCAGCAGCCCCAGAAGCAGCCGACCGGAGCGCCTAGCCACAAGACGGGCTCAGTTTCCCTCGGGAATCAACGCGGGTCCTGGAGGAGCTAGCAGCCCCCAAGCAAAGCAGGGGGGCTTCCAAGATGGACCCCGTTCATCTTCCGGGAAGGTTTTGGGAGGTGGCACCTCCTGCCTGCTGGTGGTGCAGGCGCGGTGGGGACAGCAGCGCACCACGCTGCCGGGGGGACAAACAGCTCTGGAAGCGGACATCCCCTTCTACAGGGCATCTCTCACTCCGTTGGTTTATGAATTTATTTTTCATTTTCCCTCCCTCCTCCTTGTCCTCCTCCTCCTCCTTTCCCCCTAATCCACGACCAAGACTCTGAGGGCTAGAAGAGAGGCGAAACCCAGCACAGCTGCAAATGCGATCAGCCGCGGGCTGGCAGGCGAGCGCGCACAGCTGGGAGAGGGGAGCGCGCTCTCACACACACGGCGCGGCACCAAATGGAGCGGGTGGACAACGGCCAGCAGGGGCTGGTGACTCACACACGCCGGCCTCCGCCGGCCGAAGGCCGAGGAGCATCAGCAGATGACGGAGGCTGGCAGGAGGCACGGTGCTGAGCACCTACGGGCAAGGATGGCCGGGCTCTGCTGCCTTCAGGGGCTGCTCAGCACACCTTGGGGGCACCGCGGTATCGTCTGTGGGTGCACACAGCTGGGGAGTCAGTGGGGGGGGTTGTGAGAACTGCAGCTGCTGCACCAAGAGGCGGCCGGGAAGCACGGCTGCCAGCTCCCATCCCTCCTGAGCAGCGGCGACCTTGCCCCATCTGCTCCATCTCCAGACCCAGGCTCCTTGCACCCTGACAGAGCAGGATTTCCGCTCTGCGAAGCAGACACGGGGCAGATGCCCACGGATGGGTCCGGTCGTGCTGAGCACCGTGGACACGCGGCCACCCTTCCTGCTCCAAGCGCCAGTTTTCAGCCGGTTTTCACTGGGCCATGCTTAAACCATCCGGGCTGATCTCCGTCTTGCTGGTCGGCTGCCTAACGCTGAACTATCTACATAAATATAGATGTAAAATATATAATTTCAGCCAAAATGATTCATCCGCTTCCAAGAACATTGTAAGGGGGAAATACTTCGGTTTCTCTTGCTTTTGCTACAGGGAAATCTGATGACCTTTCTTTTGAAGAGCTCCCGAAGCGGCATGTTTTTGGCACGCGGGCCTGAAGTTTGGCAAAAGGAGAAGCAGGGAAGGCCTTTGGTTGAGCACAGACTCACCCTTTGCTGCCGCCAAACCGGGCCAGGCCTTTGAAATAATCCGTTTCACATGTGCTGCCTTAAGCCAGCCCGAGTGCGCACCGGCCCCCGGCCCGGCCCGCTCTCCCCACTCGGGACGTGCTCCAGCCGGGGGCCGAGCGGGATTTCCAGGTGGAAACAGTGTGGGTCCGGGCTCCCCGGGCACGGGGCAGGTCCGGCACCCGCTCCTTCCTCATCCTGGCATGGAGCAGCACAATCAGGAGGGGAAGGGAACCGAGAAATGCTGGGAGGAGAGAGGGTGTGGGGTGCGGGCTTGGCTGAAGGGAAATCGGAGTGTGTCCAGGAGGAAGGGATGGAGACCTGAGGGTGCAGAGAAGGGAGACAAAGGAAGGGGACTGAGCCTCTAGGAGGGGGCAGCAGGGAGACCTGGGGCCAGCCAAGGGTATGGCCAAGGATGCAGAGCATCCTGCGGGGATGCGGCCCTGGAGAACACCTGGGCACACGAATATCTGGAGGACACGGGGAGCAGGGAGGATGGGGGGCAGGCAGCTGCTGAGCATCACCAGCACTGAGCGAGGTGGGGACCAGGGTGAAACCAAGAGGTCCTGGATCACACCTTGCGCAGAGGTGGTAGCCAAAAGGTGTGCAGGGAGCGTGGGGGCTGGCACTGGGGGTGCCGGGAGAGGAGCGCACCTGCAGATAGGTTCGTTGGACACGAGGCCTGGAGGGAAAGCTGCATATTATGGAAATATTGCTAAGAAAGCTCGTCCTAGCCGGGGGTGAGTGAGTCCTGCAGCGTGAAGTCAGCGTCCTGCCCTGCTCCTGGAGACCTGCAGCGCTCCGTACCTGTGAGCTGAGGGTCTCGCAGGGGCGCGCGGGCTCCACGCTCTGCAGACAGAGGAGGGGATTCATCGGTACACGATCAAAATATAAATGGGGACATTGCTTCCAGACAGGGAGAGACACATCCTGCTCGGTGAGGTGCAAATGAAACCCTCCAATGTTGCCAAGGCTCAGAATAGCTCGCTTTATTTGTTTATTTATTTTCATTGTGATGCTCTGGTTTTGCTTGGAAGCGGCCGCGCTGGAATCCTCGCAGCTCCCAGGTCTCTGACCTCAGCCCCTGCCCAAAGGAGGGCAAGAGGTTTGGAGACCATCCAGGCAAACATCTGAAGCTTGCGAGCCTCACGTTGTGCCAGCGCTGAGAGCCCCCTTCGCAGTCCTGCCCCGTTAGCTCCAGGCACCAGCGCAGGCAGCCTCTCCGTGGATGTCAGCTGGCCTTTCAGGGGACTGCTGGTCCCCACGGATGAGCAGCCAACGCGCCCACACTCTGCCTTTGCTTTATTTTTCCCTTCAGGAGGGAAATGTCCTTACCGCTTTCTTCAAAAAAAAAATAAAATAAAATAAAAAATAAAATGAGCACAGAAAAACCCCAGGTCCACTCACAAAGCAGCGCTACTTTCCCACTCCTCACTCGGCATCCCACAGAAAGCCCAGGCTGCTTTTTCTCACGAGACACATCTCCTCTCCCTGAATCCGTACCTGTGCCGGAGCCAAGGGCTTGCATTCGGGCTGTGTCAGCACCCCGGGGGCGACTCGCCCGTCTTGCAGCCGGGGTGCCAGCGAGTGACTCACCTGCGAGGGAAACAAGGGAGCGTGAGGCAGGGGCGGAGCGGGGCGAGCAGCGGGCCATGCCGGTCCCAGCGCTGCCAGATGTCCTCCTGCGGGGACGGGGGCACGGGACCGGGCACCGAGCTCAGGGGATGCCTGCGGAGGAGCACGAGGTGCAAGGGAATGTCTTCGTGCAAAGATGCATCCCCGGGCAGCTCTGCTTGGAAAGGCTTCCTGGGCACGTGGGATGGAAATTATCCGTTGGTTGGAGCTATTCCTTTGCATTGAATTCTGCGTCGTGTTTTACCTGCAGGGAGGTTTTGCTGTGTATCACAGTGCTGGGCTCCTGGAAGCCAGCCGGTTTGGCCAAACACCCTCAATCCCCCAAGCCGTGACCCCAGCCCACTTGGCCATACCAGGCTCTGCTGCCCACCCAGCACCGTGCTCACAGCTCCGTGTGCGCCACGTGGTGCAACCAGCGGCTGCTGGCCATGCGAGGGCAAGGAGGGATGGAGCAGGGCGGGATGGAGGCAGGGCGGCCTGCGGGAGCTTCTTCCTTGACAGGAGATGTGGCGGCTTCACAGGAAGGAGCTCTTGGCACCGGGAGAAGGAGCAGATGACATTTGGCTGCTGAACTCCTTCTGCCCTCGGCTTCTCCGCAGCCCGGCTCCTGCCAGCAGTTGCTCCATCTCCTCGCCGCAGTGCTGCCAGCTTTGGCCGAGCCGAGGGCTGAGCCCTCCCAGCCTCAAAAGCTCCAAGTGTGCTCTGACAGACCTTAGCACGGCTCCTCAGCCTCGCAAACCCAGAGCTTCTCCAAGGGGAAGCAGCACCGGGGAGGACAAGCTCACCCCCTGCTCCTCTCCCTGGCACCCACAGGTGCCCGTGGTCCCACCACAGCACCCCACCACCTCGGGACCCCACTCCATTCCGTGGGGCCAGCTGGCCAGGGCACTCCTCGGGCACAGCAGCTCCCATGCAGCAGGTCAGCCAGAGGAGAAAGGTGAGCCCGCTTTCTCCAGGACAGCCAGGGCCAAGACCAGGGGAAGGAAGAGGCAAAGAAAGCCTTTGCTGTCAGAGCCAGGCCGTAAGTCACAGCCGGCCGTAAATGGCCTTGGACCCCAGAATTTCCATGGTGACCATCCCGGTGGGAATGGAGCTGGCTCCTCTTGCCCATCCAAGGCTGGGGGTGCAGGTGGGACAGTGCCCCCCACGAGATGGGGCACAGCCCCTGGGACCAGCAGCCGGGGCACCTCGGGTAGCATCCCTCCAGGCCAGGCTGCAACGGGCGGACCGGCTCTCCCTAAGACGCAGACACACAGCACCTACCCCCAGAACCAAAGGCAAGCTTTCTGGAGGGAAAGGCTGTTCGCAGCCCATGCTCCCTGCTATCAGCTCCTCTGGAACTCACCAGCTAGCTGGTGCCCGGCCAGTGTGCCCTACGGTTCCTCCCAGCACACGGCATTCCCTTGCTTGCTGTATCAACTGCTTATTGAACGTGCTCACATGAGGGTGCGGATCTAGGCTCGCTCCCAAGGAAGGCTTCCCCCAACCTGCTGCGAGACCGTGGGCAAATCCCTTCTTAATCCTTCTGCAGCAAAGATTCCCATGCATGAAAGAAGGCACTGCCTTTTTCCTGCTCTTGGGCTGCCTCCCTTGCTTGTAGGGAATAATCTGGCTGCTTGTGGAGATGGATGCACGCACCTCGGTCCACCACGGGAGCTTCTCTTGACTCCCTCCAGCCCATCCCCAGGGCAGGTGTCGCTGCTGAAATAATTATCCCCTGCTCCTCTTATAGCCGGTGGGAAGAGAAAGCATCTCTGGGGCTTGATCGAGCTAACTTGCTGGAGATGTTTCCTTGAGGACAAGGCAGCAGATGCCCACTAAGTGCTGCTGGCCTCGCAGGACGCGTGGGTGACACGACATGTCTCCGCTGCTGAGACATGGTCAGACAACTCCTGTTTTCGCTGCAGCGTGGAGGCAGGGATGTGTGACCCCAGGGGGTGAAAGCCATGGCTTCCCCGGTCATCGGCCGGAGCGGGGCTCCCGGTGAGGCAGAGGGCCCGGCCTTGGCCGGTCGCGGCATCGCTGCGCAGCGAACGTGAGTCACAGATGGAGCGGGGTGAATTACGACTCCTCTCTCGCCGATTTTCAGAACGGAGGAAGGCGGCTTAAGCAAACGGAAGGGGCTAAGCATGTGAAAAATGTTCCCTTTTCAAAACTGCCATAAGCCAATTGAAAATCTTTGTGTTTGCGCTGAAAGCCTATGCCAAGTCTCTGTCTGAGGCTCAGTTCAAACACTCTGGCTATATAATCCTTCCAGTCTGGGCTCATAATGGAAACGCCAACAGACCGTTAAGCCCAGCGGTATTGCCAGGTCCTGCTATAATTAAACACACACAGGGAAAGGTATAAATAACGGGGTTAAACGAAGCCGGGGCCGCGGCTGAAGGGATGCGCAGGACAGCCCGCAGATGCTGGGGGTCTGTGCTCCTGCCCCAGGAAAACCCCTCCAGCCGGCTCTGCGCCGGGGGGAGCCGTGCATTAAAACGTGGTCAGATGGAAACAAGGAAGCTGGAAGCGTGGTGTCCCGGCGCCTGGTGCAGCCGCCAGGCAGGGAGATGCTCCCTCGCCCTGCGGAGCACCGCGCGGTCCCGCTGCGCTCGGGACGCCCACGCCGGCTCCGCGGCTCCTCGGCGGGATCGGCCGCACGCGCTTCTCCCCGCTGGCTTTCCTCCTGTGGCTCCCGGCTCGAGTCTTCCGGGCCAGTTTTTCTAAACGTGTAGAAGCACCCGGGGAGCTTTAGTAAATAACACGATAAATATTTGCTCCCGAGAGCCCCGCCGCACCGAGACGACGAGGCGGCGGGCACGCGGACACGCAGGGCAGTATGGCCACGCACACGGCCACAGCCCACGGCTGAAAGCCGAGGCTCACTTTTCCATTAGAAGGACTAATTCCACCGGGATTAACATGAAAAAGACCCCCCTCAACTGCAGCCGGGTGCGCGCATGCCCCGGCGCGTCCGTATCTCTGTGCATACGCGTCTATTTTCCTGACCACAGCCACCGAGCATCAAATCTGGCGCTTTCCAGAAAAAGAAGAAGATCGTTTCCAGCCTGTAGCACGGGCTCTGACCTCAGCCCGCGCTTCCCCCGCCGAGCTCGTGACGCTCCCAGCCCCCAAAATATGGAGGCAGCTCGGGATGGAAATGTTAGAGAGACGTAATTCCAGAGGATGTGAATGGCTAATTCTGTACATTCAGATGGAACAGAGGGGAAATATACTGAATGGAGCCCATGTATAAGATCATATGAAACGTAAAAAGACTTGTTGTTCCGCGCACACACTGCCTCTTCAATCCAGTTCTGCTTAAATGCCCATTCTTTTCGTTTGGCATCTCCTTGTCCCTCCACGGCCGAATCAAAAGAGGAACGAAATAATGACACAAAGATTTTTTAAAAAACTCGGCCCCAGCTGCAGCAGGGAGAAGCCTGAAGCGAAACGTGAGAGCGTACGGCTCTTTGTTAGGGTTTCCTTGGCTATAGAATATGGTATATGAAACGCCTGGCGGATCCCGTTTGGTCCTATGGAGGGAGAGCTCTTAAGGTGGCTCCCCTGGGTTCGGGGAGGCTGCGGGAAGCCTGCCCCGCGTTTGCAGCCAGCGGGCGTCCCACCTGCGCGGACCCCGGGCTGCCCACCTCCCTCTCCCCGCACCCCCGGGGCCGCGCTCAGCAGGCGGTGGGTGGTCCGCGCCTTTTTTGTTGTTTTTTTTTGTTGTTGTTGCTGTTGTTGTTTTCTTTTCCTCTTTATTGTAGCTGACGCTTTACGTCGGGAAACCGAACTCGGCGCTCCTCGCTGGGAGATGGTTCCAATTTGTTTGGGTTTCCAGGAAATAGACCCGTTTTTTTCCCGTGCGCGCTCCAGCAGCGCGGCATCGCTGGTGCCAGCGGCGCACAGCCACCTCCCCCAGCCAGGGGCTTCTCTGAGCGCTGCGTTTCGAAGCCGGTGAACGACACCATGCCCCGAAAATCACGGGGCCGCCAGCACATCCACGGCAGGTGACAACTCTGCACGAGGTGACAGCCACCGAGCCGCTCAGCCGGTGCCGTGAGCAGCAGCACCCACGTGCCGCGGTGGCCGGCGCCCCGCAGCCAGGCAGCTCCGAGCCGTGTTGCTAAACCTAAACAAACGCTCTGTGCACATCAGCACTAATTCATTTTCCCCGGGCCGCACGGTTTTCCTCTCCGAGGCTCTTCCAGCAGCTGCAGCTGATTTCTGCTGGTGCCCAGTGCTCCCCCGTGCCCTTGGCTACCCCGGCGGGTCCCCGGAGAGGAGGGGTGCCACGACCACCGCCCCCTCTGCCAGCAGCATGCCCCGGCCACGCACGCTGCCGGCGTGTCAGGAGACTTGTCACCTGCTTTGTCCCCGGGGCTGGTGAGGAGGAGCACGTTCCTCCGCGGCCGCCGAAGCCGCCTCATGAGGCTGGCACGCGTGGCTGCCAGCAGGCTCGCGCGGTGCAGCAGGGGACAGCCAGCAGGGCCGTGTGACAGCCTGGCTGCTATTCCTGGTCCCCAGGGAGGCCGGGGGACTGTCACACGGAGCGAGAGTCACCCGGCGGCGGCGCACGAGCCAGGTGAGCCCAGCTGCGGTGACGGCAAATTCCTAATGAGCTCAGCGTGCCAGACCGGCCAGCTGCTCACGGCCATTCGCCGAGGACGACCTACGTGCTGGGCAGCGCGTGCTCCCCTGCTCCCCGCTCCCCAAAACCCCTTCCGTCTCCACCCGCAGACAGACAGACAGACAGACAGGCAGCTGCGTGCCACCTCCCCGGCCTGCTCCCCGCGCCTGGGGACGCCTCCAGGCACGACACCTTGCTGAGCGCTTCCCAAGGATGCAGAGCGCGCTGGGAGCAGAGAGGTGCCTTCCCCACGGGATGGCTGCGGGCTGCTGGGGGGCTCCCCGCCGATGCACAGGGCAGCGGCCCCATGGCCTCGGAGGCAGCGGAGGCCCAGCTTCGTTGGCAGGGAGCTGTGTGTCTTGGAGCCGCTCTCCCCGCAGCGGTAGCTGGAGTTGGTTGTGAATACTTTGCTGGTTTCATGTGCAAACAGAGACACTCGGGAGCGTCAGCTCTCCCAAGCAAGGCACCAGCCGAGGGCTCGGCAAGCACACGGGGTGCCCCGCAGCGAGAGCAGCAGCTCTCCTTTGCTCCAGTCCGGCTTGCCGGGGGTGCCACAGGGTGCCCCGATCCGCCCGCCTGCCCCCACTCCACACTACGGGATTTGGGATGTCGCCGAAGTGCGGATCCTTTAGGGTGGCAGGCAGGAACACCTCACCACCAACCGCAACGCCATACAACTGGTCTGGGCAAGGGGTGATGAAAAATCCTGCATCCCGCTGAAACTGCTGTGGAATTTAGGTCAGGCAGGTGGAAATATGTGGGCTGGAGCGGGATCAGCAGGCAGGAGCCGGTGCCCAAACGGTGCTGACGGTACCACCGGACCCACAACCAGCCGTGGTGCCCAAGGAGGCAGGATGCCACCTCCGGGCTGTGCCAGGGGGCAGGAGCCTTGTCCATCCTGCACGTGGCCATGCCGAGGCTTTCCGCGGGGTCTCTCGCCCACCCCACAGCCTGGCCCTGGTCCCCGGCACTGTGGTGGCACCAGGGATGTGCCCCAGCCGGGAACCAGAGCAAAAGGCTGGAGGGAAAAATGATGCTGAAGCTTCTGTCCTGGAGAGGTGCTGCTCTCGGGGGTCTTCTCCAAAGCTCCCCCTGAGCATTTTTGTACTTGAAGTTCTGAGTTACAGCCAAAGCTGCCCCTGGAGGAAATTTTACACCTCGATGATGGAGTAAGCAGAGAGGATGGGAAAGCAGCGAGTGCTCCTGGGGACAGGCAGGGCAGAGCCCTGCGCACAGAGGGCAGGGTCTGGGGTTGTGTGCTGCAGCCACTTGTGCTCCTCCATCTCATCCGTCCCACAGCTGTGCCAGCGATGTGCTGGCAACCCCGGCAGCGGCGGGAAGCTATGGGCAGTCCCCGGTGATGGCTCAGAGACCCCCAGGAACCTGAAGAAGGGTTTTCCTCTCCTTATCCCAAAGCACCGAGCACTCCTCACCCCCGGCTCCTCGAGCAGCGAAGGGCAGGCACTTGCTGAGCTGCCTCTCCCGGCTTTCCCCACCGAGGGGGACTTCTGATGCAGGAGGGAAGCCGGGGGCGAGCAGGATGGGGTCTGTGAGCACCGCCAGCGCCTGAGAAAAAACTGTAGGGCTGGGGGATGTTCCTGGGAGAGGCAGGACACAGAACTGTGCCCCCCAGCCCAGCCCTGGCCTTGCCAAAACCTCCCCGCAGGGTGCACGGGGAGCATCCGAGCAGGCCCCTGGTGCAAACCCCTTGGGGTTGAGCGAGGCTCCTGGGGGGCAGGCGGGACCCCCGGGCTGCCCCCCAGGGCCGAGGGGCGCAGGACAGGAGGCATGGTGGCATCTCGGCGAGGACACCTTAAAGTGGAGGCCTGCGGGCTGCCTCCCGCCGCCCGCCTGCTCCTCCATGCTCCTCGCTGGGAAGCAGCTGACTCGGGGCGGCTGCCAGCGCTGCTGGCTGCTGGATCCGGCCGCTGCAACGTGCAGCCTGACATGTAAACCCGGGCAGGCCTATGCTAATGGCTGGGGGAGGGCGCCTGGCGCAGGGGCGAGGGGGAACGGGAGGTGGAGGCCGGAGCCCAGCCAGAAAATTCCCCCCCCCCCCCCTTCCCTCCCTCCTTCCCTCCCTCCATCACCACCTCCCCGCATCCATCTGCCTCCCCTCCTCCTCCTCCTCCTCCTCCATTCATAAAATCCGGGCGGCACTGCCATCTACCGTAGCGTGTGGCGGCCGCCCCGCTCGGCCTGCGGGCAGCCCGGGAGCTCCCCCAGCCCCTCCAGACCCCAGCCCACTCCCCACAAGCCCCCGTCCCAGCAGCGCCCCAAGCACCCCTCCAGCCACCCCTCCTCGTGTCCCCCAGCGAGCCAGGGGCGTCCCGCTGGGCACAAAGTTGGGTGTCCCCATCCGTCCATCTGTCCATCGTCCGTTCGTCCATCCATCCCTCCATCCACCCGTCCATCTGTCCGTCTGTCCGTCCTCCCGGCCCCTCCGGCCTGCCATGGGTGCAGCTGGGGGGTCTCCCCGCCACCCCCTGGGGCAGCACGGCCACACCGCCAAGCAGTTAGGGGCAATGGGGCAGTGGAGACAGCCATCTGCCTCGGCTGCCGCCCTCCAACCCGTAGGAAAACCCTCGGCTCGCGATTCCAAGCGCCTCCTGGTAACCACCAAGCCCCGTCCCGAGATGGGGAGGTAGGGAGGTGAAAGCCCAGTGGCTCCTGTAACGAGCCCAGGGCCTGAGGCTTTGAGAAAAAGGTGGAAGTAGCACGTGCTGGCCACGATGGGGGTGGGAGCCGGCCGCCAGTCGGCTCGGGCTCCCCTGCTCGGGGAGAAACCCTCCCCGTGCCAACCTGCCCCTCCGTGAGCTCCATGGTCCGCAGCGGGGCGAGCAGCAGCGGCTCCCTGGCTGAGCCCATGCCCTGGCAGCATCTCGGCTCCCAGCAGCCTCTCCAGGCCCACCGAGCTCTTTGTTCACCCACGCTCCCCGCCCCGGGACCGGAGCCAGGGGAGCGGGAGGAGGGGAAGGTGGCGAATTTGGAGCAGCCCGGCAGAGCGACCCGCACGTGGGTCAGCGTGTGCGGTGCGTGCGCAGGTGGGAGAGCCGCCTCTCGAGGCTGAATGGGGAGCACTGTCTGAGCATCTCTACGGGGAAGAGGGAGAGGGAGGGAGAGAGAGGGAAAAAAAAAAAAAAAAATCTGGTGAGTGCAGCGTTTGCAAAATGAGCTGGCGGTAAATAGCTGGAGGATAGACAGCGTCTCGGTACGTGAGGCGCAGCACGGAGAGCTGCACCTGAGCGAGGCTGGGCCGCTGCTCCCGCCTGCACCGCGCGGCACCGACCGAGGGATCCTCCCCGGCTCCCCCTCCTCCAACACCAAAACCCAGCGGGAAAAATGGGTCCCCCCCTGCACCCGGAGCGGCCACGAAGCAAAGGGCTGGGAGAGGCAGGGCTGAGCTCGCTTCACGGCCCAGCTCGTGTGTGCCTCCGTCGCAGGGGGGCATTTGGTGGCACCAGCCTCGCGGTGATGGGGGGACCCCTGAGCTTGGCCTCTCCCCGTGCCAGCGAGCGCCGAAGCCTCTTTGTTCCCCTCGCAGGGCACTGTCCTGCTGCGCCGTGCGGCCTCTGGGCTGAGACCCAGCACAACTCGTCTCACCTCGGCACAGCAGGCGGGACGCCTCCCGGCAGAAAAACGGGGCAGGACCCGCACAGCGCCCACGAAACGCGGCACCCTCCCCGTGCGCCACGGCGAGAGGAGCCACACCATGGTCCCCCGGCAGCGAGGCGCCCACGGGGGTCTAGGTGGCACCAGTAAAACCCGGCTGCCTGCTGCTTCCCCGGCTTTCCTCCCCGGGTGCCGCGGTGACCCTGTCGGCCAGGGCCAGCCGGGAGCGCGGTGCGCGCAGGGGGGACACGCGGGACGGCGACACGCGGGGCCGCGGCCGCCTCCTCCGGGCCGAACGCTGGGAGAGCGCTGCCCGCAAAGGCCGGCATCGCCTGACACCGTGCGGCCGCCGCCTGCCTTGCAGCCGGCCCGGGGAAGCCTCCTGCCAGGAGCCACGGCCTCGCCGCGCGTGGGGGCGCGGGGACGCGGTGGGGACGCGGAGGGTGGCTCGGCTCAGCTCCTCCCGAGCCCTCCAGGAGCCACGCGCCTGCCTCGGTTCTCTTGCGGGCTCATCGGATGTGCCCTGGGGGCTGACAGCCCCTAACCCCGCCGCCCTGCTGGCCGCTTTTACAGCCCCGAGCTCGGAGCCGGTCGCCCCCAGGTCTCCCCCAGGTGGGCAGCCAGGGGCTCCTCCCGGTCCCGAGCCCTTTGGCAGCGGGGCAGGGACCAGGCGCCCCCCCCCCCCCGGCTGCTTTCTCCGCACCGACTCCAGTTTCTCCGAACTGGCTGCGGTTCAGAGAGATTCCGGTGTGATATTCTGCCCCTGCACGCCCCTCTGGCCGCAGCCCAGCAGGGAGAACTGAGACGTTCAGCCAGCACATTTCAAAGCAGGGATTTTAATTAAAAAAGATGCCCTGGTCAGCGGGGCACGGGTTTCTCTGGGGATGTGGGGAGGAGGAGTGAGCTCGGCGAGTGGTGCGGGGGGAATTTGTGGCCGCCCATGGTCAGCTCTGGGCTTGACAGCTCTGCAAGGACAGCAGCAGGATGAGGTGGTGCCTGCGGGCACTTCCCACGTGCCCGGTGCTCCCCATGCACCACGTGCACCGCCTCCATGGGCAGGCTGCTCCCGGAGACACCTGCAGTGCCCTGAAAGCCCAGTGCGAAGCGGAGGGTCCCCTCCCCAGGCACAAAGCGTTTGCTGCTCCCCCTCTCAGCAACCTGCCAGGGGATCTGGGCTTGGGGAGGAATCGCGCTGGGGCAGCGTGGGGTGCCAGTGCACTGGGAGGGCCAAGCCCTTGTGTTCATCCTGAGGAGCCAGGCGTAGCTTGGCCTCGCGGGTGGTGCCTCACCCCCGGGGGGAGCTGCCACCTTCCCACGTTCCCAGTAGGATCCTGGGTGCTCCAGAAAGAAGCTCCCACCTTTCAGACAAGGAGAGGGGAGTTTCTCTCCAGAGCAGTGTTGCCCGTGCCACTGATGGCTGTGAAGGGCCCTGTTTGTGATCAGTGCCAGCGAGATGGGGGGAGAGCTGTGGGAGGATTCGGCCGCTGGGATGGCAGGGGATGGAGGTGGGGAAGCCACAGCACCAGCCCTCGGAAATGCCTGGTGAGGTGCGACATTGCGAGGCAGCGAGGAAAGGGTGGGGAGCGACTACGTGATGCTTCGCAGGGAGAACTGATCTTATTAATAAAAGCTGCTTCTTCCCAGGGTCTTGATAATCTCTCCTGCTGCAGATTATTTACAGCTGTGGAATTTAATACTCCGATGAACAAAGCTCCCCACAGCAGAGAGGGAGCGAGCTGTTAACCCTTCTGCGCAGCACCGGGCGCTTTCGGCTGGGGTTCGGTATCTCAGTGCTGCTGAGCCAGCAGCCGCCACCGCCCCGCCACGTCCCTGCGCCCTCGTGGCCGGTGTCCAGGGCAGGCTCACCACACAGACCTGGCTTCTTGGGCAGAGCAGTGCCTTAGGTACCTCTGACTTGGAGGGAGAGGGAAGGCGTGGGCTGGAAGTTTACTGTGGGCTTCACAGTTTAAGGAGTCACCGCAGCATCTCTACTGCAAACTACCTAACTATAATCCCGGAGGTGACACACAGCCCCTGCCCATCCCACATGTCCCAAAAAGCTCACCCACCCCCTCACCAGTCTCCTGGGATGGTACCCCTCTACTTGTCAGCAGCACCCGGCCTTAGCAGAGCACCAGGGCAGCCTACGCCGGCCCCGTGTGCCTCCCAGGTTGTGCAGCCCCTTTGCCCTCGACTTGCAGGAGCCCCTTTCCCACCTGCGTGGTGCAAGCTGGTGACACAGCGAGGATCTCCCAAGGCTCTTCCCCAACCTTCAGCCACCCCACGTAGCTGGGGTTAGAGGCTGTAGAACGGGGATGAGCCCACCCTCAGATGGCCCACAAGTTGCACGGGGCACTCCCTTGACTCTGCTTGTCCTGATTCTTTAAATCTCAAGGTTTGCTCAACTTTCTGCAGAAACACAAGATGCTACCTGCATCTGCTGAGCAGAGCATCTTGCCACTGAGTTTGCTAGCAAGCAACATGAGGTGCTGTCAGCCCACTGAGCGGAGACACCAGCAGGTTTGGAGACCCTCTCTTGCAGGCAGGAGGCTTCTCTCCCCTCCCTGCCCCTGTGCGTGAGCCACCTGGGAGGGAACTGCCTCTGTGGGTCTGGGTTTGATGCCCCTGAGGTCCCTGTCCTTAGCTCACCTGGCTGCAGGTGAGGTCCCCTCCTCCGCAAGGCAGAGCCTAGGTACATCAAGGGCGAAGTGGCAGACCGGGGAAGCCAGTTAAACCAGCTGTGTGCTGCTGTGAGCATCACGAAACACAGATCCAGGGCTGCCCAGGGCCTCCTGGAGGAGGGCCAAGAGCCGAGCATAAACCTCAGGAAACAAGGGCTGAGATAGCATCTACCATCCTACCACCTCCTCTCCTCACTACGTCTGCTCCTCAGAGCAGTGGGCTTTGTGCTGTCAGTGAACCCGATCCTTTCCCACCACCCTCCTGGTGGATGGGGATCTCCAGGGAATGCACGGGGCGATCCTGAGCCGAGGTTGGAAGAGGAAGGCGGACACAGATTTGTCTGGAGCAAAGCTCAGCCACCTGGGCTGCACGCAACCAGAGCAGTGAATCCTTTAAACCCAAGAGATGCAGCTAATACAGGAAGGCAGAGCAGCCACATGGCACGACAGGGTCCAACACGGGTCCCACCAGAGGAGGTTTGGTTCAAACCTGCAGCTTGCCACAGGAGCAGCCTGGTACCCAGCCTCATAGCCTGGGGCTTGCGTGTTTGTTGTTAAAGAACCACGTTAGGTGCACAGAGCTTATAGCCTTCAGACATTTCTAAAGCAAGCTCCTATTTCAGAAACCCAAGTGACAGCCTGCCTGTGGCATCCACACCTCAGTAACTGGGCACATCACTTTCCTGACCTTCTGGGGAAGGCGTGTATACGATTACTGCCATGGAGGTGAGTGTCCAGTTTGCTTCGAGCTGCATTAACCAGTTACTCCTGCGGGTGTCCTGGAGCAATGAGCTCTGTGGGGTAACTTGTGCTATGCGTGAAAGGAAAAAAGAAAAAAAAAAAAAAAAAAGAAGAAAAAAAAAAGCTGATTTTCTTTGTCACTTCTACTTCTCTCTCAGACAGGGAAAATGAATGTGCCTGATGTGTTTTCTCCACCTCCTTCCTTTTATCCTTCTATCATGAGCCCTCATTAATCTTCCTTCTCTCCAAGCTAGACACTCCTGAGCTTTCCAATTCTATTTTCTTGTTAGAGGGTGTATCTGTGAGAGGCATAGGAAAATTCCTGTCATCTACCCCTGACAGCTTCTGAGATAAGCTGACCAGCCCGGCATGTGCTAGTTCATTGAGGCTCCACCACTGATTTATGCAACAGCATTAAGAACATAGCATCATTCACCACCGCATTCCTTACGCTTGAGAAGCTTACATCCAGAAAATGAGTTTGCAAGGCTGCCAGGGCAAGTGTCCTGCTCCTGTACATACTCCTGGTGCCCCCTTTGCCCCCTGCATGTCCCCAGCAGTAGCTGCGGGATATGAACAAATGCAGCCCTGGCTCCTGTGCTTCCCGGTCCTCTTTGCTCCTCCTGGGTGGTGGTGTTCATGGGTGGCACAGCCACATCCAGAAGAAGAGCAGGAGGTGGCAGCCCTCTCTCTGCTGCTCAGAAGCATCCTCTGCTCATGCTGGCTGTGGGCACAGAGACCAGACCCACATCGTGGTGGCAGCTGGGCAGTGAGGGTCATGGTCCCCGAGAGGAGCAGGACTGGGTGGCCAGATGGGGACTGAAGCCATGGCCCCCCATGGGACCACCCCAGCACACACCTCGTGCTCTGGGACATGCAGCTCACTGCGGTTTCAGGATTTAGCCCCTCTGACCGCCCTCACCCCACCAGCCAAGGGCTGGCTACAAGTCCAGCAACTTGCTTTTGACTCAAGTCCAGCCTCCAGCTGCGTCCCCCTCCTCCCCCTCCTCCCAGCCCCGCAGGTCCCAGCTGCCGTCCCCAGCCCTGTGGCCCATCTACCCCACTGGCACAGGGCCACGAGGCAGGGCCGCCTGTCTCCCAGCCCCTGTCTCCAAGCAGATGGAAGACATCAGCTCCCCGTGGCATCCCTCCGCGATAATCTGTCTCGCCTGCTTCCTTTCAGGACACCCCTTCTCATGGCCAGCTAATCCCCTGTGTTTGCCTGTCTCCTTCCAGGCCCTGGAGCTCGACAGAGAGCCCTGCCCCACATCTTTTCTGGGCTAGCATCTCCTCGGAAACCTTCTCTCCCTACCCACAAAGGATGCCCCAAGGAGACCACTGTCCCCCACCTCCCACCGAAGAACATCTGGGCATCAAGTCCTGGCCATCACCCGGGGAATAAGCGCCCTTGGGGAGCTGAATCTGATGCAAACCCCACATCCAAACACAGGGGAACAGGTCCCTGGGCAGAGCTGGCCAGGGAGGCACACAGGCACATTGGTCACAGCGATGTCCTAGGGGTAAAATAAAAGGGCCCTGGGAGGACTCTGACTTCTGGCTTCCCTTTCTCTCTGCAGCGGCTTGCAGCTCCCCCAGAGGCTGCTCAGGAGATGAGAGACTGCCTCCTCAGCACCATCCCCTGCTGGGAAGTTTTCCCATATAAAACTGTTTTAATGGCAGAATAATCAACATAAACAGGGAACAGGGAAGGGGAGGACCGCCGGCTGCCTTCAAGGAAAGGGCCTGCGAGAATTGCTACCCGCAGAGGCGATCAGATTAATTTCCCAGCGGGGTGGAAGCTGAAGGAAAAGCCTCCCCTCGCAGTGCTCCAAGGGCCGGCCGGCAGAGGAAGGATGCCTCAAGATGGAGCCCACCAAGCCCCGCAGCCGCTGCCCGGGAGGCTCTGCAGGTCCCGAGCGGAGCGTGGGGCAGGCCGCACGCCCCCAGCAAGCTGGTGCCACACAAAATGGGGGACCTGCAGCACGGGGCCTGCCCAGGGGACAGCCCCTCAGGGAGAAGGTGCCGCAGGCGAGCGCCTGGGGGTTGCCGAGCCTGGGCCTGTCAGTACAGGCCGGGGGTCCTGCTGAGGCCATCGTCCCGTCAGGAAAAGAGGGGTACAGGCTGCTGGAGCTGCTCTGCAGGATGTGCTTAGATTAGCTGTCTGCACGGCTGCTCATTAAGTCCCCAAGTTAAGGATTTAGCTCCACGTATCAGCTTACTTACAAATGAAGCGCCTCTCCGCGCTTTAATCTCAAGTCTGCTCCATTGTCTTGCCTGCTTCCTCTGGTGCCCTCTCCCCACGACCTTTTCCCCTGTGAAATGCTGGAGAGTTATTAGCAAATATTCTGTGAAATATTTAATATCCAAACAGCAGGGTCTGTGTGTCCCATGAGGGACTAACAGTCCTTACGTCTAGGATAAGAAAAACAAGAATTGTGTGTCCTACCAGGAGAATGCTTCAAGGCTGGAGTCGTTGCTAAGAAAAATAATAACAAAAATAAAAGAATCAAAGAAGCAAACAAAACCCACAGTAAAATAGCCCTTTAGGAGAGCTACAAACTGGGTGAGCTGGAACCACAGGTACTGGGGTGAACCTCTCTTCCACTTTGTGGTGGCCTTTGCACAGAAAGTAAACACCCACTACCAGTGGCATTGGAAAGTAGATTTTTCAGCCTTAAGTAAATGGAGGCAAAATTTTCCTTTTCTCAAAGAAAAGATGTGGGGGGAGATCTATTACTCCACTTGTTAATTGTCTTGTGATTTGCTTTTAAAAATACAAATATATTTGTTTGTGTGGTTCTTGGGGTTGGGGGACTTTCAAAGGTTGAGAAAGGTTTTCTAAAGGAAAAATGCAGAGCTGTTAAGTTCCCTAAATAAGCATAAACACATACACTCTTTTTTTTTTCCACCCCTTAGCCGAACTTTGGTAGATTTATCACCCTGCAGCCGTGCCCAGTAGCATGTCTGCCCCTATAAAGTTTCGCAGTTGCCAGGATGGGCCCTGTGTACCCAGCGCTCACCGGAGCCCCTTGGCCCTGAGATGAGCCTGGATCGATTTGCTCCCAAAGCCAGAGCCACATTTTTCCAGGTGACTTTGTGTTGGGAATTCCTAAGCATTTCCACTTCTGGTAACAGCGGGTTTGCACACATCCTGAGGAATTTATAGGAATCTTAGGCAGATGATGAACAGTTTTATTTTAAGTTTGAGTCTGCTGTACTTCACAGCACCCCAGTAAAATCACACAGGTAACAACCGGACACAAAGACAGCTCTGGCTGCTCACGGAACCAGCGCAGGACCACAACATGAGCAGCTTTAGGGAGTCACATCTTTGCAGGGAGAAAACTTCAACACCCAGGCTTGCAGAGCACCTCTCCAAGAGCCCCAGCTGCAGGGAGCCACTAGATGGCCGGCGTGCACGCCCAGTGATGCTCAGCCAGCAACTGCAGCTTCTTCTAGGAAATAAAAGTGGGGAACCCAGCCACACTCAGTTTGTTCACTGCCCCGCCTCACAAAGCAGCCTCCACGTCACCTCCCAGCACAGAAAGTCTCTCCTTGAAAGCGACTGTGCTCAGACAGACTGGAAAGACTGACTTCAGTCGGGCAAGCATCTGATGTGTCAAGCAGGCGGGCTGAGGGCTCGCTAGCAACGCCTGCAGGGCCTGCCTGGGTGGGTTGGGAGCAGAACATCCAGCATTCACTGGCCCACGGACAGCAGCAGACAAATAATGGCTGCAAGCAGCAGCCAATTTTGTTTTCTGCACCAAACTGAGCAGCCCGTAGGCTTGGGTCCCTCCAGCCCACAGGGAAGTTGTGCTGAGGAGAAAGTGCCACTGCTTGCAGGTTAAAGCTAAATGTAAATGCAAAGTATTGTCCTGTCTGCATTGCCTGAAGTAACGGAGTGGGAGGAGGTGCAAGGCTCTCATTTTTCTTGGACGGTTTGGTTCTGACAGGGACAGCAGGCAGCAGGGAGCACAGGGCAAACAGACCTGCCAGGAGTAACTGGTCAAAGCTGGTATAGTTCAGCACTGCCGCCTCCAGATCCTCTTCTGCTCCTGACGCCAAAGCCACGCTGATGAGAGTTCCCCAGCACAACTGGAAGGGGAGGACAATGCAGCTGCCATGGCAGCTGCCATGACCATCAGATCCATGAAGAGCCTGCTTGGGAGCCTGAAGCAAGGCAGCCTCCTGCCAGCTGCATCCCGTCTCCCCTTCCCCAGCACTGCTATTTCCATGTCCCTTTACCCACTGTGAGCACCAAGTTGCTCTGCTAGGTTCCATTTAAAGGAAGCTCTGTGGCTCCTGGACTACAGTTAGCACGGAAAGCAACCCAGCAGCATCTTCCCACTGCTGTGCCTGAGCTGAGGAGGCACTTGTGGACAACAGCTGGTCTCACCAACCAGCACACGCTGCCTGCTGGCAATAGATAACGGGCTAGCTTAGGCTCTCTGATGCAGTTCCAAAAAGCAGTCCAAGAGGAAGTTTCTTCCTAGGGAGGTTCCAGTCCGAACCCAACCCTTGTGCTGTCCAGAAATGACAAAGTTAATTTCCTGAGGTTGATCTGGTGGAGAGCATAGGCTGCATCTCAAACCTATCACATTCCCTTTGCCCGCCCACCCCCTCTTCCCCATCTCTGGCATATCCCGTTCAGACACCCACCAGCAAAGTTGTAGGCCATCATGCTTTCCCAGATCCAGTCTTTCCTAGAAAAGAAAAGTCTCTTTTTTCTTTGGCAAAGATGTGGAAACAAACCCTTTTATTGAATGTGCTCACAGCACCAATAGTTCAGCATACTGCTGTCATCTCTCCTCCTCCATTAGACGTGATGCCATTCTGTAGACCCCAAAGTCACCCCGCCGTGGACGGGGCTTTGTGCTCTGCTCCAGCAGAACCGTGAATGGCAGGAAAAGGGAAAAGAGAGCATAAGAAGTAAAACACAGCAAGGATTTTCACGTTCTCATTTTAATGGTTAGAGTCCAAAATAACACCACCGGAACAGTAAGAGCGAAGGAGCATTTCCCAAACACACTGCAGACACTTCCACGAAACGCATCAACCATCTTTTGGAAAAAAACAAGGTATTTCAATACTTAAATGAGTTGTTTGCAATTCACAGACAGAAACAGAAACCACTGATGAACTTCAACTTTTTCACACTTAACCTTAACCCAGGAACAGTTGCAGAATTAAAAAAAATGAATGGGATCGCCAGAAATCTTTCTTAGAAAAATGAAGGAACCTCATACAAAGTTGCGGGCGATGGCCAATACTTTGGAGAACTCTCCTTTCTGTCGCAGGGTGTACGGTATGGGTGTTTTTATTCTAGTCCCTATCGGATTTCCATTGTCTTCTATGAGTACCACGTTGTTAGAATCAAATTTAGGCGTCATGCAGGGGCCAGGCATCTTGTGCCCTACAATCAAAGCCTTCCTCTTTTCTCCTTTGATAGCCAGAAGAATCTTATCTCCTACTTTGCCAACTCCAGTCTTGTTATACACGTGGATACATTTTGGTGGCCGGTGGTACGGCGTGCTCCCCAAGGCGCTGTTGTCCACCACTCGCACACGAGTAAGTTTCTGTATTGCTTGGCACGCTGCAGTGATACTGGCAAAAGACAGGAAAGAATGAGAGACAGATCTCCCCAGTAACCCTTGGGGAGCAAGGGCAAACCCAGCAACAGGACCGTGTCACTACACAAACCACTCAGAAGGCGCCAGCAACATATACGTACCATATGGGTGACACATTTACTGCGTTCAGCGCGCTCTTTGAAAGCCAGATGCTACTCTGAGCCTTGCACACTCTTCACTAAATGTCAAACACAAAACAACCGTTCTACTCTGAACCATGACTAAAAGATGGCGTGTAGAGTGGCTTGCATTTACTGTTGTGTTGGTTTTTTCAGCAACTGTGGATGATTAAGTTCAATTTACAAGCAAAAAATAATAATTTGATTGCTTCTGCCATGAACAGCCTAGAGGAAGCTAAGATTCAAGGCGGGCTGTTTCGGTCTTGTAGACACTCCCCGGCAATAAGGACTTTTCTGACCAATCTTTTCAGTGAAGTCTGTGAGGTGCTCTCACCTTATTCTGCTCTCAGTGAGACCTCTGAGGTCCTGCTGTGGCTGTGCTAAGCTGCTGCCAATTAGAATCTAACAGATCATCAGCTTCCCCATGTGGGAGGATCCCAGAGAGCAGCTCTATCTTCTGTACCTGCTTGCAATGTGTGATTATCGGGGAGTTAGAAATCACAGGAATACACCAAACGGTACTAAGTTGGTGGATCCGATTTTGAGTATGCCTGGGAGCAGTAGGGATAAGCTGAGAAATAATTCAACCTCTCTTCCAGGAGCAGCTACTCTTTTATCACACTTCATGCTCCGCTTGCAAGGCTGTGGCTGCACAGCGGGGAAGGCAGGAGGAAGCTGGAAAGGGACACGAGCGCTGCTGCAGGAAGGAGAAGGGGAAACCTCGGCAGGACCAAATCTACAAAACAGCAGGAGCTCCTGGGAATACCACACAACCACACAGCCCAGCCCTGGGCTCTCTCTTAATCCCCTTTCTAGACCACAGTCACAGGAACAACTATTCCCACCCTGCAGACTGAAGCCTTGGCCCTTCAGGGAGCTAAACTCGAGAGTGTACTGCACCGAGAGTACCGCGGGATGAGGGGCTAGGCTTTGTGCAAGGCACTGGAGAACAGAAGTAAATGAATTTAACAAGCTTTAAGTGCAGTGAGCCTGGAACAAGCACCGTGGAATAATACCAGTGGACAGTGCTGAGGTACAAGGAAATCACTTCTCAGGTTATTCTTGTTCTAAATACCAGAAATGATAAACTCTGGAGGAATTTTAAACATGTAATTGGCTTTACATCAGCAGGGGCTGGCTGTTGCTCTTTTGCACTTGGCTGAGAAACACGAGCACTTTTATCTTCTGCTTGCAGGCCTCTGCATCACCATCTAAGGCCTGAAAACCTCCTTTCCAGCAGAGGGAAAATGCAGAATTCAGACCGTGTTCTGTCTGCCAGGAACCTGCATCTGTTGTTGTGTTTGGGCTCACTTTACAACCTGCGAAGAGACATCTATGCTATTTTTTGACTGTATTATCCTTTTTAGACTAGAAATACTTTGTGTTCTTCTTGATCTACTTAATAGCAGCTCTTTCAATCAGGAAACTCTCCCAAGGAAACAAAAGCAGGATTTGAAAATTACCTGAAGTGACGCTGGATGACTGCGCTGCTTAGGCGGGTTAAGGAAAAACCCAGCTGCCTGTTCAAAAGAGCCATTTGGATTCTGGGAACACGACCTGTGGAAGAAACAAGAGAATTATGAATCCTGGAAACAGCACCGAATTTGTTTCACTTCCTTTTTCTTACGGGAATCTCACAACAGAGTCTCAGCAACTCTTAGACTTTGCAATCCACAGCGGGCAGAGCGCTAACGGCAATGTTGGCGTGCCACAGAGCAGAGCCAGAGCCTCTGCCAGGTTCAGCAGACAATAACCCAGATGCTTAGACTACGAAGCTGGGTTCAGTAACCCCATACTGCGGGGTTAAAGGTCCGGGGTTAAAGGTCCTTCTGTGCACTGTGCACCAGGTTAGCAACAAACAGGTCTGAGGATTTTGGATGTGAACAGTTTCTAATTTAGAGATCGGAGTGACCAGCAAAAGCTGCCAGGGTTACCTATAAAACCAGGTAAAAAGCCAGAGACTCTGCAGACCGGCATCAGAGCTTACACAAGCGAGGTGCTCGACGAGGAACAAAAGCTCCTCGACCGACGACCCTCGCAGCACGCCCAAGGTGTTCAGCAGCCTTCTTTAGAGCCTGCCCAGGAGGAACAGCTCCCCGTGCCTTTACGGTGCCTGCTCAGCCCCAGTCAGAACAGTGCCCCCGCTGCAGCAGAGCTGGGTTACGGGGCTCACCTCTGCGCCCTCCTGTACCACGCCCTCCTCCCTAACTGCATCCCGAGCTGCTCCCTAACCTCATTCTGTCAAACTGATGGGGAGCAGCCTGCACGCTCGGTCGCTGCAGCTTATCTGATCCCAGATCACTTTGCCAGACAGATCCAAGCAGGGGGAGGAAGCAGCCCGGATCTGGATCCCGTCCTCTCGCAGGCCAGCCCAGGTACAGCTACGAATTTCTCTCTGGCTGCAGCCGTTGCTGTGGCCATGCTTACCTGGCCCTCCGCAGCGTAACTGGCACATGTTCTGCATCTCTCCTGTTTCAGCGTCAAAAATACACTGACCTCCCGTCTCCCTTTGCCAGGTCTGATGAGCACAGGGCCACACTCCAGAGCAGCGTGTTGTAAAACAGTTTTCTCACTTTTAAAATAAAGCCGATCTAACTTCTCGGGGGGAAAAACATCCCCAGAGCCTTGCAAGAGACACATCCTCAGTTGTTCTGACCACAGCCGAGCAAAAGGCAGGCTAAATCTTCACTCTCTCTTTATTTGTTATTCAGGGTTTGCAGCTGTCCTACAGAGCACGCGTGCCCGAGATCTGGACGAGGAGCCCTGGAGATCTGCACCTCAGCCATTTTTCGGCAGCGCTCCCCGCGCGAGGCTGTGTGACAAGCTCACCTGTCACCCGGGCAGGTTAGGAACAGACATCAGCCGTAATCAAAGCCTGCGTTCATTTGCTAACAGAGCCGCGTTGCTGGGGGGCAGAAAATCTCCAAGTGACTCAGAGCTTCTGTTCGGAGATCACCTGCGCTGTTCCCTCTCTGGAACCAGACCCCAGAGAGGCTGCATTTTTGCAACAGTTCCTTGCCGAGATGCGCACTCCTAACAAAAGCAAGGCCCTGCAGTATTTACAGCCTGCTGGCAACCAGGGCCTGCTTACCTGGCCTTGCTGCTGCTCGGATTCCTAGGCGGCTCCGATGCAGCTCCCTTGCTGTAATCCCACACCCTTCGTCGGCAGGAAGTACAGCAGGTGTCCCGCTCTGCACTCGGGTGTATTGTTTCCCTGCGGGAAACTCAACCCCAGGGTGTAACACTGCTCCTAAATCCCCCAGCATCACACTGAGGCCTCGGAGCCCTCTAGAACTAGGCAAGCAGCAGCCAGTTGGCCGCCCTGTTGTCACTGACCGATGCTTTTGGGGAGTCCACCATGGCCCCGGCCTCCATTCCTCATGGTCACTGCTGCAGCAGGAGAGGACGTGCCTGCTCATCCTCGCCTCTGCGTAAGCCTGACAGGAGAGGTCTGCTGGCCCCTGAACCCATGCAGGCCCAGGCGCACGCTCTGTGCGCTGCCACAGGGACAGCAACGTCACGACCAGCTCGGCGCGCTCGAGGCCGCGTGCCGGAGTCCCAAAGCGCTGCCCAAACCCTGAACTCACTCCCCAGTCCCGGGAGGAGTCACGGTTTGTTTCTACCCTGTGGCAGCAGTGAAGGTTTGAAGTTACAAAACTACCGGCAGGAGCATCAGCAGCGCTAAGTGTCCAAGGACTGTTTATTTTTCCACATGACTCAGTACCCCCTCACTGCTAGGAATTATTCCTCGGCATATTAAGATGTGTCACACGCTGAGAAACTTTGTATGATTGACTGTTTGGAATGAAGCCTCCTGTTAGGAGCTGAGTAAACAGGGAGAACGTTTGCAATTTGCAGGAAGGTTCAGGGCGGAGGGAAGGGAAGAATGCGTCTGGGGCACGGCGCACAGCATGCAAGGGTGCAGGTGGGTCTGCGAACGGTGAATCACACCTTCGGCTATCGTAACATGGCAGCTCCCCTTCCAGAAACGAACAGATGATGGTTTGGGTCTGCTTCCAGGCTCTCCTCAGTTCCACTTTGCTTGTCCCGTGGCTGTGAGCAGGCACTTACCTCCTCTGCCCTCTGTTTCCCTCTGCATCGAGCAGCCAGCACCAAACCAAGCGCTGAAGGGCACAGGAGTCATTCACTCTGCCACGCCACGTGTGCCACACGAGCACTCGGAGCTGATGCTGTTATGGGAAGTTCTGCAGCTGCCTCACACCAGCGGGTCTGAACCAGGCGCCGCGAGGAGGCTGCGCTCAGCCCATGTCACCTGGCTGTGCTTCCAAAGACGGCTCTCCCAGGGTGTTCAGTGCTCAGGGGTGGACAGCAAGGGCATCCCCACAACCCTCAGGCACAGGCAGGTCTGTAGGAACTCCTGCAAGACCCCTGGTGGCACTGCCCAGCCGACAGGGGAGCGTGCTCTGCCATGCCCCGGGCAGGAAGACCGGCCGCTGCTCAGCACGTAGTCACCGACACGCTCCTCACCAAGGCATTACCTGGCTGGGGACTGCTGGAGGTCGTCTAGCCCAGCCTCCTGCTCAAGCAGGATTAGCTTCAGAGCTGTTCACGCTAGGCAAGAGCAGAGTTAAACAGCACCTCGGTTCTAGCAGTGGTTGGAGACCTAACTTATTAAAGGCTGAACCTTGCTTTGCTCCACGTACCAGTGACAAGTTAGCACAGACTTCAGACCGAGTTCAGAGCAAGATTCGGAAAGGGGTGAGGAATCTGCTCATCAAATATTCACTGAGGTGACCCAACTTCTGCTTCGCTAAGTCTGAACATGCAATAATCCACACAGCAAACATCCCCTTCTCGAGGGCCTGGCAGCATTACCCCGTTCGATGCAACAGACTCGCATCAAATCCGGAAACTGCTCAACAAAGAAACTCTTCACCGGTTTCAAACCTCCGCAAATTGTTTACCCACTGCGCCACTTTCAAGTGCCGTACTAAAGCTACCAACTTCACCGTTTTCCCAGGAGATTAAAGAAGTGATTTATATTTACTGCAGGCTGCAGTGGTTTTTAAATGGAGAATTCTGGAAAACTTCATCCCAGGTAACAGAAGCAGGCCACATACAACATTTTCGTAATCCACATGCAAACGCAAGAGTAGACCTCTTCAGGGAGTCCATACGAAGCAAGGACATCTTCCAGATACTGGCTTTGAACCCACAACGGGGCACGAAGCACCGAGAAAGGCCTCCCGTGTCCCCTCAACGCCCGTGTCCATCGCTTCCCCTGTGCTGACTCCAGCACTTGCGTGTCAATCAGGAACTGTTTTCAGCCGGATCAGCACCCCGAGCCACCTCACCGCACAGCCGCACGAATGCTGGACCGAGGGGATGTGGCAAAACACGAGGCTGGGATTTCTCCCTTCACTGGCGACCCAGACTTGCGTTGGCTCAAAGTGAGAACATCTCAAGAGAAACACTGGGAGACGTGGACAAGCAAAGATTCTCTTCCATTTCAGCAAAAACCACCGACGTGCTTCACAACAGCGCTCGGTATGAATCTGCGCTATTAACAGGGTCACGGGAGCACCGCAAAGATCTGTCTGAGCGCTCGATGGAACAGTGAAGCGGCTCTGACCAAGCTTTTAATCGATGGTGCATGGCCTGAAAACCAGTCAAGGTGTCATTCGTACCTTGCCTGCATCCTAGAATAAAGGTACTTTTAAATAGGGCTGTTAGCTAGCGATCCAGTATCACTTCTTAACGAGAAGTTTCGGAAATGACACTTGCTCCCTGTTCCCCCATCGAGATCTGTGGTCGTTCAGTAATTTCTGTTCCCTCCTTCTGCTAGTAACTCATCCACACAAACTGGCCACAGGGAAAATCGGCGGATGTGCTAAGGCCAACCAGCCAGGGCCTGCTGTCAAACAGACCAGATGAAACAGGGAGAAATATTCTTCACCTTGAGAGCAGCAATTTGATCTGAACAGCGCAACAGTGGGAGCCAACGCGCCCTTTATTCTTCTAAGAGACCAAAATAGACATGCTCTGGGCACCGCAAAGATTTGAGCTGCATCTGTCATCCATCATTAAAACGCAGGAAATAAATCCAAGACAATGTGCGCCATGCAAATACCTAACCCCCTGCTCTGGCACTGGGGGTTTATTTATAGGACGTCTGCCAGGGTGAGCTGCGAGAGCCAGCTGGGAGCTACGGCACTCGATCCATCCACGGCCCTCCTCATAAAGGAAGCGGCGTGATTAAGGGCTGGGGTGTGTTAAAAATACACAAGATATTCATTACCAGGACATAATTGGTTTTGCGTTAATGACAGGCAGAAAGGCCAAGATTCACAGAGGAATTAAGGCTTCTCGGGCACCACTTATGAATAGGATTAGCTATTAAACAGGATATTTATTGATCCGAGTTACCAACAGCAGCTCATTATAGGTACGTCTGTTAACAGCTCTGAAGGGAAACACACTAACCTCATTCCCACAGCCAGGAAAAGCAGATAAAGAAGGGCTGAATAACGGAAAACTTACTTTTGATATTTTAAGTATCCAGAAGTCTCCCAGCTCGGAGGCACTTATGGCTCTTATTGTTCCAGCAGCCGAGCACCTTAATCCATTACCTACATTCACTTCCACGGCGCGGTACTGAAATAGCAGGGGATTACTGCCCGTGCGCCGGCGGGAAATTAAGCCTCAGAGAGGACAACTTTGTGACTGGGGTCAAAGGCAAGGGGCGGCAGGGCCGGGACCCGACCCCAGCAGCACCGCTGCGGCCCGTGGGGCTGGAGGCGCAGCCCAGCAGCGCGGCCCTTCCCTGCCGGTGTGTTCTGGCGATATGTGTGGGTTCGGCGAGCTACGTGCAGCCCCCCAGCATGACTGGGGGGGGTCAGGAAGGGGGCCACAGCGGTGCTAACAGCCTCCCGGGGCTCCACAGACCCGCATGGGCAGCTGGCGGACACACAGCGGGCTGCGATCCCCCAGCACCCGCACGAGCGAGGCCTCCCCGTGCTGGTAAGCACCCCGCCAGGCCGTGTCCTTCCCCACGCCCCCCCTTACTCACAGGACCTCCATCTGGGGACAGGCAGCGCGGCTGCCGCCCGCACTTCCCGAGTCCCCGTGACACACCGTGTGCCCGTCAGGGCGCAGGAATCCCACCCAGCCTCGCCGCCTGACCGCCCCGACGCCCCGGGGAGGCTCTGGGGGGGCGGATCACGCCGGCCTCGGTGCCCCCTCCCCGGGCACAAAGCTCCTTGGATCCCCCTCAGCGCCGAGCCCCTCGGCGCGCAGCCCCCCCTCAGCCCCCCGCCGCCCGCCCCACCTCACTCCGGAGGCCTCCGCTCCCGCTCCCAATGCCCGCTGCGCATGCGCGCCGCCGCCCCCTCGGCCCGCCCCTGGCCGAGCGGAGCCGAAGATTGCCGAGCGGAGCCGAGCCGCCCCCTCCCTCCCCGTCCCGTCCCGTCCCGGTCCCGGCCCCGGCGGCCCGGGGGGAGCCTGGAGCCCGTCCGCGCCTGGCACCGGGTGAGCGCGGCGGGGCGGGGGGGCGGCGGCTGCCATCTTGGGGCGGGGGGGGGGGGGGGGCGAGCGGCTTAATGACCGTCATTAGCCCGCAGGACGGCTCCTTCTTCCCCGGTGAGGTCCCGGTAAGGTGCCCCCGGGGGGTGGGCAGGCTGCGGGCTGTGCGCTGGGGGCGGCGGGGGTGCCGTGGTTGTGGGGCTGGGGCTTTGCGGTGCTCCGGTGTGTGCCCTTCTGGCCGGTCGCCGTCCCGGTGCCGCCGGTTGGGGCGGGAAGGGAAAAATATCCGGGGTTTGTGCTGGAAAATGGCCATTTCTGAGCCGAGAAATGCCGGTTTCGGAGCCGAGGAATGCCGGCCGCTCCGCCGCTGCTCGCTGTTCCCCTCCTCCTGCCCTCTTACAATGCCCCCGGCCGGGTCTGCGGGCTTTCCGCAGCGAGAACGCGTGCTGGGAGCTCTCCTTTCGGCGTAAACATCCACATAAAAGCCAAAACCCCAAATCCCTTTTATTGTTTTTCCCCCCAAGAACCGGGGCTCGAAGGACAGCCCCGGCTCGGGGCAGATCTGCGGGGGTGCCGCCAGCCTGCCGCTCCTGCCCGCTGCTCGGTGGGCTTCCCCCGAGCCAGGGTACCCCAAACACCCCGCACCCGTGCAGCCCTACAGCCCCGGTGCAGGGGTCGTACCCCCCGTGTACATCCTCTCCATCACGCCCCATCCTCATCCTCGCCACCCGGGTGATGCCGGGAGCCTGGGGTCTCGGGGGATCCCCAGGGGACGCGCTGGGCTCCGCGCTGCCCGCCGTGGGGTGCCTGGTGGCGGCCGGGGCCGGTTATGGATGCGATGGGGGGGATTTGATGGGGGATTTCGCGTCTCCAAGCGCCTGCGGGCGCCGCGCTCCCCTAATGGAGGCGGGGAGGACGGGGCTCACTGGAGACCTGGGCCCGAGCTTCCCCGTGGCTTTTTTTGGTGCAGAGAGGGAACGTGACGATGGGGATGGTTGGAAAACGGAGCCGCCTCCGGGATTCGTTTCCACGTCCTTTAACAACGGCACCGCTGCTCAGGCCTTTTTTTTTTATCCACCAGCTGCCTCCCCGAGGGTGGGAACAAAGGGGAGAGGGAGGGGAGCGGACCTCGGCGGCGCCCCTGCGCCTGCAGCAGCCTTCCCCGAGGCTCCCCAGCAGCACCTGGGCTTGGGCAGCTTGGCTATTCCCAGCGTGTGCTGGGCTGCATCTCCATCCCCATGGTAACGGGCCAGAAAGGGCTTTTTTTTCCCCGTGGCACCGGGTCTTTCGCTGCCCACCGAGGGCAAGGAGGGGCCCCGCCGGGTCCCGGCTCCCTCCCGATGGCGCGGAGGCAGCGGGCGGGAGCGCAGGGAGCGTCCCCGGGGATGCTGCGTGACTCAGAGGCAGGCTCGCCTTTGTCTGGTCTCCTGCTCCTCCTCCCAGCTCCACGGCCTGTGTCTGGGCTGGGCAGGCAGGAAGCAAGCGCTTTGCTGCAAGCGTGCGCTCCGCTTTCACCCCAGGGCAGCGTGACAGCTACAACCACTGGAAACGGGGGAAACAGTTGTCTTATTTTCCCCCTTTCCCCCATTTTGCAGGCAGGATTTACCCACCCTGGCCCACCCAGAGAGGGCTCAGGCTCTGTGCGTCGGGACATGCTGCTCCCACCCTCCCTGCATCAGCCAGAGGCACAAAGCGGGGCTCAGCGGGGCCCCAAGGAGCGGGCTGGGGTTGCCGTGCTCTTGCTGAGATGGGTTCCTGCTCTCGCCAGCCTCCTGGAGAGCTGGGATGCACAGGAGCTGCCCCGAGCATGTCCTGCTCCGGAGCTCCTCCGCCTGCAGCTCTCATGGAGGCTGTGTGCCGCAGGGTAGTGGCAGAGGGGGTTTAGGGGATGGCCCTGATGTGTTTTCTAGCCATAAATTGACTAGGAAACAAAAAAAGGAATGATAAAAACAAATGTGTGTATGCGTACACGCTCTGCAAGAGAAAGAGGGCAGGATCTGTGACGGTGGTGCCAAGCTTGTGGAGCCGGGGCTCGCAGTATGAAGCGGCTTTTCATCGAGGCTGCAGGCCTGTGCTTGGCACTGCCTCCTCGCTTCGTGTTTGTCCAGCGTGGAGCTGGGTGTCTGCCCTCTGCTCCAGATACCGATCGGCTGCAGCAAGCCCCAGCCTCCCTGGCTAAGCGTGAGATGCTGGATGCTTTCCTCCGGGCTTCTCCGCAGCGTTTGCTCCCCTTGCTGGGTTATTTCAGCGAGCTGGGTGCTTGTGATTGCTCAGCAGTGCTGGAAAGGCTCCTGTTCTCCCCTGCGATGCTGCGTGGCGATGCTGCCTGCCGTTCCTCCTCTGCCTTCCCAGGAAACCAGCTCTTTCCTCGGGTGGATTCAGGTTGGCAAGGTGGGGACCCTGCTGGCACAGCCCTCTGCATCGTTGCAGCGAGGTCTCCTGTTCCTGACATACTTCGGGCTGATGGTGCCGGTGCCGGCATCCTCTGCCCACGTAGTTAATGCGCAGGGAGGAGAGGTGGGTCCCGCTGTTTTTTCCCCCCCTAACCACCTCCTGACAGAGAGATCGACACAGGGTTTTGAAGAATCCCGTTTGTGCAGCCTGCCCTGGGAAGATGCCGGTGTTGCTGCGTTGAAGAAAGGGGCCGGGTCTCTTCAGGGCCGGCGTGCTGGGAAGGCAGCGCCTTGCATCAGCACTGGGAAGCTGCAGGCAGCGCTCAGCCTGGCTCTTCCTGCTGCCTTCTGCAGGCGCTTCCTGAGCCACCCAGCTCCTGCCGCCTCCGAGCAGCGAGCCCAAGAGCCTCGCTCCCTTCCCTGGCTGTAAGAGCGGTGGCTGTGAGCCTCCGGAGCCCTGCCTTGCCTCTCCCAGCTTTATGTGTGTGCTCCCTGAGCTCCCCGGCTGGGTGTGTGGAGCATCTGCTGGCTCTGACACCCCTGCCCCTTCCTCGGAGGATGCTCCTGCTAAATTCCTTGCGGATCTCTGCTCCGGGGTGGCAGCCAGCGGGGCTCTGGCCTGCGCGCGGTGCTTTCGCTAATTAAATAGGGGCCGTTAGTAGGCTCTGTCTCTGGTCCCTTCAAAGCCAGGGAATGAGACAATCTTGGCATTATCTGTTACTTAGAGGAAACCCAGATGGCAGCAGGCCTCGTCTGCTGCTTGAAATAGTCAGCAGCAGCTGGTGTCTTCTGCTGGGAGGTCGGACTGAGCCTTGTAGTGACACAGCCCGGGATGGTCTCTGCATCTGGCATGAGAATACCTAGGCTCTTGAACCAAAAACCCAGCCCCTGTGGGTCCGGAGAAGACCTTACCAGGTGCATCCCTCTGCTCTCCGTGTATCACCTGGATTCCCTCTGTGTGAAACCCTTGTGCTCCGGAGGCTCTCGGGTGCTGCTGGCCGGGCTGACGTCTTCCCCAGGGTGACTGTGTCTGCCAGCCGGTGACTTGGTTTTGCTGGGCTCCTCTCTGCACTTGCGGCACAGGAGCTGGAAGCAAATGACTGCGTGCCCGTTGAGCTGCGGTAACTGCCCAGGGGCTCGCTATTACTCACGGTGCAGGGAAGGCAGCTCGAGTCGAGTCGCAGCGCTATAAATCTGGGAGCAAGGAGCTGGATTTGTGGTGGACACACCGCGGCGTGTTGGGCAGCAGGAGGGATCAGCTGAGCGGGAAAGGAGAACAAAGAAAAGTGACAGTGAGTAGGAACCGTCCTCACCTGGCAGAGGAGGTCGGGGTGACGAGGGACCGAGAGGAGTTAATTGTGAAAAGTGAATCTAAGCACGGGTTGGAGCGGGTGATGATTACTGAGGTAAATTAGATGTGGTCAAGTGGAGGAAGCCTTATGAAATCCACCTGAGAGTACTTGTAGAGTAGGCTAAAGCAACTTTTGCATGGTGAGCAGCCACCTTGTGGAAGGAGATCCCGAGAGGATCCCTCAGGAGGGTCCACAACCGGTTGAAAAGCCCCACTAAAAAGGTGTTCTGATGTTCCTCCCTGACAGAAGACCCTGGCTGGGATTTCTGAGCAGGATGAGTTAGTGCTTTGCTGGGGGGGAGGAAAATTCAAGGCAGGCCTCGTGTGTGTGTGAGGAGTGTCACCTCTAAGGGACGGGAAGTAATTACTGCTGTCCCCGTCACAGGTGAGGTGTTGTTGAAGGACTAGGCTCAGATGTAGATGGAACCCTTTGAAGGACGTCCACAAACCAGAGAGGAGCCAGGAAAGCGACAGAAATTACTAAGGTCTTTAGAAATATGTGGGAGGAAGGATGGGCTGGGGTGGTGAAGCAGAAGAGGTTATCCTGAAGGATGGGGTGGGTTTCTGTTTTATAGCAATGTTTTGTATTGTTTTGTTTTTTTACCAATTTGGCAAAAAAGTCAAATTACAGCTTGTATAGCTGAGTTACAGCCTGTCTGGTTACAGACAAGCCATAGCTGGCTCTACCTCAAAGCGCAGAGTCTCGCCAGATCACCTGTGAAGGCCCCTTCCAGGCTGGCAGCGTTAAGCCAAGTGTTTGCTGCCTGGGAAGGAAGCAGCCAGTAGCCATGGGAATATGACTTGGCTTCTGTAGGAGGTGCTGGGGAGACTGGTACTAAAATACTCTGCCTAAATCCAGTGTCAGCGCTCAGAAAAGGATGTTGAAAAACTGAAGAGAATGCAGGAGAAGTTACAGAAGGATCTGAGGGCTGCAGAGGGAGCTTTATGGTGAGAAACAGAAGGAGATCAATCTGTTTATCTAATCAAGGAAAAGATTGAGGTGGGACTCAGTTATCCTGCCTGAGCATAATGCATCTCGTGACTGTGTGTCATTAGTTTGGAAGGTAAAGATGCCAGGCCGCAAGGAGTGGTGAGAAAAACGCGTGGTGGGGTGCTGGGCTGCGATCACCTCCGGAGCCACGTAGACAGCTCTCCCTTCTCTGCCTCAGGTGGAGGTCCCTGTCCTTGCCCCTTCCTTCCAGCCCGTGAGCACTTTCTCAGCACACCCCTTTTTGGGTTTTGAAGCCTCCCCTTGCTTGCTGCTCCTGCCTTGCTGTCTGCCCAAGCCCGTTCCTTGGGGCTTCTCTGCCTCGTGGGGAGGCACCTCCAAAAAAGAAACAATCACCAGCCTGACCTCATCGAGCACAGGGGGATGCCCAGGCTCCCCTACGCCCACTCTCCATCTATGTTCCTCTGCAGTGTTGCCCTCTCCTTGCCCCAGCCCATCATCCGTCCTCCTCTTGGGGTGATTTATGGCATCCCTTCCCCCCTGGCACTCGGCTGCTTGGCCAGACCAATACCCACCACCTGCTTCAGCGACAATAATGGAAAAAAAAGCAAAGCTCCCCCCTGCCAGCCTGTGGTCCAGGGCTTTGTCACCTGTAGCTGCTGTTTTATTTGGGGTCACGAAGCCGGTTTCCAGACCGTGAGGCAGTGTTTCTGCCTTAGCCTGCTGAACAAACCTTGAGAGGGAGGTTGGGTGAGGTGCTGCAGCAGATGGCTTGCTAAAATCGCGCTGCATCCACGACTTCCCTTTCACCCACTAACGCGGTAATGCTGTTAAAAATAAAGATGATCCACTTTGCCTGACAGGATGTATCCCGTGTAAATCCCCGCTGCCTAGTGCTCGTGGCATCTCTCTCTAATACATATCCCCACGTTTCGTTGTCGTTTGTGGTAAGGGGAACTTGAAAGCTGGCAGGTAGCTGCCGACTATCACGGCGAGTCGGGGAAAACAAATGCTTTGATGCCCGTTAAGCGAGAAGGGGGGAAGAATAAACAGTGTTTTCACTCTTTTGTTTTCTCTCAAGCATTGTTCCATTTGGATGGGAGCAGAGTTTTGGTTTGCAAGAAGTACCTTTGGTAAGCATGTGTGTTTTGTTCTGGGGGGATGGATGTTACCAAGAGTTAGGGCCTGAGCTGCTGCAGGAGAGAGCCGTGGAGCTGCAGCTGGATCCCAGCCCTCCTCCGGTGGGCACAGGGAGAGGGCTGCAACTTCTGAATGATGAAGGAAGGAGAATATTACGGTGTTTTGGTGATGCTTCACCTGGGCCATGCTTGCGGTGCATGCTAGGTGCCTCCTTCAGAACACCTGCGGTCTTCAGGCTGGCTCGGTGTGTGGGATCGCCTCTGTTTGATTGCTCTGCTGATACATTCATTTGGCAAAAACGCTCCAGCTTCTCCGTCTGCCTTACTCCACCACCTCAAAACACCGGGAAGCGGTTCTGCCAGTAGAACTGCACCTCCATCCGTAGGCTTCTGCCTGCACAGACACGTCGATCCACTGGGTCTTCGCCTCCGTGTCTGAGACGGCGGTGCTGGAAGGTGTCTGGGGCTGGCCTGGCGCTTCAGACAGGGCGGCTGGCTGGGGGTGAGCAGTGCAGGGGAGAGAAAGGAGTGCGGTGATCAAAGCAGTGGAGACGTGAGGTTTTAGTGAGATTTCCCAAATGCGTGGAAGTGGCTGATCTGTTGGTAGGAAAAGTGCTGAAAGGGCACAGCCGGTAAATAGGAAACAAAGCAGGTTCCAGACAGCTGCTGGGTGGATTTGTTTGGGCTGTGGCACGTGTGCTCTGTCTGTTGTTGTTTGCACTGTGTCTCCCAGAGCAAGAAAAGGGGTTTGGGGACCTCTTTGGAGAAGGTGTGCTGCAGCCCATGGAAGCGGTGGTGCGGGCAGGACGGTGTGTTGTGGCTGAACGGGTGCGTGGACCAGGAACACCCAGCCTAGTCCTGAAAAGCTGCTGGAGTGCTGGGAGCCTGCCTGGCCCACAGCAAGCGTGCCTGCCTGCTCTTTCCTTTGCACCCCACCCTCCCCTGTGGCTGTTTTCAGCTTGCCTGATCATCTCTATCAACCTCTAATTGCCTCAGCCTTTCAGAGCATCCCTGAACTCGTCCCTCCCTAGATGCCATCTTGCGTTGCTGATTGCAGAGCCCTTCTTTCCCAACACCGCCTCCTTGCCGAGCTGGCTCTGGAGGCCCTGAGCAGAGCTTTGGGGCAACTCCCTCTCCTCCTACCCCGGCACTGGGGCCTCGCTAGTCCTGCTCTGTCTCCCCACATAGAGGTGCGTGCATGTTAATGTCCTGTTTTGCCTGCAGGAGCCTTACACAAGGTGAATTTTAGAGTCAATGAGGGTTTGGGATCCTTAGGACAAAATGTTCTTTCTCGCTATTTGGAAAAAAAAATCCTCATGTCTGCCTAGCGAGGAAGGACTCTGTGGGTGAGAGATGCTTCTGGGCTCAGAGCAGGACACTTAACTCCTCTGCCTGGCAAACTCACCCGTCAGTGCCACCCCCCATCCTTCGAGAGCAGGGAACGTACCCAGTCCTGAAGAGCCTGAGCATTGATCTTTGATGGAATTAAACTAGCAGTGGCACAACTTCATAGTGCACGACGCTGCTCGCCTGGATGTGCAGGCAGGGAGCCACTCCAGCATCTCCCTGGCTGCTCAGAGCTGACCTGAGCCGGTGGGGGCAGATTGGAACTTGTGCTTTTGCTGTTACTCCTGCGAGCAGCTGGGGAACCATCCAAAAACGTCCTCAGATTTAATCTTGTGGAACCCTCGAGCAGGGACAGGATAGGTGTAACTCACCCGGGAGAAGGGAAAGTCCAAGAACCTGGAGGGGAAAGGGATGGCAGGGCAATGACAGCCCCCCAGCCCTTACTGATGGAAGCAAGGGACTGCAGCCCTAGGGCACAGCATTCACCCCTAGTAACCCAGCATGGATGTTGTCTGGCCATAGGCAGGGGGCTGAAAAGCTGTGTGTTGTGACTGTACTCCAGAAGGCACAGTGCCTTTCTAATGGCAGCGAACTAATGATGTGGTCTCCCTGGGCTTTTTCCTCTCTGGTGGGCAGAAGATGAGGCATGGGCCGTATCGGTGGCGTGTCCCGGGTGCAGAGCCAGCACCGCGTGGTGCCGGTACCCGTGACTCGGGGTGCCTGTGGGCAGGAGATGAGCTGGGTGCTGAGCGTGGGGGTGAGTCAGCGAGCGCCGTGCTGGGAGGAGCGGGTGGGCACGGGCCTGCTTCCCAGTGGGAGTCTGCATGCGTTTGCCCCAGCAAGACCTTGCCATGGCGAGGGCCCAGCACCCGAGTGGCTGGCCAGCACTGCCCAGGGCCCGTGTCTGATGATGTCCTGTGGTCCTGTTGCTAACACGATGTGCTCCAGACAGGCCTCTGGGCTCCAGGCTATGGCTGGTTGCACATCAAGCAGTGGCTGAGGCTTTCTGGTAAAGCCACTGGGACTGCCCTCCCTGTGCCCCTTAGGAGGGGTGGAAGCTCAGAAATCGATCCGAGCCTCTTAATGGAAGAGCGAGCGCGTCCTCTCCAGTCCATTTGGAGCTGGTAAGTGCGATGGCATAGAGGACGGATCCAGGAAATGACAAAGGGGAAAGGAGCCAGGAGGTCCATTACCCTCTTGGTGGGATGGGAGCTGTGCTGAGTGTTTGAAGGCAGGAAAGCAATAGCTTTCTCCAAGAAGGAGAGGAAAATGTGAGGTTCTGAAAATGAGCCTGGCATGGAGAGACAGCTGGGCTCAGCCAGGAGGGAGGAATGGAAAATGCGGTGGTGGCTTTAGGAGGAGCCAGGAGCTGGCACTGGTGGTTCTGCCTGGATGGGCTTCAAGGCTCCGATCTGCCACCATATGGATGTTCAGTTCAGTATCATCACTGCGGGGTCTGTTTCTAGCTGCCTGGTGGGGGTATACCCTGGGCAGAGAGAAAAGCTGCAGAATTTAAGGAACCCTGGCAGTTACACGTTCCTTGCCTTCTACTCAGGAGGCTAGTTCCTGGGCAATATCCCAAAACAAGGGATTGTTACGTGTGCCTGGGCTTTGTAACCCCTCTCCTACCCAGCCCTGCTTTGGGACCTATAGCTAACTTCATTGTGCTCATCTCTGCCTGCTGCTGAAGGCAGTCAGACGTCCCTGCTGCCTACAGCCCCTGAAATCTCATTCCTCCCTCCATGGGGGTGGCAGATCCCGTTGGTGATCAGCCCTAGGTCACCCTTCCACTGTCCCCTGATCTTCCCGTGACAGGAGGGGGATCCAGAGCGCTCGTGTTCCCTTGACTCCTCTCACTTCCACCGAGAGAGCGCTCGGTGTTGGTAAACAGCGTGTTATAAATAGGCGGCCGGTGCTATATTGGGAGCTTTGCCTGCTGTCGAGCGCAGGCGTCGCAGGACCTGGGCCTGGGTGCCGTGAGCAGGGCTGTGGTGTGAAGAGGCTGCAGTGGGCACGGCTGAGAAGCTCTCTGAGCACCAGCTCTGCTCCACCTGGCCCTGGAAAGGCTTCCCCAGGCTCCCAGCCCTGCTGATGTGTGGCTGGGGGCACCGGGGAGACCTGAAAGTGAGTAGGATTCAGCAGGAAGGGGTGACGTGCACGTGGTTGCCTCAGGCTGCAGGTGTTTAATGCAAGGACAAAGATACCATAATTTGCAGCAGTGGGATAGAACTGGGCCCAGTCACACATGCATGTCCCTACACGCGTGCCCTTTTCAGAGCAAACTCAAAACCCACAGCATTGCCAGGGCCGTGGATGTCTGATGGCCTGCTGTAAGCAGGAGGCAGCACAGCGGTGTCTGTGCAACACGGAGCCCAGCAGGGTCGATCGTGGTCCCGGCGTTGCCACGACAGGAGGACCGGTCACGCCGCCGTCTGCCCCACGTGCAGTGCCTGGCCCTGATTCCCCTGCTCGGGATTCCTCGGAGGCTTTGATCGGGATGCCAGTCGGGTGGCATCAGAGCAGGGCAGGCTGCCAGGGGGGAAATTCCAGCCTTGCTGCTTGCTTACGGGGCTGTGGCGCGGTTACCCTGACAGGCCTCGAGCACAAACAAACGGGCAGCTCAGCAGCGGCCGGCCGGCCTCGCGGGGAAGGCTGGAGGAGGTGCTGCCCTCGTGCCTCCTTGTACTTTTCCATGGCCTGGTTTAAGGCAGGTAAGCCTGCCTGGCGCTCCGCTGGAATGTGGGGCTGGCCCCTCGGAGCCAGGAGGGCGCCTTGGAAGAGCCAGGCTAAAGCTCCCCTGGGAGCGCGCTGGCTAGTGCCTGAAGTGAGGCGGTGGTGCTGTGCATTGATGAAATGTCCTTTAAATGGTTCCTACCTTATCTCCAGCAAGTGGCATCTGTCTTTCCGCACCACGGTCTGGAAAGGGCCTGCTGGGAAGCCCGCCGTCCATCCCACGGTAACAGAGCGTGCCTCTGCGCTTCGTGTCCAGAGATCGCCTGCCCCGGCAAGAGATTTTGGGGGGTTGTTTTCTTCCTCTTCTGTTGTTTATTTTTTTTTCCAGAATACCTATGGGGTATTTTGAAAAAAAAAAAAAAAGCTCTAAAACAGCAGCAGAGATGCAAAGGCCGTGTTTGGTGTGTGTGTGGCAGCGTTTGCCAAGAGCCTGATAAGCCCTGACGCGAACGCTGATGATGTGTAGTGAGTCTGGCAACAAGGTTCAAGCGTGTCCCGGTATGCAAAAATGGGACAGCTACTAGGACGTCTGAATGCTTGTTGACTTAAATGGGGTAAACTGAATTTCATCAGAACAGTTGGCGCTTCTCGAACCGCCGTGTTTATTGAAAAACAAAGAAAGCTTGCTTTCCTCTTCTGCTGTAGATGGTTTGAACGCCACGGGAGGCAGCCGTGCTGGAAGGTAATGGGAAATCAGAGGATAAGCTAGGGAGAGGGGATGAGGCTTTAGGTGTTTGGCCCCACTGTGACTGACAGAGAGCTCTGTGACCTCTCGGGGTATGAATGTAAAGGCAGCATGTGGCAGTTATCACTGTAAAGTGTACCACAGGAACCTATTTCTCATCATCAGAGACAAATTCTGGTTAACCTACTTGATCTTTGGTGCCTCTACCATGAGATGCTCAACTGGGGCTGGGCTGATAACCAGTACACACAGCCTGGGGTCAGCGAATGGTCTTGGAAAACAGCTGGTGCTCGAAGCAGAGCACGGTGCTCCAGTCTGTCCCCTTTTAGGCAAACACTTTAATTTAGCTGTGTGTTTAAGTTGTGATCACTTCAGTGAGAGCATTTCAAGATAAGTGTGTACTTAGGAGCTTTCCTGAGCAGGGGTGATTTCTTTTGCATGAGGATCCTTGGAGAAATATCTTAACGAGCATTAGCCCATACAGCTGCCAAGGCTAGATTTGTGTTGGGAGAAATACTGAACAGCAACCTCATCTGGGTTATTAATTAGTAATTAAACTCCGAATGCCATTATCCATTAATTGTTTCTATACTCCTGCTCCTGCAATGCGTTTGGGAAGGCCGAACTTTACTTCTAAAAGGAAAACTCTGGAGGGATTGTTTGCTGCTCTGTCGTGTTGCATTAGAGGCCTCAGCTGCAGCTTCAACAGGTGATCTGTCTTTTCGTGCACTACATGTGGTGTGTAGTCCTGATCCAGAAACGAGAGATGGAACAGCACGTTCACCCTCTCCAGCATGCGATCCAGCCATGATCAGCCTCCTTCAGGTCAAGTCAGGATTTCAGTGGTCTTGGTACGTGCGAGCAGGGGCTGTGGGCAAGAAGAGCCCACCTATGAGCCTTGGATGGACTAACTGAGGTTTGATATTTGCCCTTGTGGAGCTGTGCTCCATGTAAACAGTGACTCAAAATGGCTTTGCCGAATTGAAGTGCCATTTCTTTGTTTATCCGAGCGCTGAGATAGGACTCTAGATGACACAAGGCTTGCGCTGCTGCACCTCACCTAAAATTCAGTGCCCTCCTTCAAGCTTAAGCAACCACTTTTTATCTCCCGTACCTTTATCTGCGGCTCTGGGAGCCGGGCTGCTCGCCTTCAAGTGCCACTTCTGTGTCCCTGCTCTTGGCCAGGTGCCGTCAGCTCCGTGCCCAGCGCCCGACCGGCACTTTGTTCCCTGTGTTCCCAGGCTGGGCCCGGCTCCTCTTGCCAAGCCCAGAGGGTGGAGAGAAGTCTGTGAAAAGAACAGCCCGCTCAGCATCTCTCACGTGCTGCTGGCTGGCTGCAGGCCCAGCCTCCCCAGCCTGGCATGTGTGCGTGGCTCCTGGCTACAGACCCCTGCCCGGCAGTCTGAGATCTACCCGAAAACTCAAAAGGAGGTGTTCAACCTTCCTGCAGGTGCAGGAGTTCCCATGTCTCTGGTGTAGGCTCCTCTGGCAGCGGCAGAGCAAGCTTCCTGCAGAAGAGGGACCGGGACATCTTCCAGCACTGACGTGCCGAGAGGCCTCCAGCCGTCTATCCGTAGCTGTGTGGGTAAGGGCTTGGGGACAGGGTGAGTCTCAAGGCTGCGTTTAGTGTCTACCTCGCTCTGCTGTGACCTTTGTTATGCATTCAGCTCCCAGCAGGAACTCAGAATAGGTCTCATATCCCTGCCCCGTGGACTGTGCAACTTCTCTGCCTTCTCTGTTGAGTTCAGTAGCTGCTGAGACAGGGTACGTGCGGGGAACGATGTGTCGTAAAACATCAAGGATTTCCCGGTGTCTCAGTGTCCTGGGATGGACGTTCTCATGGCCAAGGTCACCTTGCTGCGTGTGGCTGTACCGGGTGTTGTGTCAGCACTGAGCTTTCCTCACTGGATGCGGAGTGCCGGTTCCTAGATGTTCTTCTCTAACTGTCCTGGCTTGCTGGCCGCATCCAGACCTCTCGCTGGGAGGGCCCTTTGCTGCTGTCAGCTGTTGTTGAGGAACAATTGACTTCTTTCCTCCTCTTGCTTTGGCTGCTGAATCTCTTATCAGCATGCAGCCGTGATGAGAGCTCGGCTCCGCGTGCTGCAGGGCTGCGATTACGTTGCCCTTTGTTGCCTGCCCACGCTGGAGGTCCTTTGTAGACCAACCCTGCCAGGCAAGCACTACTCTAGCAGCGCAGTGAGGGGGGAAAAAAGGTGAGGCCATCCCCGCAGGCAACCGCCCGGAGCTGCAGTCTGCATAAGGACCACGGAAGAGGGCTGATGCAGCAGCACGCCCTGCCAGCCCCCGGGGAGGCAGCTCCGACAGCTGAGATGTTCCTTGCCATCGTGCGGCGAGTCGCATCACTAAGGGTTTCCGCGGTGGAAGTGCTGATCGCTCTGTAGGTAAGGGCTCGCGATTGTGCCCAGTGGACAAAATTCTTGTGTATCTGAGCTCAGTGCTGCAAGGAGGTAGATTCCTGCCATGCAGAAGTGAGAAGGAGGAAACAGTCAATGTGACCTTGAGGGACTAGCTCAGAAACCTGGTTTTATGAAAGATCCTGCACTTCAGGGAGGAAAGCTGGGCGCGGGTGAGAATACCCAGCCTGTGAAGACTGGCAGGGGACAGATACAGGGCATGAGGGAAGGCAGATGTGTTAATGCTCCCCTAGGGAGAGGATTAAGATCTGAGATAAACAGGAAGCTGCAGGATGAGGTGAGCTTACTGATAAACAAAGGAAAGAGGGATAGGAGGTGCAGAGCTTCTGCTAAAAATGCATACCTGTGCTTAACTGTCAAGATGGCTTTTGGTCACTTAAATTAAGGAGGAATGTTAAAATTCAGACAAAGTAAGAGACCACCAGGGAGATCTGTGCTTCAGCCAAGCCAGATGTGATGCACCTGAACACTTCAGCTTTTGACCACTGTGAAGGAGGAGTGGTATTTGTGCAGCAAAGATCCCCTGCGAGTAGTCGTTCTCCCCCAGAGAAACGAAACAGCCCGTGTGCTACTGGGATCCGTAAACCAGAAGGTGCTGGGGGGGCTTACACATCTAAGCAGAGCACCGAGGAGCTCCCGAGCAGCCACAGCTCTGCAAAGCACACAGCGAGAAGTGCGGCACCTCATCGGTCTCACCGCTAAGCATGTGTTGCGTTTGCTGTATCACATCGAGCATATGCTTGCAGGAAATAAGGGAGGCCAAACAGTAAGCAGGATGTGTTTGTAAAGTACAGGCTGGCAGACAAACTCGGGTTCTTTCTGCTAGCTGTACAGCCTGGGAGCTTGAAGGGAAAGTGACAGGTGGATATATTTGGAACCCGAGCGTCTGATTTGGTGACTCATGAAATCTAGCACTCAGCATTTAACGCAAAGCAGGTTGGCCATGACGCTGCTGCGCAGGCTGAGGGCCGATTGCTAGATTGCACCTGGGGAAGCGGTGGATGGGTTGGGCTCTGTCTCGATGGCAGAGGAAGAGATGAGGACTGGAGTGGGACACGTGGGTGGCCCCGTAGGCAGAGGAGCTGGGACTTGTGGTGTTTCAGGAGGCAGCATGCAGGCAGTAGTGTAGGCAGGAGGCAAACGAGGTGGGGCTGGAGACCTCTTGTAAGTGGTATGGTGATGGTTTGGCCAGGTGATGTGTTGGTTCTTTGTCATCAGTTGGAGTCTGCTGGGCAGCAGAGCCACCACTTGGCGGTGTTGGTGGGTGAGCATCCCCAGAGGGGACGGGGACACCACCGGTCCTTGCCCAGGGCCGCTGAACTGGAAGCTGTTGGGAACACCCAGGAGCACCCAGCAAGATGGACCATGCAAGCAAAATGCGGAGAAGAGAGACCTTAAAAGCTGGTGACAGACTCTTCAGCTGTGAGAAGAAGAGAGCAAACCACGGCGTAGCGGGGTTTCAAGCCGCGGCACAGCTCCGGTGCAGCCGCGCTTGGCAGGGTACGTTATGTTCGGGCACCGTGCATCTTGGAGGCGCTGCTGACAGATTGGAGGGATTCCTGCAAGAAGACATCAACGAGGCCTAGCTGTCTGGAGCTAAATCCGTACCGCTAGGCAAGGCAGATGGTTTCCAGTGGGCGAAGGCAGGATGAAGGGTTTTGCTGATGTTCCAAGGCAAGGTTTGGTGATTGACTGTCCTGGGTGATCAGGCCATCCTGAAAGGGCCAGAGTCATGAAATGGAAAGGTTCCCTGCCTTCGTGAAAGTTAGTAGCCAAAATATCTTCTCCTGGTTGAGAGTCACAGATGAGAAAATAGTCCCCAAGAAAGAAAAGGGGTTACGTAGCCTAGTCAAGAGAGGACTGTCCACTTGAAAGTGTAGCAAGAAAATGGTTTGGTTGGAGATTTCCCTGCTGCTGGGTTTCCCCAGCTCACAGACTGGTTTTACTCGGGGGAGTTCTTGAGACATCTTTGGCTGTGCCTCTGAAATGAAGCAGCAGCACAACGCTGAGCCCTGGGAAGGAAGCAGGAGCCTCAAAACATGCTCCCCTTCAGGATCACCCTCCAGCAGGTCCAGAACAAAACATAGGAAAGAGTTCCCCTCCCCATTCAGGCACGGAAAACATGCTTCCTTCCCATTTTGCTCATGAAATGAGCTCTGCAGGCCTCAGTTGCCTTTAGGAGTCAGAGACACCTCGGTTTCTGTACTCGAGGCCTGATGCAAAGCCAGCTGGAAGGACTTTGGACCTAGGGCAAGGGTGCGTTTGGTTTTTGATTTGAAGAAGCTGAGCCTGCCGGATCAAAGCTTTGGAGGCCCGGCATCTGCAATCGGAGGCTGCCCGGCTGGCTTACGCAGACGGTGGAGCGTGCAGGGAGCTCCGTGTGCCGGCTGGAGGGACGGAGAGAAGGCAGGGCTCTCAGGGGCCCTCCCTCTCCGGTACTACAGAGCTAATCCCAGCTGCGTGTGCCTCAGCGCTGTGTCCGTGCTTGTTCCGAACGCGCCCGTGGCACCTCTGCTTCCCGACGCTTTGCCCCACGGCCAGCGGGTCGCCTTCCTCCTCGCCGCGCCCAGCGCGTCAGCGCTGCCCAAAAGCCCCGCGCTGGGCCTGAAGCCTGGCAGCTTCCCCACCCTGTCTGCAGCTGGAGAGCTGCATGCTCCTTCCCTGTGCTGCACGAAGGGCTTCCTGCTAGTCCACGAGGCTCCGTCCCTTCTGAGGCTGCTCATCTCGTCCACAGAGTCGGATGGGAGAAGAGCCCCTTCGCTGTCTTCATCTGACCTCAATCCGTAGTGCCCTGCTATCAGAGCTGCTGCCGCCCCGCTGCCTCTTTCCGTGCCCAGCAGCCTCTCGTGAGGCCGTCACGTTGCCATAAACAGGCACGCCTTCCCTAATTACCAACGGGCTGATTAAAATTTGCCGGCGAGAGAACAAATGGACGTCGCCTGCGTGCTTACGTCTCTGCGGCTGCGTGCGCAGGCATGTGCCCGATTTATGGATTTACTTTTTTCTGCAGGCGTCCTCGTGGGGGGACCTCCGTTCCTCCCCGTCCCTCGTAGGGAAGGGGATGGGCTTCAGTATTGCTGAGTAAGAGCCAAAAATGCCTTCTGGCAAGTCTCGCCCTGCTGCCCTCAGCATTAAATGCAGAGTGCAGAAGAGGAAGGCTCTGGGGCTTGCACAGGACCTCGTTTGGTGTCCTGGGATCCCTGCGCTCCGTGCTGTGGTAGGCAGCAGTGTTTGTGGTCGGGGAAGGGTTTGGGCACCTGGGTCCTTCTCCAGAGGTGGGCGGTGGGACCTGAAGACTGCAGAAATGTGGTGGTGGTTGCTGGAGAAGTCCCCTTCTCCCTCCTGCACTGCTGGAGGGGATTTCTGTCCCGTTACTGGGAAGTGTGCTGCTGAGCCACGAGGCTGCTTGCTGTGAGCGCCTCCCCAGCCCGTACTTTGCCCAAAACTTTGTGCCCTGCCCTGCTCGGGTCCGGGGAGTGAGGCCAGGATGGAGCCCCTCACTGAAACCCATGGAGTTCCCCCACCTGAACTGGTTCTCTCATCCTCGTGGAGAGGTGGCCCGCTGACAAGGGAGAGGACACGAGGAACTCGGGTGCCTGATTCACGCCGTAACCCCACGGGGAGCCGGGTCTGACCTGAAGGGATGTGAGAGGAGATCGCTTCTGGCCTGCTGTGGGGCTGGACGGCTGGGAGGAACGAGATGTTCCTGGCATCCCTGCGAGCTCAGAGGCTGCCTACATCTTGGGTGTAATCCACAGCTTTTCTGCTAGGAAGGTTCTCTTCCAGTCTTCCTTCTAGGCTTTAGGGGAAAAAAAAAAAATACATCTATGGGACCCGTTTCTGTAAAATGTGGCCTGCATTATCCACAGGCTCGTGAAGGTTGTCTTGAATGCCTAATGGTTTGTATAAATAATGGTTATGATGGTGTCGTGGGCGATGTGAGCGCATGAGCCTTGTTTTTTCTAGAAAGAAGACTGAAAATGGGGCTATAAAACACGCAGGAACAAGGTAAATGGCTTGGTCTCTGCAGAGGAAAATCATCCTTCCCAGATCTGTTGCGAGCCTTTCGGTACTTCACTGCAATAATAGCTAATACTCAACCAGCTTGTGCGATTTGCTTGGGTGTTCAGAAAACCTCCGAAATTCCCCACAGAAGGTGGTGAAGTTGGAGGAGGCGTAGGGTCCTGGGTCAAAAACTGGCCGAGGGCCCAAAAAGAGTATGGGATTGGCTGGGCAACTTCCAGTGTGATCAAAAGAAGCACGGGGACGGGGTTCTGCGCTATTAATGACCCCAAAAAGGTGTGTAGCGAGGTACCCAGAGGCTGCAGGTATCCCGGGGTCATTCGGGTTTGTCAGGATGAAACGGTGCCAAAGTGACCGGGAGCAAAGTGCTGCGAGGGGAGGGGAGAGTCAATACTGAGAAGTGCAAAGCAAGGCGCTTTGGAAGGAAGGCTTTGTTCTGGGACACCGCTGGCTTCTAAACCGGTGCAGCCACTGAGGGCCAGTCATCGAGGCGCTCTCCTCAACACGCGAGGGTGCCATCGGAGGAGTAAGTCCTGGTCGGACGCACGAGGAATTGCCTAAGAGATGCTGAGAGCATCAGAACGCTGTCCTGGGAGTCAAGGTCGACCCCGGGGCCAGGCTGTGCTGTGTGCTCCTGGCCGTGTTTCCGCAGGGTCAGGAGAGGGTGGGCAGGGCTCGGGGACGTGGTGAGGGCGGCAGGAGCAGGAGGAAGCCTTGTGCCGCGGGAAGGAGAGGGGGCTTTGGGGTAGGTATCACAGGAGGAGGCCCGGGGAAGGCATCCAAAGGCATGGAGTTGGGGTAGAACAATAGAGTCTTTTACTTGAGGCTACTACTGGAACTCATTGCCACAAGATACCCGTTCAGACCTATTAGTTTATGAAATTCCCCAAAAAGAGGGGTGAGAAGTATTTCTCTCTGCAGCGTGCCTTCTGGGCTGGCGCTCAGGTAAAAGCAGAGGGGCACGACCGTTCCTGCTCCGGAGCACGCAGCTTCCCTGGGCCGAGTCCCTGGCCTGGTGGTGCTGCTCTCACGGGGCTGCTGGGTGGCAGGCTCCCCCGCAGCCTGCTGTCCCTGTCCCTTCTGCCAGCTGCTGTCACTCTCCCAGCCTCCATCCTCCCTCCCGAGTGCCGGCTGGTTCAGCCAGGGAGCGTCCCCCCGGCCGCTCCCCAGCTAACTCAGCTAAGCAGTGGATCCGAAGTCTCCTCTCTGCCCTCTGTGCAGCGCTTGCAAGTCAGAGGAAGGGGGGAAAAAACAGAGAGGAGGTGGAACCGGCCTCTGATGGGGGCCCTGGGAGCGTGGGGCTGAGGCTCGCAGCGAGCAGAGCGCGGTGATTCAGCCTCATAAAGCTGATGGCACGCAGCCAGGCGAAGGAAATGGTGGGATCATGATGCAGCAACTGTCCCGTAGCAGTTCGTTTCCATCACCCAGACGTGACTGAACGCCCCCCCCCCCCCTTGTTGTTCTTTCCTGTAGCTAAATGCCCTCCCTGCCAGGGGGAAGGTGCGGAGACGCAGCACCTTTGGGAGGAGGAGGAGTCGGTGAGGAAGAGGTGTACCAAAAAGACACAGGAGCTGGGGAGCAGGCAGGGGAGGCTCTGTGATTGTGCACAGTGGGACCAGCTCCTGGCCCCCAGCTCTGTGCTGTTTCCCAGCTGGCACGCATCTAACCAGCCCTTTCCCTCCCTTCCCCAGGGAAGACGATGAAGCTGTAGAGATGCTTCCCTACGTGATCGCCACCCTGGGCTCGGCAGGGGGCACCTGCAAAGCCGCCTCCTGCAGCAACAGCACCAAGGACTACTGCTACAGCGCCCGCATCCGCAGCACCGTGCTGCAGGGGCTGCCCTTCGGCGGGGTGCCCACCGTCCTAGCCCTCGACTTCATGTGCTTTCTCGTAAGTCTGCCTGCTGCTGCTTTGGCACCTTCCCCCCCCAGTAGTCGGGAAGGGAGGACCGTGGTCTGGTGGTTAGAGCTGGGGGTCCCAGATTCCATCCCTGACTTTGCTGCTGGCTTTGTGGCCCTGATTGTGTTCCTTAGCCTCTCTGGGCCTTGACCTAACCCCAGTACCACCGTGTAATTACAGTTCCAAGTCCCTGTGGCCTCACCTCACTGGGACCTGAGGGCTCTCTTAATCCTGTGGCCAATTTAGCAGTTGTGTGTTGCGCCCTGACCCTGCCTCCCACAGCCAACCCGCCACCCAGACAGCCCGGTTTCAGCAGCCCTGGGAACTCATGCTGTCCCACGGCCTCTGAGCAGCTCCATCCCCTCCTAACCCTGTTCCTGCGCTTCTGCAGGCAGAGGACAAAGGGATAATGCTTTGTCTCACGGCTCTCCCTTCGCTCTCCTCCAGGCACTGCTGTTTGTCTTCTCAATTTTGCGTAAAGTTGCTTGGGACTACGGACGCCTGGCCCTGGTGACTGATGCTGACAGGTAAGCGTGGGAGAGGGGGAAGGAAAAGAAAACACGAGCGGAAAAGAAAATACAAGAGGGCGGAGAGAGGAAAAGAGGTCACAGGAATGGCGAGGGCTGTCACGGTGAAGGCTTTGCCAAGCCTCTGGAAGCAGCCTTGTTGGCCATAGCTCTTGCTACTCTGTGCCTCCAGGTGTGGTGGCATTGCTCTCAGAGCTAAGGCAGGAAAGGCAGCTGGCGGGGACGGCCAGGATGCCTGGCTGGCAGTGTGAGCAGAGGCTGAAAAGAGGATGCAGACATGGAGCTCATCCCACAGAGCTCTGTCTCCCCAAGGTGAGAGGGACAGGCCACCAGGCATTTTTGGCAGGGTGAGAAATGAACGAGCTGCAGCTCGTCACTCCCTTGCTCTGCAGCAGGAGCCCTGTGCTGATCCTGGGAGCACGACACACCTGGACAGGGCTGCGTGGACCACTCTGAGGGGACAGAGCAGGGACAGGGGGGGGGTGCATCCAGCAACCCTCTCGTTTTGCTTCTGGAGGCAGTGTGTGTAGCTAGTTACTGTGCGTGTTTGTCAGGAAGGTAGCACCATGGCGAAGCAGGCAGGGGGGAGCTGTAGGGCCTGTGCATCTGCTCCTGTGCAAATGAGGGCTGATCCCAGGTGCTAAAACATCAGTCTTGGTGCTCATCCTCCCTGCCTAAGGTGTGTTTGGGCTACTGTGTCTTCTAGCAAAAGTCAGGGCCCCTGGGCAATGGTAATTTTATGTTGGAGGACGATGTCTGGGGCTCCTTTTGGAAACATACCTTGCTATTCCTGCTTTTGCTGTCAGCAACGGGAAGGATGACTGTCTTCTTCCAGTGCTGAGGAAGGAACTCCCCTTGATGAAGCCGGAGGGGTTGTGCAGTGGTCTGCATCTCTGTATTATACAGGCCCTGGGGATGGTTTGCTTTGCGTTGTGCTTCGTCACATGCAGGAGGCAAAGTGTGGCCGAAGGCTGGCGGTGGCTGGTGCTTCTTCCACTTGATCAGCTCCATCAGCTCAGTGCACCCAGTGAGCGTTTTGAGGGACCAGGATTTTTGACCTGTGACAGATACGTGTTGGCTGCCTGGGACAGGGAGGAGAGGGGACTAACAGGAGCTGAGAGAGCAGGCTTTAGGGTGCTGTGGCTCAGGGCAGCACCACGCTCTGGAGGGAAGGACTCCTTCCTCGGCCTGACCACCAGCAGGTTTCTCTTCCTCAGGACGGCGTGGAGCCCGGCTGGGTGCACAGCGCCCTGCGACGGAGGGGACCCAGCTCCCGCTCCCCTGTTGTAACCTCTCCTTTTCTGTTTCTGTGCCCCCAGGCGCCGACGCTGGCAGACGGAGCGAGAGGAGCGGGAATAGTATGTTGTTTTTTCAGGGTCTTGTTTCTTCTCTCTTTCTCTCTGTCTCTCTCTTTATCTTCTTTTGCAGTTTTATGTCTTGCTTCTGAACTAATCTAAGTGGCTGGGAGCTCAGGGCTTGGATTTGTGTCTCTCAGGGGATTCACACTTCTCTTCCCCTCCCCTTTGTGTCAGCCGCCTACCACAGCTGGGCACACCCTGGTGTTCCCCTTGTAGCCCTTCAATGCTTCCTGTGCACAGCAGCGCCGAGAAGCTGCCAGTGGAGGCAGAGGGTGCCATGTCGTGTGCCCTGCTGTACCTGCCAGTGTCCTGCTGTGTGATGGGAATAAACAGGAGCTGTGATGGAGCAGCTGGAAATAAACCTGACCCTATGGCATACTGGGGTTGCCCAGGCAGAGGGCAGCCTCCTTTGCATGGTCCACCCCTCGTGCTGGTGAGCCACGAGGGCTGCTCCCAGGCTCGCAGGAGCACCGAGGTGCATGGAGAGCATCTGGCAGGCCCTTGTACGGCTTTTCTCTTTCGTTCACCCCTCCAAGGCTGCCAGGACCAAAGTGCTGGCTCTTGTCCCTTATCACCCACCCCAGGCTGGCGCCGTGCCCTGCAAGGCAGCATCTCCCCATGCAGCAGAAGCAGGCTGCCTGCCTCAGCACTGCTCAGAGCATCCTCCGGCACCTTGACCTGGTGTTACCTACGGGGTACTCGTGGGGACTGCAGCTGGCTGCCAGCTAAGCACTGTCACAGACCCGTTCTCCCTGCTCTTTCCTCTTTCTTGCTGGTAGCTGTGGTACACGGCACAGAGGGGATGCTTTGCTCACACTGGAATGCTTCACTAGTGGCTGGCCCTGCTTCAGGTTTGTCTGGCAGTGCTAACACGTTGTAGGGGGAGTAAGGCAGAGGTAGCAGAGCTGTCATGCTCTGGGGCTCAGGATGTGGCCTTGTGGGGGTGGGTTTGGTCACCTCGGTTATCCTCCTGAGCACTTGTCTCTCTCCAGGGGTCCACTTGTCCCTCTTCCCATTCCTCACCTGAGCTTGCTGGGGCTCTCTGCTGTCACCCAGGCCTAGAGCACCCCATCCACCTCTGGCTCGCTTTGTTAGTGCTTTGCTTTAAAAAGCCTCCAGCTAGTCACAGGTACCCCTGGAGCTCCATCTTCAGCTTCCCATCCGTGGCAAGGTCGGCACCCCCCGTCTTTGCAGCACTGCCAGTTGTCCTGGTTATGGTCTCTGCATCCCCCAGAACGGAGCTGGGTCAGTCTTATCGTGAGAGAGTCTTACCATGAGGTAGTCTGATCAGGAGAGCCATGAGTCACGGCTCTCTTTGCAGTTATGCTCTCTAGTGTTTCTCTGCCCTGCCCTATGCTCTTCCAGCACCAAGGAGCCAGAAGCACACTGTAGTCAGCGTGCTGGGGTCTCCTCAGGGCTGCAGACAGCAGAAATTCACCCTTTCCCTGTGCCCAGCTGCAGGGTCTTGGGGATTCCAAAGGGCTGAGTGTCCCAGAGCTTGGTTGAAGCTTGAGCTGTCCCCGCAGCAGAGTGAGGTGTTGGGCCGTGCAGTTGCAAAGCTGTACGCTGCTGTCTAATCTGTTCTGTAGACCCGTGACCTTCAGCTAATCTCCTTTCCCCTCTGGGTGTTCCTTCCAGCTAGGGACTCAGCAGGTGCTGCTCTGCTCTGCGAAGGAGACCACGTGTCCCATCCTCTTCCCTCCTGCAGGGTCACAAGTGTCTTTGCTTGTTTTCCTCCCCGCAGTGTCACCTCCTTGTCTCTAGTGCTCATCTCTCACCTGTTTCTTCTCTAGGTTCTTGTCCATCTGATCCTTCTCAAGCCTGTACTGGTTACAGAGACACTGTTTTCATCTTTTTTTTTTTCCCTTTACTTCTAGCCTTCAGATCAGCCATATCCCATCTTGCACCTCCAAGGTCCCAGCCTGATGTTGTCACCTTACTAGTGCTATTTAATTTAGGTCTCTGGACCATTTTCCTGCCTCCTTTGCCAGCCTACCCTCCACCTTCATTCATACTGGGGGCTGTTACCTGCCTTGGGTGCTGCAGTTCTTCATCTAGGTCCCTGCCTGTGTCTGGAGCGCAGCAGTTTGGGATGTTCACCTCTCCTGCCCTTCAGCCCACAGCCGTTTGCTTCTAGCTGCCTCCCTGCTCCCTCTCTGGGGACCTCTGCAGGCAGCAGACGCAGACGAGGCTGAGGAGCAGCTGGTCTGAGCCTGGCTCGTGTTTCTTCTCTCCCTGGGCTTCCCCGCACTGAAGCACTGCTCTAGCAGGAGTGTGGTCCCCCAGACTCCCATCCTTTTTTCCTGAGGCAACCGAGCTCTGCGGGTCCTGGTGCGACAGGGACTGGGGAGCTGCTGCCAGGGCCTCTTGGAGCTCCCTCCATGCTTTCCCCCTGGGGCAGGAGGCTCCTCTGCCCTTTTGGCTGGTTGCACACCACTATTAACGCACAATGGGGGTGATTGAACACCTCTTCAGTGTCCGCTCTGTGCCCGGAGGGATGGCCAGACATTGCAGAGCAGTAGTGTCCCAGGCAGGGAGCTGTGGCTGGGATGTGCCTTGCCCTGCTCTGCTCCCCGTGGGCTGCCTTCTGCCTCCTGGTGTCCGCAGTCCTCCCCGCTGGGTTTGTCTCTGCGGTTGTTGCAGAAGGGAAGAGAGGAGCTCTCACCTGAAGCCTGTCCCCACTTGTGGCACCCTCTCCTTCATGTCTCCTCTTCCCTCTAAGCTCCGCACTAAGCAGACTCGCTCTCTTCCAGCCCCGCGCTTGGGAGCGTGCTCCGGGCACCATCGCACAGTGCCGCCCGAGGAGGGGTCTCTGCTTACTGCTCTTCGAGGCTGTCCTCTCTCCTCCGTCTCACCTGGGGCAAACTGACCCGAATTAACCGCTGGCCTTCTGGGTGCTCTTGGTTCCTGGCCGAGCTGCCTCCCCTCACCCTCTAACTCTCCCCCTCGACTTTGTCATTGTAGCGTAGCCTCCGCTCTGCACTCCGACAACCACGACCGCTACGAGCGCCTCACCTCCGTCTCCAGCTCCGTGGACTTTGACCAGAGGGACAATGTGAGTAGTGGCAGGAGGCAAACACCCCTTGCTCATGAATGTCCTGGGGGCCACAGCTTGTGGGAACTGAGGGCTCTTCGGAAGCAGCACTGTTTGCCCATCCCAGAGCCTTAGGTCCCCCAACCTGTGGCACAAGAGTATGGGACAGAGCCCAAGGAGACGTGGTTACCACGTGGCTTCTAGTCGTGTGCTGAAATCAGTAGGCTGTGCATCTATGTGGCTTGGTGGGCATCTGTCCTTTCTGTGGTCTTAGCTTTAGAAACCCTGCTTGATGAGGGGGAAACCTGCCTGGCTCCTCCTCATGCTGCCATCTACCTTTACTGCTGCAGTCCTCTGTGAAGGGGAGGTGCAGCTCAGTAGGACCGCTGGCAATTTCACCTCCCACCCACCGCATCCTGGAGACATTCCTTTCCTTAGGCTTCCTTTGAGGAGCACTGGCTTAGCCTGCTCTGCCCTCCCAGCCCCTGCAGAGCTCCTGTTGAGGACAGCGGCTGAAGTACCTGCGTGATGAATTTTCTGGGCTGTGGAGAGCTTCTGTGCTACACAGCAGCTCGTGGCTTCCCTGGGAGGCCAAGCTGCTTGGTGTGGGACAGCCACGTGGCAGAGTCCAGCCTGTGCTGTGCCCCGTGGAGTAAAGTTGTCTCCCCCCTCACCTTGTCTTGCACATGGCTCTGCACGTCTGGGTAGATGGTCAAGTCCCCCTTGGGTCAGGTCTGCGGGTGTGCAAGGACTCCTGATCCTTTGAAGGAGGGAGAAGGGAGCACAGAGTGATGTGAGCCCTTGCTGTCTTCTCTCTGCACAGGGCTTCTGCTCCTGGCTGACGGCCATCTTCAGGATAAAGTAAGTGCCCCGGGACCTGCATGAGGGGGGGACTCGTGGGGGGGGTGAAGCAGGGGCAGCACACGGGCTGGGACAGCCAGCACAATGCAGCTGCATGAAGCCATTCCCCTTCGTGCCCTTCAGAGAAGGGGCTGCAGCAGGCTGTGTGGAGAGCACAAGCAAAGACAGGACTAGTTGAGGAGTCCCAGAGCCAAACCCAAGGTGACAGGAGAAATGCCAGCCCAGGTCACCTCTGCCTCAATCCCACCTCAGAAATACTCTGCTGCTCTCCCTGAGGCTCCTGCTAGGGGCACTGTTGTCCAAGGAAGTCCCACGGCAGCGAAGGGTGGACTGGAGGTTACAGGGAGACAGACACATGGTGATGCTCAGGGGTACTCTCTTAAGCATTTCTCGGTTTCAGAGCTCTGTGGAGCCACATCAGCAGTCCTGTACCTCAGCAGGGGAGACAGGGTCCCCTGTAAGGATGGGCATTAGGTGGGGCTCAGCTGCCCTGCAGAGGGCAGCAGCATGGGGAGTGGAGCTGCAGTAAGCTTTGCACAGGCAGGTTTCTGGGCTGGTTCACGGCCGAGTGCTGGAGTCCCTCCCCAGGGCATGGCTGCAGCTGTAGGGCTTGATCCAGGGGTGTTGTGTGGGTTCACACTATGTGGGCAGCCATCACCCTGTGCTTTTCTGCATGCCATCAAGTGCTGGAGGAGATTGCCTGATTGTCTTTCTCTCCCTGGCAGGGATGACGAGATCCGGGACAAGTGTGGGGGCGATGCGGTGCACTACCTGTCCTTCCAGAGGCACATCATCGGGCTGCTGGTGGCTGTGGGCGTGCTCTCCGTGGGCATCGTGTTACCTGTCAACTTCTCAGGGGATCTGCTAGGTGAGAGCAGGGAGCCCTGGTCCACCAGGGAGGAGCACTGGCTAGGACAGGAGGAACAGAGATACACCCTGAGTCCTGTCCCACTTTGGGCTTGGGGTATCCATAGGGTTGTCCAGGGCAGCTTGGGTTTTGGGTTGGTTTGCAGGTGAGGTCCCTGCCATGCCCCTCCCCAGCAGAGCTCTGTGCCCCTCGGTGTAACTGAACATTCCTGTCTGCCTTTCTCCCCAGAAAACAACGCTTACAGCTTTGGGAGGACGACGATCGCTAACCTGAACTCTGGGTAGGTGTGGGCAGGGACGGGATGGATAATTGTGGCCCTCAGGGTGCGTTTTCTGGATGCCCACATGCTGCAGAGCCTTACCTCCTTGAAGGCTGCATTTCTGCCCTCCCCGTGAGGCTGCTGTCCCTGCTCCTATTTCCAGATTGAGCTCCTGCAGGTAGTTGGCAGGGCCTGTGGGTGCTCCGCCAGTCACGCTCCTCGTGGCCCCAGAGACTTTGTGGGGAGGTCCGTGAGGGCCAGGGCTGCAGTGGCAACCTCACGTTGGCTTTAAGCACGGTCTCTCTTGTGCCAGGAATAACCTGCTGTGGCTGCACACATCCTTCGCCTTCCTGTACCTGCTGCTGACGGTGTACAGCATGCGCCGGCACACCTCCAAGATGCGCTACAAGGAGGATGACCTGGTGAGCAGGAGCGGGGTGCTTGCCCCGGCACAGCTTCCCCTGGTCTCCTGTCAAGTTGGGCGGTGTGGGAGAGGAAGCACCCCCACTTCCCGCAGCAATCTGGGGCTGACGGGTTCTGCCTGGCCAAAGGCAGATCTCCTCCAGTGCGGCAGTACTGATGCCCTGTGAGGAAATGAGAGAGTCCTGAGCTGGGTGAACGTGTGGAGTGCCCCATGTCTTCCTCGGGAGTTGTTCCAGCTGCTGTGTGGGTTTAGGGCTTTGCCTTCCTGGTTTCTTACTAACATCCCTGTTTCTGTTGAGGTGGCTGCAGCGTGAGCCCCCACCCCATCAACCTGCAGCATATTATGTTATGAAATGCCAACAGCTAGCAGAAGCTTAGGAGACGGGGAGCAAAGGTTCTGCAAGTGTGGGGGCCGCCTTCTCCAACTGTTAGCTCAGGCCAGGGCCTTGGGGTTGACTTTTTTTTTTTTTCCTGCAGTCTGGTCTTTCATACCACCCATACCTATCTGCACTCTCTTCCTTCCAGGTGAAGCGAACTCTCTTCATCAATGGGATTTCAAAATATGCTGAGCCAGAAAAGATCAAGAAGCATTTTGAGTGAGTCTGACTGTGTTCCTAATTAAAGGCTGCTCCGTAACAGAAGTTTTAGTGGAGTGGTGCTGGTGTTACCTGAAATGGCAATAACATGTTGGGGGGGGCAATAGTCAAAATCAGCGAGCAGTTTCATTTTGGGCATCTTGCTGCTATTTTTCTGTGCTAATTTTTATCCCAATATGCAGCATCTTGGGATGTGCCCAGCTGTATCTTGCAGAGCCATAGGGGGTCAGCATGGTAAGTAGTGAGACGGGGCACGTGATGAGAAGTGCTCAGGTTCAGAGATGGGAGAAGCAGGAGGCACTCCAGCAATAACTGTGGGATGCTTTGCTGCTGCTTCTGCATTGATCATGCTCTTTGTAGAAAACTGTATCTTCTTTTTTAACTGAACCCTCAAAAAAGGAAAAAGAAAAAAAAATGTTTTTCTTCCATTGCCCTACACATTGGTCCCAAAAGAGGGAGCAGAGCCTGTTGCTCTCCTGCTGTCCAGCAAGCTTTTGCTGATGCTCGGCCCAAGGCAGGAGGAAGGCCTGGATGTGTGGGCTTTGCCTGAGGTACAGCTTTGTGAGGAGCTGGTATTTTCTGTCTGCAGGGAGGCCTACGCCAACTGCACCGTGCTGGAGGCACGTCCCTGCTATGATGTGGCCCGGCTGATGTTCCTTGATGCAGAGAGGTAACCACCCCCTGGTTTGGGAGAGAGGGCAGGGCTGGGGTGAGGGTGCACAGGAGGTGGGGAGCGAGTTCTTCCTAGCTGCTTCTCCAAGTCTTGTGCCATGACAGTTTTTCTGAGCACCTGTTTTTTCTTTCACTCCTGCTTCAGAAAGAAAGCTGAGCGCGGGCGCATCTATTTCACCAACCTGCAGGGCAAGGAGAACACCCCATCTATGATCAACCCTAAGCCCTGCGGCCACCTGTGCTGCTGTGTCATCAGGGGCTGTGAGGAGGTATGGGGAGAGCTGGAGACACTGGGCATTGGGTTGCTGTGCTGCCCAGACTGACTTGCTTCCCCAGGTCTGTGCTCTAACATCTGTCCTTTTGCCCAGGTGGAGGCAATCGAGTACTACACTAAGCTGGAGGAGAAACTCAAAGATGACTACAAGCGGGAGAAGGAGAAAGTGAACGAGAAGCCTCTAGGGATGGCCTTCGTCACCTTCCACAATGAGACCATCACAGCCATGTGAGTCTCGCAAGGGGTCCTGCCCTTTCCAGGAAAGTGATGTCTCACAGCCCTCCCTTTAAATCAGAGATCCCAGCCCCAGGGCATTCATCTCAACTTGTCCTTGCTAGCCCTATGTGTCACCATCTCCATTGTTCTCTTCTTCTCCAGAATCCTCAAAGATTTCAATGCTTGCAAGTGCCAGGGCTGTGCGTGCCGCGGGGAGCCCAAGGCCTCTTCCTGCAGCGAGTCCCTTCATGTTTCCAACTGGACTGTCAGCTATGCCCCTGACCCACAGAACATCTACTGGTGAGCGGCTGTGGGGGCTCAGCAGGTCCCCAGAGACGGGAAAGAGGTGCATCCTCACACTCTGATAGCTAAAGGAGTTGTTCTCGCCCAGCTGAGACAGAGTTCTGCTCTGACTCAGGAGGGAAAAGCCTGGGTTCGTGCCCCAGGCCCTGTCAATGCAGGCTGGGCTGTGTTGTGAACGTGTGTGAGGCTTGGTGTGGCTGTTTCTGATGCCCTCTTTCCCCCCTTACCCCACCCAGGGAACATCTATCCATCCGGGGCTTCATCTGGTGGATCCGCTGCCTGGTGATCAATGTGGTCCTCTTCATCCTCCTCTTCTTCCTCACCACCCCTGCAATCATCATCACCACAATGGACAAGTTCAACGTCACCAAGCCTGTGGAGTACCTCAACGTAAGGCCTTCAGAGAAGGGCGCAGGATGGGTAGCACTGAGCCCCCCACCCCGACCCACAACAGTCCTTGCAGGGGAAGGGGCAGTGAGAGGGATGGTCAGCGTGCCTCAGGTCCCATCAGCCTGAGAGCAAGAGAGAGGTCCCCCAGGAAGGGGCTAGAACCCTGCCAGGTACTCCCAGCCTCCAGAAAGGGGTGCTAAGCCTGGCCAGGGTGCAGTGGCAGCTGGGGACTCTGCATCAGAAAAGGCAGCTCCTGTGAGGGGCACGAAAGCTGCCACATCACGTGTAATGTGTGATCTCGTCTCTTCCTCATTGCAGAACCCCATCATCACTCAGTTCTTCCCCACGCTGCTGCTGTGGTGCTTCTCTGCTCTGCTGCCCACCATCGTGTATTACTCTGCCTTCTTCGAGGCACACTGGACCAGGTAAGAAGAGCCAGTGCCTCCTGTTCCTGGCCGTACCAGCCTGCTGCATGGCATCGCGACGCTTCCCGCTGATGGAAAGCTGTTGACTGTTTCCTCTTGCTTGGATTCCTGTTGTCCACCCCCAGCGTGGTGTTATGGGGCACCTCTTGGTCACCTTGGGGTCTGTTGCTGTTCTGCCAGCCGTTAGCTGGGTGTTGGGGTTAGTACGGGGTAGTTTGGGCAGAGCTCAACATACATCTGCAAGAGGAGGAAAGCCGGGAGGAGCTGAGGCCAAAGGCTATGAGAAATGCAGGCAGTAAGGGAAGCCTTGGCTGAGGTGAGCATGCAGGTGTGGTGTGCCTGTACCCATGTGTAGGACACAGCTTTTCCAAGGGAAAATTGCCTTAGTTGCCATGGTTTCTGGCTGTGGGGAATTAGAAGTATTTGAAATGCACAGCACCAGCAAACACACTATTTGTGAGGTGTGTATCCTGCAGGATGTGCGTAGAGCAGGCTGTTTGGGGTGGATGGGGAATACACGAGGGAAGGCTGTCTCAGCAGTTCTGGCAGTCTATTAGGAATGGGAGAGCAGAGTCCCTCCTGGAACAGACCACCTTTACGGATCCCTCTCAGTGAAACCATTTGTGGTGTTTTTAATGTGCGTTTATGTACAAGATGCAGTGCCCCAGCTGCGGGGTGGGACACGAGGCTCTTAGGCAGCTCTGCCCTTCTCCAGCCTTCTGGGCCCCACCATGTGTGAGAACATAAGCTCCTTTCACCTGGCGTCTCTGGCAGCTGCAGATTACTGAAGCTGCTTATTCCCAAAAAAGCATTCACCTGCCTTTAGCTTTCTCTTTGCTGCTTCTCCCAGCCCCCTGCAATAGCCCCTTGCCTCTGTGGCCCTGCAGGGCACACTCAGTGGGCTCCCCACCTCTGCTGCACGGGGGCATGTCTCAGCCCCCCATGCTGCTGGAGTGACAATTTTAACGGCCTCCTCTCTGCCCTCAGGTCTGGAGAGAACAGGACCACCATGCACAAGTGTTACACCTTCCTCATCTTCATGGTCTTGCTGCTGCCCTCACTGGGCCTGAGCAGGTAGGTGTGGAGGGAAGGGCAAGCAAGCACAGAGACCTGGAGCGTGGAGAGGGTTGAGATGCACCTCTGGTGGTCCTCCTGCAACGCCTCCTCACCCTGCTGCACAAGTGTCCTGGCCACCCTTCCCTGAGTGTACCTAGAAAAGAACAAAACCTGAGGTGGTTGATGGATGCACATAAAAAGTCTGTTTGAGGACTGCTGGTGAAGGAGACACTTTCCACCTCTGTGTTTTACGTGCACTCACTTTCACACAAAACTAGCAAATTCCCCCACTTCAGCCAGAGCTGAGTACATTGTGCTGCTCGGCTGGGTGGTCTTCCTATTGGTAGGCCACAGAAATGCAAATCCTGCTGGATGCAAGCCCCAAATCCTCCTGCAGGGGTTATAGAAATGTCCTGTGCCAGTGGGGCTTCAGCTGCCAGCAATCAGCATGGGCTCTCAGCACTGACCGAGGGGCAGAGCAGCTGTGTGACAGAGAAGAGAGGAAAACTGGGAGGTGGAAGCACGATGGGGGGGATCTACTGTGACAGGGAGTTCTTTATGCATTGTGGGGTGGGGGAATTGACATTCCATAAGTTCGGGGTAAAGCCCCTCCTTCGGTGGCTAAATCAGGTGGGTTGAGAATAGACAAGCCCTCCAACAGAGACAGAAAAATTGCCTTTCATTCCAGAGGGTGACTGCAGCAAAGTTTCCTAGTCAGATTTAAAATGTCTTGCTGCTTTTAACCTGGTGACCTAGGCAGGTAAATGTTCTCATAGGATTTGCATTTTGGCTGTATACCCATAAACAGGTCACACTTCTTTCTGAGGACAAAATCAGTCCAGCCGCTGCATGTGGATCTCTGTACTCCGCTGAAATCATGGCCCTAGAGGTGCCAGAGGATTGTACAGTTCTATATCAAAAAATACAGAATGGGGGGAGTGAGATTGTTTTGTGTTTTTTTTTTTGTTTGTTTGTTTTTTCCCACTTCTGTGCCTGAGTGGTTTCTCCTGTAGTCAGTAACCCGTGGTTGTTTCACCCAAACAGCCTCTCCCAGGAGTGGAGAGGAAAATACTGATGGGATCAGGGCAAGGGGAGAACACGTATGTGAGAATGGGAAGTCTTACATCCCTTTTTGTGTCCTGTAACTGGTTTTCCCAGTGTCTGATTTACATAATTGCCAATGACATATCCTAAGAGGGAACAATGAGGCCTGTGGTCAGAGCTTTGGGTCTTTTTAGAGCAGCCTCCATATATTTGCATGTCTATGTCTGTATACCGCTGCTTCTGACTGTTTCTCTTCTCTTCCCACACCCTTCCCCCACAGCTTGGATGTGTTCTTCCGCTGGCTGTTTGACAAAAAATTCCTTGCTGAAGCCACAGTGCGATTTGAGTAAGTGCAGCAGGGAAGAAAGCCCCTTAATTGCAATGGGGGAGGTTCTTGGCAGCGTCCAAAGGTGGCACCCAGGACCTGGTCCCCCCATGTGGTGGGGAACATCTCCTGTAGCCTGCTCTCGCCCCCCAGGTGCGTGTTCCTGCCCGACAATGGGGCCTTCTTCGTCAACTACGTCATCGCCTCCGCCTTCATCGGGAACGCCATGGACCTGCTGCGCATCCCTGGCCTGCTGATGTACATGATTCGCCTCTGCCTGGCCCGCTCGGCCGCCGAGCGGAGGAACGTCAAGCGAGTAAGTGGTGGGGCTGGGGGCGGGTGGGGGCCTCCCCTGGAGGTGCTGTGCTGGGGGCCGTGCGCCCTGGGGCTCGCCGAGGGCTGGGTGTCACACCCACAAATGGCTCTCCGCTCTCTCCGGCAGCACCAGGCCTACGAGTTCCAGTTTGGGGCTGCTTACGCCTGGATGATGTGCGTCTTCACTGTGGTCATGACCTACAGTATCACCTGCCCCATCATCGTCCCCTTCGGTAAGTGACACCCCTCTGCCTCCCTGCGTCGGGGGTGAAACGTTTCCTGTTGCCCTGAGGCACTGGGAAAGAGGTTGATTCCCTCCTGCCATCTCTCCCCGCTCCCCCAGGGCTCATGTACATGCTGCTCAAGCACCTGGTGGACCGGTACAACCTGTATTATGCTTACCTGCCTGCCAAGCTGGACAAGAAGATCCATTCAGGGGCTGTGAACCAAGTGGTGGCAGCCCCTATCCTCTGCCTCTTCTGGCTCCTCTTCTTCTCCACCGTGCGTGCAGGTGAGTGCTGGGCTGGGAGGCATCCAGCTGAGCAGCTTCCCTGGCCAGGCCGGGCTGTGGGCGGCCTCCCCCTGTCCGTCGGGCTCTGACAACCTAACGTTGGCTTTTATTTGCCTCAGGGTTCCTGGCCCCCACTTCCATGTTCACCTTTGTGGTCCTCGTGATCACCATTGTGATCTGCCTGTGTCACGTCTGCTTCGGGCACTTCAAATACCTCAGCGCTCACAATTACAAGGTGAGCTGATATGCCGAGAGTGTGGGGGCCCTTCCACTGGGAGGGCAGCTGAGCAGTGAAATGGAGAGACTGGGGGGAGAAGGGGATGTCCCCGCCTGTTCCCTGGTAGAGCATCTCTTCACCAGCTTCATGGCAAAGGTTCCCAAGGAAGCTTCCTGGAGCTGGACGCTGTCTTTGCCGTGTGGATGCTGCTCCTGTACCTGTGCAGAGGTCAAGGGCAGCCTCGCTGGAGCGTGGCTCCTACAACTGTATCTCCTCAGCATTCTCTTAATTTCACCTTTTCTTCTCCAGATTGAACACACAGAGGTGGACACCATAGAAAACCGGCAGAATGGCAGACCTGCCACTAACCTGCCGGCTCCCAAATCCACTGTAAGTTCCTGTCCCTACCTCTGTGCCCTGGCATGCTCCTCACGTGGGTTTAGGAAAGCGGGAGGCAACATCCACAGACTTTTTCCTTCTCGCCTTTCTGAGGCAGCACCCAGAATTTCCCAACAAGAGTGGGAGGCAAGTGTTGGGCCCTGTGCCCCTCACCTCAGCTGGGTGATGAGCTGTAACACCCCATGCACACATACACGTCCCTTTCCTTCTGCTGCCTGGGTGCTGAGTATGTACTTTCTGCATCTCTCTTGGCTGGGACAGAGAATCCAATTGCTCAGTCTCCTTGTTCAGCATCCTTGGGCTCCTTCATGCTCAGCCCCCTGCTTGCACTGTGCTTCACCCTTTGTGCTCTGCTGCCCGAGCCCCAGGGGCTGCAGGAGGCTGCCTGGGCTCACGCATGTTTCTGCTGTCCCCCCTTGCCCCAGCAGAAGTACATCGCCCAAGTGCTGCAGGACTCCTCCCCGGAGGGTGAAGCGACCGAGTCGGAGGAGCAGGGGTCGCAGGACGAGGAGCTCATCACCGCCGACGGCATGAACGACACGGATTTCCAGTCTTGTGAGGACAGCCTGATAGAGAATGAGATCCGCCAGTAGGGACTGCGGAGGGAGGAGGGAGGAGGGGATGGAGGCCCAGGAGCAGGGCAGGCTGCGCCCACTGAGACCCAGAGAGAGAAACCGAAGGGAGTGCAGAGATGGGGAGGGGGCCAGCCACAGCCCTCGCCCACCCCTGGGGCCACCATCTTCAGCAAGGGCAGGGGCCCTGCCCCTGGCTCTCCGCTTCCCTGCCTCCACCTCCGCGCTGCTCTACGGGCTTGCTCTTCACTAGCTACCTTCGTTAACACGTACCCGGACTGCAGACCCTCAGGGGCTGGGGAGGAAGGGACCATGACCCTGCCAGCACCCCAGGAGAGAAGGGAGGCTGGGTGCTTTGGGGAGGGGTCTGGGGACAAGGGGCACCTCCAGGGCCTCGCTGGCTGCCCCTTCTGCCCCCCATCCTCCTGGTGAGAAACATAAACACTAATAATTTATTAGTTTTGCAGGAAGGTGACAAACAAAGCTTTAACTGATGTCTTGGAAGCCCCCGGTAGGAAGATGGGGTGGCTTTGTTCCACCTGCACATGCAGTGCTGCCTTCCCTTGTCCCCGTGCCCATGTGTCCCCGTGGGGTGACACGGCTAGGTGCTGGGGAGGGGGGCGATGGAGAGGTCCCCCTGTGTGCAGTGGGCAGGTGACAGCCTCACCCTGCGGCGGGGGGACTGCTGTCACCCTGGGGGAGCAGCACGGGGGCAACCCCTTGCAGGGTGAGGGGTGCCCAGGGTGGTTCTCGCAGGCAGGAGGAGGCGCAGGCAGCCTCTCCCCTAACCGTGCCCCCTGCTCCCCGAGGGCACAGGTGGGGGACTGCAGCATCATTTTAAGTGGCATTTTTTGCACATTTTCCTCCCCTTTCAAGCAAAAACCAACCTGACTCCTGTGTCAGACTGTGGATCCCTTTTCTGCCCTGTGTCTGCACAGCAGGGTCAGGCACGGGAGGGCTGTTTTCGGGGTATCCTGGGTGCTATGGAGAGGAGAGAAAAGGGCCTAGATGCCAGGCCTTTGGCCCCGTGCAGCCCTGGGCTGCTTCACCTGCCTGGGGCTGTTCCTTGCCTGCTTCAGCCCTTGTCCCCTCTCTGGTGATAGCTGTGTCCCAGGGACAGGAAGGATGGGAGAGGGGCCCTGGGTGGCTGCAGAGGTGGGTGCAGGTGGGAGAGGTGGCCTGGAGCCCCTGGCACTCGGCAGGGAGTTCTGACCCTGGTTGGAGGTTCTAGGGAGGAGGTTTCTGGTCAGCACCCATTTGCCCTCAATTGCTTTCCCCTCCTCCTCTTGTGTAAAATGTAAAGGAAAATATTAAATCTCCCTGCTACTGAGCTATATTTATTTCCCTCGTCCCCCCGCCACCCTCCTGTTTGGTGCTCATCGCTGACACTGCCCCTTCCCTCTGCCCAGCGGCTGCGGGGCCTGCTCCGGCTCTGGCTCGCTGGAGTTGTGCCCCCCAGGCCCTCAGGGGGCCGGGAGGAAGGGGACAGTGGTTTACCTTTTCAATCACCACCTCTGGCCCTGGAGCTCAAAGCACTTTACGGACCGAACAAGAGAAGCGTCAGCCCTTCCCAGCCCTGCCCTGGGGACAGGTGGTCACTGCCCCTGGCTTTTCTCCCCTCGTCCCCTCTTAGAGGGAGGGGATCCTGAGACACTGGGCTGCTCTGGGGAGGATTTAGCTGACTTCCCTGTACACCTCTCTATAGAAACCCCAGGCACAGAGAGAAAAGGGGGGTGGAGATGAAATGTGGGTCTTGGAGGTGTGGAGATGGCAGGTCGGGGCTGGAGCACGTACCGGTGCAGAGAGGCACGGTGTTTGCCACCCGTCCCCTCCAGGGATGGGCATGCAAGATGAGAGCTCCTGGCCGGGTCCCAGGCTGGGGTGGGGAGCATATTGATCCCGTGTCCGTGTCTGTGCGCCCACCTCCTGCCTGTGCCCCCTGCCCCGCTGCGGCCGGCTGCCCGGGATGCTCGGGTCTCTGTGCCTGCAGCCCCGGGCTGCCCTTGGGGTGCTGCCCCTGGAGACCTGTGTTGGGATTGGCACTGTCTGTGTAGAGATGTGTATAATACCCTGTATATATTTGTGTACAAAAGAAAAAAAAAAAAAAAGAAAAAAAGGAGCTATTCTTGCGGTCTGTTTTTGTGCAGCGGGGGGGAGCTGGGAGGGGGGAGGCTGCAGCAGGGCTCAGAGCATGCGTGCTGCAAGGGTCTGGGGGCTTGCAGGCTCCCCCTGGGTCTGCAGGCCTTGTCCCGCTGGACCTGGGGGCTCTCATGGTGTGTCCTTCCCGGCCTGGCAGGCTCCGTCTGTCCCGCTGCTAAATGCGTGTGGACGGGGAGCCGGCCTCGTCCCCAGAGCTGCACGCATTGGGGCTGGGGTTGGACAAACCACCCCAGCAGGAGGGGGTGTGGTGCTCGTGAGGTCCCCCTTCGCCACCCCGTCTCCCAGCTTGGTTGGGGTGGATGGAGGAGCCAAGGGCTGCCAGACACCGGGCAGGACCTGGGAGTGCTCCCAGCGAGGGTGTTTCCCAGCAGCTGGTGCCCTGGCCCCCGGCCAAGCGCGCCGGTTGCCTTGGGTAGGGCGCAGCAAGGTGTGGGTGAGCTCAGCCCACCCCCGCGGCTCTCTTCCCACCTGGGGACAAGAAAACCGGCGTCCCGCAGCCCAAGGACGGGGAAGGGGCAACTCGTGGGCACGGACGAAGGCGGCGCCGCCAGGCAAAGCTTGGGGAAGGCAGCAAAGCGTGCTGTGCCTGAGGACGCCGCTCTCCGGGGGGGAAGGATTACAGGAGCCAGGCGGAAAGCCGCTTACGAGGCCGCCGAGGGGTGACAAGGCAGGGCCCGGACGAGCAGGGGGTCGGGGCGGTGCTGTGCCGGGCCGTGCCGAACCGGGCCGGGCCGGGCCGAGCCAGGCGTGGGCTCCGCCCGCATAGCGCAGCGCTGAGTCACGGGGGACACGCGTGGGGTGGAAGAGCGGGGAGCCCGGCCCCGGGGCTGCGCCTTTAACGCCGCCGCCCACCGCCACATCCTGCCCGCCCAGAGCCCTCCTTCCGCCGGGGCGAGCCGTGCCGAGCCGGGCTGGGCCGTGCCGAGCCGGGCAGGGCCGGGCAGGGCGGTGGCAGCTTCCGTGCGGGGCGAGCGGTGAGTCCCTGCGTCCCCCCTCGTCCCCTGTGGGCTTGCAGCGGGTCCCGTCCTGCCGGGGGGGTCGCTCCGGGGCCGAGCCGAGCCGTGCCGAGCCCCTCCCCGCTGCGGCAGCCCCGCGTCCTCCGAGGGGTCCCCGGTGGGGTTTGGGGTCCGTGGGATTTGGGGGGGGGCCTCCGGGCCGGTGCTGCCCGGCGCCGTCTGTGCGTGCCCGGTGTCACGGGGGGACCGCGGTGTCCCGCTGCTGGTGGCGGTGCCGCCGGCCCTGCAGAGCCCCCCCGTTGCGGTCGGGCGTTGCGTGGCGTGGAAAGCCCGGGTTCCTCTCCAAACCGCCGTCTGCATTGCCCTGCCCGTCGTGGGGCCGGCAGCATCTTGGCATCCCCGCGGGGAAGCCCCCCGCCGCCGTGTCCTGCCACCCCACGACACGCGTGGTCCCCTCCCACCCGTGGGTCCGCAGCCTGCCTCCCCGCTCTGCGCCTGCGTGCCCCCGGCCTGCCTCGGGCACCGGCTATTCCGAGTAACGGGGCTAAGAATAACCCGCGCCGTGCCCGCGGCCCCCGGGAGGCTCAGCCCGGGCCGAGGAGGGGCTGAGGGGGCCGCTGCCGGTGCTGCGGGACCCCACGGCCTGCGCCCCGTCCCGCTGCACCCCCTGCGCCTCCCAGGAGGCCGCTCCTCGAGCGAGCGGGACTTGAGTCACCGTGCGCTGGGGAAGGGCCATCCCGCCTCTTCCTTCCCTCACCCGAGATACGGAGCCTCTCGGCTCCCCGAGGCGCTCCTCCCTTCCCCGTGTCCCATTGACTCAGTGCTCAGGCTTTCCAGGCAGAGGAACAGCCCGGCGGGCAAGGAGGAGCCGGCGAGCGGGATGGGGAAGGTCCCGCGAGCCCGGGCAGCTGTGCCGGGAGCCAGATGCAAGCGGCTTGGGCCGGGAGGAGAGGCTCGAATCGCATGGCCGGGAGGAAGGCGCCTGGAATTCCTCCAGGCTCGACCATGGCTGTCGATGTCCTTCCAGCCTGCCATCAGAGCGCATTCAGCCTCCCCAAAAGGCAGCTGGAGGCCACGGCCTGCTTCTGAGCAGCCAGGCGCTGCTGTCTGCACTGGGGATGGGGCTTGGGGCTTCCTCCCGAAGCCAGCTCCTGCTGGGGATGGTTCTCGCACCGGCAGCCAGAGAGGCCCGTGCCCTGTCGTGGCCTCACAGTGCCTGTTTCTCCTCAGGGAGCGGAGGTAGCGCTGCCGGTGCCCAGCCATGATGCCCTTCGGGGGGATCGCTGCCCGGCTGGAGCGGGACCGCCTGAGAGCCGAGGGGGTCGGCCAGCACCACAACGCCATCAAGTACCTCAACCAGGACTACGAGGCCCTCAAACAGGAGTGCATCGAGAGCGGAACCCTCTTCAGGGACCCCCAGTTCCCGGCTGGCCCCTCCGCCCTCGGGTTCAAGGAGCTGGGGCCGCACTCCAGCAAGACGCGGGGGGTGGAGTGGAAGCGCCCCTCGGTAAGCTGTGGGCTCGCTGCTCCTCACGCTGGGCTCGTACCCCTCGCCTGCAATATCTGCATTAACGCGGTTTGCCAAGCTGCAGCCTGGCTCTGGTCTGCTCCTTGCCGTGCTTGAGTCCCCAGGTGCTTCACAGCCCCTTCCCCAAGGAAATAGAGCAGTGCTCGTAAGAGCATCGTGTCTGGCAAGCCCTTCGGCCTCCAGGCAGCAGGCCTTGGCTTGAAGATGGGCGGGCTGTGCCATTGCTTCTGGATGTCATTGCATGGGTCTGGGATTTTTGGGGTTGTGTGCCAGGGGAATGAATGCCCAGCAGTCCATCTAGCGGTTTCCTGCTAATGGGGATCTTGCCTTTTTTTGCTGTGGTGGCCTTGGGGTGGCAGTCAAGCAGAGGGCAGGTGGGCACCTTGCTGTGGGGCAGTGCACCCTTCCTCCTGGGTCAGAGCCGCGGTGGGTACGGCCTCACAGAAGCACGCGTCCTGCTGAGGTCCACCGTCTGATGCTCTCCTCCTCCTGCAGGAGTTAGTGGGTGACCCGCAGTTCATCGTTGGCGGCGCAACCCGGACGGATATCTGCCAGGGGGCTCTGGGTGAGTGCTGCAGATCTGTCCCCGGGTCTTGGACCAACGAGCAGGGTGTTTCTGCGTGCAGCCATCCCTGTACACCTCCCCATGCAGTGCAGGGGAAGCTGGAAGGTGCGGGCACTGCATGACTCCAGCTGGCTCTAGGTGAAGGCCGTGCAGAAACGGGTTGATGCACGCACGGCCTGACCGTGCCAAGGTGAGGGGAGGTATCGGTGGGTCTGTGCCCTGCGTGTGCTGGCAACGAGGCCAGGAGCTGCTCCAAAGAGTTCTCTGCCTTGGAAAATGGCGAGGGATGATAGCTGGGAGTAATGAAGTGGGGTGAGGATGTGCTGCTCATGACAGAGAGCTTGCAAAGCAACACGGTGTGACAGAAGGACATTGAGAGCAGAGCTACGTGGGAGAAGTAATGATGTGTCCTTTCGCCCAGGGTGTCACCAAGCCGAGGTGCTGAGACAAGGAGAGCAGGGCAAATGGGCTGGGTGGGCTGGTAACTGCAGTTCCAGGACCATCAGAACCAGATCCGGCTGCCTTCAGCAGTGTTTTTGTGATCTCGACCAAGCCGAGCGTTGTGAAGCTTAGCACAGCGTGCTGGTTTCAGGACTGGCCACATTTAATGCAGCCAGCAATTTGGAGAAACCCGAGGTGGTCACTGGAGCGTGTAACAGCCCAGAGCACGGTGGTGTTTCTCAATTGGTCACTAGGACGGCAGAGTTTGAAATGCCCTTTTGTCTAAACACAGCCCGGTACGGGTTATCCAGGCTCAAGGCTAGTGCATGGCAGGCTTTGGAGGCGAAAGAGGAAGGGGAACCGAGCGAGAGAATTTAAAAAGGAGTGCTGGCCTAGAGCAACGCTTGTGGTTAAGAGCACTTGGAAGGAGAAGTGCGGTGTTAGTTCTTGGAACTTGAAGCCAGGGCACCAGCATTAAACATCTTGCTTGGCGATTCAAAAAGGGGAAAACTTTTCTTTAAATGCAAAGCGTAATTGTCCTGCAGAACTCATCCTCCTGAGACGTGGAGGGCATCCAGGAGGGCCTAGACAAATGACTGCAGGAGGGGCTGTTGATGCTGACGGCGTGGTAGTGTGGACACGGGCCGGGGGGGTTGGTTGGTCAGGGAGGGTTGGTCCCTCTCTGCCTTGAGCTAATGCTGCTTTCCAAGCACCTGAACCTGTGGGCTAGGTTCATTGCCAACGCTGGACGTGTGGCAGGGGAACGGGCTGGTGGTGGAGACACCTGAGAGATTCAAGACCCACGCAGCACGCTAAGGATGCTGCAGGGGCTCACGCCGTTTTCCTCTCCTTGCCCAGGTGACTGCTGGCTCCTGGCTGCCATCGGCTCCCTCACGCTCAACGAGGAGCTCCTGCACCGCGTGGTGCCCCACGGGCAGAGCTTCCAGGAGGACTATGCTGGCATCTTCCACTTCCAGGTGGGCTGGGGGCAGGATGGGCTCTCTGGGGGCATGCTCAGGGCGCACCTCTCCCCCGCTCACCCCTGTCTTCTCCCAGATCTGGCAGTTCGGCGAGTGGGTGGACGTGGTGGTGGATGACCAGCTGCCCACCAAGGACGGGGAGCTCCTGTTTGTGCACTCAGCGGAGTGCACCGAGTTCTGGAGTGCTCTGCTGGAGAAGGCCTATGCCAAGTGAGTCCCACCGCAGCGGGCACTAGTGCAACGGGGGACGGGGCGGAGCGGCGGCACGCCGTGTCCTTGTCACCTCACGTGCCCCTCTCGCTGCCCCGTGCTCAGGCTGAACGGCTGCTACGAGGCGCTCTCAGGAGGCAGCACCACCGAGGGCTTTGAGGATTTCACCGGCGGCGTGGCAGAGATGTACGACCTCAAGCGGGCGCCGCGCAACATGGGCCACATCATCCGCAAGGCGCTGGAGAGGGGGTCCCTGCTGGGCTGCTCCATCGACGTAAGTGCTTTTGCTGGGACACTGGGTGGGAGGTGACCTCTTTCTCCTCCTAGCAGAGCACCGTTCCCACCCACAGCCAGCGTGACGGCCTGTGGGCATGGGGGCTACACCCTGGTGCCTGGGAATGGTGTCTCTCCTTAAAAATGGAGTGGGAAATGTCCATCTCGAGCCAGGCTGCTGAGCAAGGGCTCTGGCCATGTCTTGGGCTGACACCTGCAACTCACCTGGAATGGGCTCCTCCATCTGCTCCCTCCCAGCCACAGCGCATCATCCCCATCACTGCTGGCAGCTGCACCCCCTCGGATTTGCAATTCAAAGTGGGAACAAGCGCAGCTCCACCAGGGTCAGCTGCTGCCAGCACTGAACGTGTGGCTGGGGTGTGCTTTTGCTAAAGGCACTGCTGCACCCAGCAGTGTCTGTGCACCACCGTGATTTGTTGCATAACCCCTTCTGAGGTTTGTAACCCACAAGGACAATCTCCGTGCTCCTAGTGACAGTACTGTGTTTGGGGAAGCATGAAACCTTTTGTTATGCTTTCTGAAGTTTGGGTGGTTTCGTGACGGGTCTTCAGGGTCCTCTGGCAGAGAAACCGTCTTTAAATCATCCTCAGTCAACAGCTTTTCAGTACAGGGATCTCCTTCCCTTGGCTGGAGCATTACAAAACAAGGGTCATTCTCCATGCAATGTCTTAGCTTCTCCTCAGAAGGGGTAGGGACAGGACTGCATGGATTTAACCATATTCACTTGAGCTTTGCACGTTCTTCTCAGATCACAAGTGCCTTTGATATGGAAGCGGTGACCTTCAAGAAGCTGGTGAAGGGCCATGCCTATTCCGTCACAGCCTTCAGAGATGTGAGTTGGCTACGTGAGACCTTAATAGCCCTAAAATGCCATAGCCAGCGGCACGGGTTTAACTTCCTGCGTCTGGTGACCGGCAGGTGAACTACCGGGGCCAGCAGGAACAGCTCATCCGCATCAGGAACCCCTGGGGTCAGGTGGAGTGGACGGGAGCCTGGAGCGATGGGTGAGTTCAGCTGGGACTTCATTTCAGCTGCTGGCAGCCCAGCTGGCACCGCACACGAAACGACTGGGACGTGTCTTGCATGACACTGCTGAGGGGAAGCTCGCAGCATGAGGGAGGGGTTCGGCTGAGGGCCAGCTCCAAAGCGCGTGGCACTGAGATCGTCTCAGCTCTCCTTGAGGAGTCCTCATCTGATGGTCTGTTCTGATTACTCCAGCTCCCCTGAGTGGGACAGCATCGACCCCAGCGACCGGGAAGAGCTTCAGCTGAAGATGGAGGACGGAGAGTTCTGGTGAGTGCCAGAGCAGAGGGCTGCTCTTCCTCGGCATCCAGCTTGGGAATGAGCAGAGGAGCCCAGGAGGGATCTTAGTGCTTCTCCTAAAGCGCATGACCTGCCTTTAATATCTGTGCTTCCGCTACCAGAAAGCCTCTAACAGTTTCTTACCTGATCTAGTTAATGATTTCCCTTCCTTCAAGGAAATTAAGCACAAATAAATTCCTAAGAAGGACAAACATCCCTTATTTCGCAAACCCAGCGCTGGGCTTTAAATGAGTTGTGACTGCTCGGTGTAGATGATCTTGGCACCCTGTAATTCTCTAAAAACTTTGGCTGTGACTCTTCTAGTGGCCAAAGAGGGGGCCTGAACACTTGAGAAGGGACTGGAAATGCAGAGTGAGCAGGAAGGAGTTATATGCCTCTTATCAATCCATGAAAACGAAAGGGTCCCCAGTGAGCAGCAGCTTAGGCAGATGTTGAAAGCGTGATGGTGGGACTCTGTGCTGTGGGGTGTTTTGGAGGTTCAAAGAGTAAGGTTCATGGTGTGAAGGACTGCAAGGATGCCATCCACACCTCAGACAGCCTGGCTCGTGAGCCTCTCACCACAGGGCACCCAGCGTTCAGCTCACTGCCCTGACAAGGGGTTTTGGGGTGATTCCCATCTACTCTTTCCACCTCGTAAAGGTAGCCACAGCTGAATCCAGAGCTGTTTGTGTTCCCCAGCCGTGTCCTGGCCTCAGCCCCTGCCTGCTTCCCCACAGGATGTCTTTCCGAGACTTCATGAGGGAGTTCTCCAGGCTGGAGATCTGCAACCTCACCCCCGATGCCCTCACCAAGGACGAGCTCAGCAGGTGGCACACGCAGGTGTTCGAGGGCACGTGGCGCCGGGGGAGCACTGCTGGGGGCTGCAGGAACCACCCAGGTACCTCACCTCCCGCGTCTCCGCTCTTGGTGGCACCCCTGAGCCACGTATCTCACCCGTGCGTCCTCTTCCACCCAGCCACGTTCTGGATCAACCCCCAGTTTAAGATCAAGCTGCTGGAAGAGGATGATGACCCCGGGGACGACGAGGTGGCCTGCAGCTTCTTGGTGGCCCTGATGCAGAAGCACCGGCGGCGGGAGCGGCGAGTGGGTGGCGACATGCACACCATCGGCTTCGCTGTCTACGAGGTAACCCCCAGCCCAGCGCTACCTCCTGGGACCTGCTCCTGGGCCTTGGCCAGTCTGTGGGTCAGCGATACCCCCTCCTGTAGCCCTAAGAGAGAGGGAGCGGGTACAGGGGTTCTGATTTTCTGTCTTCTTCCCCTGCAGGTTCCTGAGGAGGTACGTCCTAAGCTGCCAGAGCTCCTGGAGGGGAGCACAGGAGCAGGCAGGAGTGGGTTAAAGCAGCATGCACGCGGCCCGGGGCCTGGGATTCCCACCAGGCTGGTAGTGCTTGGGATGCTAAAGGGTGCTGGGCAGATTCACCTGGGATGTCCGTGCTGGGCAGGACAGCCAGAGCTCCTCCACGGGACAGCTGCAGGGCTGTGGGGCAGCAGGATTTGTGCCCCTGTTCCAGCAGGAGCTCAGGCCGTGGGCTGGGGCTGGAGATGCCCTGCTGGGCTGGCTTGGGCCCGCTGCTCCCTGCGGGTCCCCGTCTTGCATGGCTGTTGGCCACAAGTGCGTGTGCTCCCCAGGCACAGGGCAGCCAGAACGTGCACTTGAAGAAGGACTTCTTCCTGCGAAACCAGTCGCGGGCACGCTCCGAGACCTTCATCAACCTGCGGGAGGTGAGCAACCAGATCCGTCTGCCCCCTGGCGAGTACATCGTTGTGCCCTCCACCTTTGAGCCGCACAAGGAGGCCGACTTCGTCCTGCGGGTCTTCACCGAGAAGCAGTCGGACACGGCGTGAGTCCCTGACAAAAAGCCGCCTGCCACCTCCCACACCCTCGCCTGGCTACGGGACGAGATGGCCCAGGCCAGCCCTGCGTCTGTGAGCCGTGGGGCAGACCCCACTGCCCTCCCCTCACTGGTTTCCCCTCTTTGTGCCCGCAGGGAGCTGGACGAGGAGATCTCTGCAGATCTGCCAGACGAGGTAGGGGCCACCGCTCTCCTTCGGTTGGTGCCGAGGCTTTGGGGCTGGGAGCTGTGGGCAGGAGGTGACTGTGTGGGTTTGGGACGCCTCTGTGGCAGAGCTGGGCTGGGAGGTTCAAGGTGATGGGGACTTGGGAAGGAACGAAGGTGAGAGCAGCTCCTCATCCACCTCAAATGTTTGCTGAGCCTCCGAGGCAGGGCAGAGCCTTTATTAGATCGCTAACCTCCCTTTCTTGCTTCAGGAGGAAGTAACCGAGGATAGCATAGAGGATGGCTTCAAGAACATGTTCCAGCAGCTGGCAGGAGAGGTGGGTACCAAGCTCTGGGAAGCCCACAGCAGGTCCCTGGCGTGGGGAGGGGACGGGACCCCTGGCCATCAGGCTGCAGAGAGCAGGAGCTTCCTACAGAAGGGCTCCTGGGGACTCTCATGATGTCCCAGGGGCCTCTTGGTACCACCAGACCAGTAAATGCTGCAGCTCAGCCCAGCTGCCCCCGGGGACGGTGTGATGGGAGTGGATTTTGGGGATGGGGAGGAGCCCAGCTGTGTCCCAGACTCTTCCAGGCATGCTGTTGTGTGAACAGGACGGGGATGTGTGGGCAGGAGTGTGTTGGCAGGAGTGGGGTGGGGAGCAGCCCTCTGCCCCAGGGTGTGTGGGGGTCAATGGGTGCTGCTAACGCTGCTGCTGCAGGACATGGAAATCAGCGTCTTCGAGCTCAGGACCATTCTGAACAGAGTCATTGCTAGACGTGAGTGCTGCCCTCTTTCCCCTCTTTGTTCCCCGCGGCCCGGGCCCGCTAAGCAGGCTGTGTTTTGATGCACGTATTTCCCCCCCCTTCCTCCTCCTCAGACAAAGACCTGAAGACAGATGGGTTCAGCCTGGACTCCTGCCGCAACATGGTCAACCTGATGGATGTATCCTCTGGGCACCGGGGGCAGGGGACAGCTTCCCTGGCACGCGGCCTGGCGCCTGGGAAACTCTTCCATGGGAACTGGGGCTTGGCTGCCCGGTTGAGCCAGGGCCGTGCAGCCAGGGGAAGGGGGAAGGCGTCCTCGTGGCTGCACCGAGAGTGATCCAGGGGGGCCTGCGTGCACCACCTGGTGCCTGGGCACCTGGTGGTCTTCCCCCCAAAAAAAGTTCAGTGGTTGAGGGTGAGAGGTGTACAGCAAAAGGAGAGGAGCCACGGGCTGTTCTCCTGCTCCCGTAAAGGCATGGCTGAAGGGTCAGGCGAGGGTAGAGAAGCAGCTCCGAGCCCTTCTCCAGCCATGCCCTGCAGCATCCCGTTCGCACGCCAGCCGGTTTTTGCTCTGAGCGCACCACAGCAGCGTGCTCCCTGCAGACAAAGTACAGCCAGATTTCCTGGTGAGTGGCGCCGCAGCTGGTTTAAGCATCAAGCTTTCTCTTTGGCTTGCAGGCTCTGATCTTGCTTATGCAGCAAGACGGAGAGGGAAAGTTGGAAAAAATGCCAGGCAGGCTGAGCATGGCCTGGCTGAAATGCTTCCTCTCACCTAAGGAGGCCAGGATCCGCTTGCTTTGCTCTGTCTGTGCCCGCTCTGCTACTCCGCCCCTCTGCTGGCCAATTTCTCCTTGACCCTCTGCTCCCCAGAAGGACGGCAGCGCCCGCCTGGGGCTGGTGGAGTTCCAGATCCTGTGGAATAAGATCCGGAGCTGGCTGGTGAGGAGGAGGGGGGGTGCAGGGGGAAGCACCCCTCTGGGCGTGGGGATGATGGCCGGGGGACAGCCTGCCCTTCACGGCCTCCGTGATGGCTTTTGCAGATGATCTTCCGTCAGCACGACCTGGATAAGTCGGGCACCATGAGCTCCTACGAGATGCGCATGGCGCTGGAGTCGGCTGGTAGGTCTGGGGAGGGGGAGGCTGGGCTGGGCTGGGGGTGGGGGGAAGCTGCAGGAGCCCTGTCCCGGGTAGCTGGAGAAGCGTGGGACCAGCTTGTATCATGAGCTTTGAGCCAACTTGTCACGGCGAGATGTGGCCCGTGTCTCTCCTAGCCCTCCGTGCTGGATGTGGCCCCTTCAGGTGGGCCGTGGGCCTCCCCACCTGCATTCTCTGCCGCCCCCGTGGGCGCTGAGCGCCGTCTGCCTCGCAGGTTTCAAGCTGAACAACAAGCTGCACCAGGTGGTGGTGGCCCGCTACGCGGACGCCGACATGGGCGTGGACTTCGACAACTTCGTCTGCTGCCTGGTCAAGCTGGAGGCCATGTTCAGTGAGTGCTGCTCCGGGCTGGGGGGCAGGGACCGGGGGACGGGGGGACAAGGCCGCTCACCTTGCTCCCGTGCCCCTGCAGGGTTCTTCCGCAGCATGGACCCCGAGGGCACGGGCACCGCCGTGATGAACTTCGCCGAGGTGAGAGCTGGGCACGGCGCCCTGGGGTGGCAGGGCGGGGAGGGGGGGTGACACTGCAGCACATGGGGCACCTGTACATGGGGGAAGGCCTCTTGTCCCCGTGGGTGGTGGAAGAACCCCTAAAAGATGAAGGGCTGGGAAAGGGAGCTGCTTCAGGCCTCGTGTCTCGGAGGGCTGTGGGGTTGGTGCGCACCAGCCCCTGCTCATCCCCTTTCTCCTTCCTAGTGGCTGCTGCTGACGATGTGTGGCTAGGAGCCAGGACTGATCCGCTGTGGCTGGGACACCCCGGCGGGCCAGGCCCCCTCCAAGTGCCTCCCCTCGGGTCCGTGGACACAGGACAATCCCTCCCCTTGCTCCATCCCACGCCGAGCCACCAGCCCTGCCTCCCACTGAGCCTCGCTCCACCCTGGCCCGTGGAGCATTTAGCATGGGCAACGGCAGGCAGGGGACGCCCTTCTCCTCTCCTGGGCTGGGCTTGATTTCCACCTCTCCCCTCCTCTCGTCCCACCCCAGAACAGGAGGAGGGCCAGCAGCCGGGGGTGCCTGGGGGTCACCACACCTACCTTCGGGGCAGCTGCGAGCAAGGGAGGGAGAAAGCTGGGGGCAGCTGCCCAGAAGGGAGAGGGGCTGTGGGGAAGAGCAGGAGGGCTTGTATCGCCTGCACCCTTACCTGACCCCTTGTGCATGCCGGGGGGCATCAGCAGGGGCTGCCTTGCTCGGGCAGGGGTAACTTGGTCCTGGAAAACCAGGGCTGCCCTGCTGGGGAAGTCACGCCGTGGGGAGGAGGAAGGTCCGCGCTCCCTGGAGCCCTTCCCTTGCACTCCTCCCCCCTAAGGATGACCAAAGCGTGGAGCTCTGGCTGGTCACCTTCCTCCAGCCGGGGCTTCTTTCTGCGTGGCCTTCACCCCCTCCCTGCCACCCCCCTGCCCTCCACCCCGCTTTGCCCCGTCACTTAAGCACTGAATGTCTGGGGGCTCCCCCTCCACGTAGCACGGCACGTGGGGCTCCTCTCATCCCACGTGGGCACAGCAATGCCCCCACCCCAGCCTTTCCCCCTCCTGCTGCTGGGGGTGGTGGGGTTGGGCTCCTGCCCCCCAGCATGGCCAGGGAGGGGACACAAGGGGTGGTGGTGGTGGTGGTTCGGGGCACTTCTCCAGCACGCAGCTGTTGGTTTTCCCCCCTCTTCTCCCTCATCCTCTCGCCCTACACTCCCCTCTTCCCCTGGGCTCCTCCACCGAGCACATAGCTCACGTAGATGGCTCCCGTGCCAATATATTTGCACTTCTCCATCCTCATCCTCTCCTGTGCGGGGAAGGGGGTGGCTCCAGCGTGGCGGTGGGCGAGGGCCCATCCGAGGCAGGCAGGCCAGTCGGCTGCCCCCCGGCCCGGCGGCTCCGGAGGATGAGCTTGCAGCAATAACCACTGCTGCCACCCGGCAGCTCCGCTTCCTCACCCCGCTGACCCCGCTCCCGGTAATAAAACGAGCTCTGTTGGACGGGCGCCTCGGCCTCCTACTTACTGACTGCAGGAGCCCCCAGCCAGGGGCGGCTCTGGGGGGCCCTTGGGGTGTACAAGGTGGGGGCTGGGGCTCGGGGTAGGTGGGGAGGGGGCACAGCCCTGCCCTGGGTGGGGACAGGGGGAGGCTGGTGGTGGCTTTTGCTTCCTTTGGGGCTGTGCAGGCTGCAGCTGGGGACAAAAATGCGTGCATCACGGGGGCATCACAGCCCTGGGGGTGCTCAGAGTCTGGAACAGGAGTGTCCCCACATGTGTCATGCCCCCTGGCATCCCCGTCTCCCTCATCTAGGCTCCCTGCTCCTCGTCCCCACGCCTTGGTGGGGCGGGCAGGGGAAAGCACAAATAGCTCTCATTGCTGTCCCAGCCCTGGGCCCCATGGCGCACACTGGCCCCATTGTGGGGCACGCTGCCGCCCGGCTTTGGGGTGACAGGTGTCCCCGTACAGAGCCTTCCCCTGCCTCCCTGCAGGCACCAGCTGGCAGCTCCTCTCCCTGGCCGGCCCCAGCAGCTGGCGGCCCAGCATTTGTGGGGAGGGGACAGCAGGTGGGGGCCCAGCTGCCAGCTCATGCCCCAGCGTGGCTCAGCTCCTGTCCCCCCTTGCACAGCGCCCCATACCGCAGCATCCCCTCCCGTGGCTGTCCCCACCTGTCCCCAGCAGCTGCCCCGGGCTCAGGCCCCGTCTCCCCCTCGCATCCCGCAGCCGCAGGAATGTCATTCCTGTGGGCACAAGGGGCCTTTGTGCCAGCAAAGGGCTGGAGGGGGGACAAAGCCCCTTTCCCATCCCCCTGCACCGACAGCCGTGCGCTGGGAGCGTCCTGCAGCTCCCTGGGGAGCCCGAGGGACGCCGTGGGCCCGGCAAGGGGAGCGGGGACCCCATGGGCATGCTGCCCCTGGGGAGGGCCGGGGGTCCCGGGGGCTGAGCACCACCCCGCAGCTGCTGGGTTCGGCCTTTTTCAGCAGCTGCCAGCAGCACGGGGAATGTGCACGGGCTGGAGGCTCTCGGGGCCTGGCCACGGTGCGTTAAACAAACTATTTATAGTGCTCAACTCCCCCCGGCACCCAGCGCCTGCATTCCTCCTGCGCGGGGCCGCCGCTCGCTTGTCGCCCGTGCTCCCCGACGCCCTCCTGGCCGGTGCAGCTGCCACCACGGCCAGCAAGAGAGGGATTTTATGAATATCTGGGGGCTTCGGGGCTGTCCCCGCAGCCGGCAGCGTGAGGAGGGGACGCTACCACCTAAACCAACAGCGGCCGTGGGATGGGTCCCTGCGTGGGCCCTCCCTGGTGGTTACGTGGGGACAGCTGGTGCACAGTTGGGATCCTGAAGAAAAACGGGCAGGTGGCCTGGTAGGTAGCAGGCAAACAGGGAGCCGTCAAGGTGGTGAGGGACTTTCAGCTCCTCGGGGGAGAGGGATGAAGGGCGGGAGGGAAAAGGAGCGAGCAAGAGAACAGCACGCAGGAGCACTGACAGGTTGCAGCAGGGCTCGGGATGTCCTGAAGCACTTGGTCCAAACCACAGATGGGGACACGGGGCTCCAGTGCCCCTTTTCTTGTTACTGGGGTTAAGAAAGCAGACACCAGTGGGATTTTGTTTTCTTTCCAGACTTTCCCTCTGCAGCTCTGTGCCTGTCCCCCCGGAGGAGCAGGGACCGTTCCCCTGGGCCGTGCTTTTGCCCAGACGTGAAACGAGGCTCAAGGCCCTGACCTCCCAGCTGGGGAAAAGGGCTTGGCAACCCTCCGTGTTTCTGGCTCAACAAATCGGCCTCGCGACGAGTCCCAGCAGCTTGGCAAACAAGCCCTGCCCCGCTTTCAGCTGGGTGTCGCAAGCACCTGGCTCTGGCAGCGGAGCAGCCGCCCCTGCTGCTACCTGCATTCGTGCCCCGGGAAGGTGCGGGTTTCTGCAATCCCTCTGTGCCAGAGGGGTTTTCCATTCCCCACCCTCTGTGCCACATAATGTCCCCAGGAAGGCACGGCATCACCTCCGTGCTTGGCCGCTGCCTCCCTTTCTCCTGGGACCGAGCCCCAGGGATTGCCCCTGTGGGCACCGCCGGTGGGAGGCTCCCCGTCCCCACCGGCTCGATGCCTCAGGCTTTTCCCAGGGATGGGCAAAGCTCCCCAGGAGTAAGATCTCTGCTCTCTCCCCTCGCCACGTACCTGCTGGGGAAATCAAGGCACGGAGAGAGGCAACGGCTCAGCTGGGGTCAGCCACGTAACAGCAGCCCCCGGAGCCTCAGCACCAGGCCACGCGCTGCGCCCTCTGCTTCCCCGATAAAAATCGGGGACGAGCTCCCTCCTGGGGACACGCAAACCCCGTCGCAGCTGCAGCAAAGCTTCAGGTCCCGCGTCCTTCACCAGGGCTCCTCTCGCTGCTGGCACAGGAGCCCTCCGAGCGCAGCAGAGGCCGGTCCCGGGGGCTGACGTCAGCCCCGGTCCGTGTGGCTCCCAGGCCCGGAGCTGCTTCTGATTCAGGCACGTGGCATCTCTGCGCTGAGGCACGGCCAGCCCTCTTCCCCCATCCGTCCCCGGCTCCCCAGGAGGAATCTGCGGGGCTGGGAAAGGTCACCCTGCCTGCACCGCCCAGATGGGGCTCTCTGGGCACAGGCTGGGACATGGGGACAGCGGTGGCACTTGGGGCCTCGCGTCTCCCCCTTCTCCTAAACTCTGCTTGACCGGGAGCCAAGAGCAGGGGCTCGCAGGCTGGGCTTGTGAAGGGAACAACAAGGGGAGGAAATGAAGCCAGGCAGCCACCAGGAACAAAACAAGGGTTAGACACAGGCGGGAAGCGGAAGGGCACGGACCTGCGGCAGGGACCTTCCCACCTGCACCCTCGTCCCACCGAGCGTGTCTCCCCCAGCCTCTCTTCCCTGGGGAGTGCCCCGTGTGCCCCAAACACCCGTCTGCTTGGTGCCTCGTGGCATCCCCTGCCCGGGCACCCCTGCCCCTTGGGGAGCGGGGTGGCAGCTGGCGGAGGATGACAGAGGCGGATTTTGGGGCCGGCTGCCAGCTCGGGAGTGAAACAGGACCCTGCCCGGCAGCCCACGCTGCTGCGGTGGGCAGATGTTGTCCCTCCCTCGCCCCCCTTCCTCCCCGCCGCTGCCACCCCGACAGATGGGGTCGGGGCCGCGCGGCGGTGTCGCTTACAGGGAGGAGGGGGCATTTAAATGGGCGGCCGGCTGCGGGGATTTTTTGGATGCTTTTTTTTTTTAATATACCGGCGTTACTCCTCGCAGCGAAGGCATCGCTGCCAGTCGGGCTGGCGGTGGGTCCGCGTGGGGGGCACTGAGCGGGACGGGCTGCTCTTGGAAAAGAGGCAGAGAGGGGACACGAGGGGGGAAGGCTCCCCAGGACGGAGAGAGCATCGGGGAGCCGAGGTGACCCCGCTCCGAGCTGCGCCCTGCTCCGAGCTGCCCCGGAGCGCAGCATCTCCCCCGGGCGGCGGCTCCCGGTGCCGGTGCTGGTGCCGGTGCCGGTGCCGAGGGCTGCCGGTGCCGCAGCTGGGGGGCAGCATGCCCGCCCCACCGCTCGCCGCCCCGCTGCTGCGCGTCCTGCTCGGCCGCCTGCTGCTGCTGGCCCGCAAGCGCCTCCTGCCGCCCCTCCGCCGCCTGGGCCGCCGGCTGCGCTCCGGGGAGAGCCGCCAGGCCCTGCTCACCTGCCTGCTCTGCATCCTCAACCTGCACAAGAAGGTGGACGGCTGAGCTCGGCCCGGCGGAGGGGGGCCGGGCGCGGCGCCGCCTCCCCTGCCCTGCTCTGCCCGCCGCCGGAGGAGGGACCGGCACCGGCACCGGGGAGGGGAAGGGAAGGGACGCGCCCCGGCGGGGGCGGAGGGGCCGGCGAAGCCTCCCGAGCCCCGGGCCCGGCCGCCCGGCACCGCCCGGCCATGGG
>CM021733.1:25429698-25446770 GCA_011075105.1 Heteronetta atricapilla
GGAAGGGAAGGGAAGGGAAGGGAAGGGAAGGGAAGGGAAGGGAAGGGCTGCAGGCTCAAGGAGACGCACACATCTAGGGGGAAATGATGCAGCCACTGCCTCCTATGGAAAGAGGTGTGGCAGGCGGGGTGCTGCTGGAGGAGCTCATCTTCCAAAGAGGCTGGGGACGGATTTCCTCTCTCCTTTCCCCTGTTTCCATGGGAACAGCAGCAAGCAGGAACAGCCTGCTCTGAATTTCACTGCCTGCTGCTCAGGCACCCCCTTCCCGACCCTGTAGGCAGACTTTGGCTCTCAGGGGTTTCGGAGCAGCCCTCACGTGATGAATCCCTTGCCTCCACGGAGTGCTCACCAGTGTGTGCACCGGGGCAGTGCGAGGCGAAGGGCCACGAGCCCCTACCTGCCAGGATGTCTGTAGCAGCACTGTCTGCTATCACATGCACACCCCCAGACATTTGCAAATAATTTGCATACGCATATGCATTTCTGCTTTCTGTGGCGGCAGGGACTCCTGCGGGCAGTGACCTCAGCTGGGCCACGAGGTATGTGTGCGCCGATCACCCTGGGGAAACCAGCGCTGTTGTTCTCTCAAGGGTGGGAAGGAACAAAAGGTGATACAAATCTTTGTATTTAACAGCCCACGGTGGCTTTTTCTCCGGTGAATTTGTCCTTTCGCTTTTGAATTCATGGTAACTTTTGACCTGACGTCCTGCATGCACACTGCTGCAGAGGGATGCCCAGCACCACCACAGACTGTTACGTGGGCTCGTTACCTGCTAGGAGCAAGCCTTGGGACACGTGCTGCTCCCAACTCTTTGGAGCCATCCATGCCACGGATCTCCTACTGGTGGATTCCTTCCGCAGCTACCGGTGAGCCAGAAGGAGGCTTTTTCGTATCGAGCATCTTGGATTCTGGCCCTGGCAGAACGTTTTCCGTGGCTCGGAGGCGACAGTGCCAAGCACATCGTCAGCTGTGCTATTTCTGAGTGAGGTGTCACAAGGAAGTTCTGTGCCCTGCTCTACCCGAACTGAAATGATACAAGTTCTCAGCCATCTTCTGCACGAACGGGGCATGTGGCAGGTTTATATCCTCGGAAATGAATCCAAGGGCACAGCTGGTAACGTGCTGAAAAGGGCACAGCCTCCCCCCCCAAGAGAATGGGAGAAATAAGGCTGTAGGATGCATAGGTCTCTTCCACCTGGCTCCCCTTGCTGCAGACTGGCAGCCAGCTGTGTACAAAGGAGTGTGCCTCCGGTTGGAAAGGGATGGCAGGAGAGGTTTTACCTGATTCCCTGGCAATGACGTGGCTGTGTTTTCTGTCACCATCAGAAAGAGAACCCAGGAGTCCTAAACATAACACGCTGCCCAGGCCACTCGACCCTGCTTTCTCTTGAGGGCAAAAGGCAGAACCATCTTTGCTCTAACGCGTGGGAATCCTCCACGGTCGCCGCTGTGGGCCTAGGGATGCTCTACAGGAAGATGGTGTTGGAGAGCACGGCATTTCTGATGTGACAAAATGGCTGGAAGAAGTCGTGAAGCTTTTAAGAAGGCATGGCAACTGAAGCAGAGCTGGCATCCTTGCTGGGATATCAACAAGTTTATTCTGCAGATACCCTTATCTGCCACCCTGAAGGACATTTGTACCTGTTCCGAGCAGGTAGGTCAAAACTCTAGGTCATACTGGTGGTGGTCTCCCTTCATTCTCCATAATATGCCAAGCCAGAAAAGGTCTCACGCTTGTAAAGCTGTATTTGCTACAAACTTCCATAGCATCATATATATATATATATAAATAACACTGGTTCTAGCTTTATTATGTCCGAAAGGTCAAGCACGATCAAGCCTGAACCTCTTGTTCCTGAGCAATCAACAACAGCTAGCGGTGTGCTTCTTCTCCTGTCTTAGGAAGCTGTGTAAGAGAGAATCCCCTTGTGTTGGACGCGGGGTTTTCTGAGCTTGGAAACTGCAGACTATTATATTTAGAAATTTCAAAGATATTTTGTGCAGACTGCGCGAGCCTTCCCGAACGTGTCGCTCCAATTAAGTTACTCCTTAATAATGCAACAGGGGGTGTGGGTGATGGGAGGCGCTCCTTGCTCCAGTTAAACCACGTCCCTTAGCCGCTGCTGCTGCTTGGCCACACTGACTGCTCTGGTGCCATTTACCTCCGCGAGCACTGTCCTCACAGGAAATCTGTGCCATTAGTCACATTTTTCTCGACTACACTCAGACTGCATGTCTGCTGGCAGGAGATCCAAGGGCGTGTATTTTATTTCCCCCCCTTTTTTTCACCTTTCTTTGTTGTTTTTTTTTTTTTTTTTTCTGTGTGAAGGAAACTCGCCGAAACCCACAGGGGGCTTTGCCGCCAGCCAAATCACATATTTGTCTCTGTTTTTTTCTGATGAAAAAGGAGTTTCTGATGAGCAGAAGCGAGGTGCCATCCAGTTCAGCGTCAGCAGACAGGCCCCACATCTCCACGGGCAGGATGCTGGCAGCCCACAGATGCGCTGATTTTGGGACGGTGAGGCAGGTGGTTTTGCTGCTCATGCTCGGCAGCACATTTCACACGGGGGGATTGCTGTCCCTGGAAACTCTCAGATTCGTGCTCTCCTCCTTCTCTTTCCAATGAGCTGCCTGTGTGCAGTTTGTTTATTTTCCACCCAGCCCCACGAGAGGCTATTTCTCCATCACCGCAATTATCCGTGAGGCTCCACAGAGGTTTCTGGCTCAGGTTAAAAGGCTTTCCTCCCTGCAGCTGCCCGGCAGGCTATCTTGTGCCTCCCTCACATCCCCCCCAGCAAGGAAAAGGGGGTTCACAGCTACCCGGATGCTGCCTGACAGCCCTCAGGACATCCATCGGGTCTGACACAACTCCGAGCAGCGGTGACCTCCCCAGGTGTCCGCAGAGTGGCAGCGGTGTGACCTGAATATGCCAGAACTCAAGCAGCTTGCTTTCCCCCCCCCAGCCCCCCAGAGCCAGCCCTCCCTGCTCACCCACCTCTCCTAACCCCTTCCCGGGTTCCTCGCCTGCTTACGGCGGTGTGCCTCGCCCAAGCCTATTCCCAAATCACCCTGCTGCAAGTGCGGAGAGACGCAAGCCCTAATTCGGCCTGGCAGCTCAGAGGTTTCGCTCTCCGGAGAGCAGAGCTGAGCGTGCATGAGTAATACCGCGGGCAGCGCCGGGCGGGCTGCTGGGGCCCAGAGCAGCCACCTGGAGCACTGCTGGGAGAGGGGGGCTGAGGCAGCAGGGAGGGGAGCCCCTGCCCCATAACCATCCCCGGGCAGGGAGGAGATGTCTCCCCTCGGTGGGGCGGCCAGGCACTGGTGACCAGAACCACCCTCTGGAAGCCAGTCTGCTTCCCACTAGCTACAAAGGGAGCCCCAGGTGACAAGATCTCTCACCTCGGGCAGAGTTTCACCAGCTAATTATGCTCGGTTTTGATTATCCGTGCTCCAAGGCCATCTGCCATCCCCTCCCCGTTCCTAACCACATCTGCTGCCTCCTTTGGGAGAGCTGCAGAGCGCACGGCAGCGCACAGACGAGGACACAACAAGGCACTGTCATCCACGGGGCTGCACAGAGGTGGGCAGAGAGCACTGCTGCTGCAGGTCACACAAGGAGAGGGAATGAAACTGAAATTAAGAATGAAATTTTGTTAAAATGCCTGAGGTTTTTGTTCATTCACTTTGCGAGCTCGAGGATTTTCCTGAACATTTATATCCACCGTGCACCTTTATACCCGTCATTAAGCTTCTGGGAGTGAAGGCAGTGGCCAAGAGCAGGGTGAGTTAGGTGCGAGCCCCACTAGGGGAACGAATTGACCCTCCTTGTCCAAATTCCTGCCCATCACACACCCAATGGCCCGCGACACGAAGGACAAGAGGGGCTGGAAGCTGCCCTCCACACGGCGGTACTCGGTGCGGCAGCGGGAATCGTGCTTCCCCGTCAGGGAGGGCATCGGCTGCGGCCTTGCGACCACCTTCCAGGCAAGGACACCTCTTAGGATGGCCCGTGTCGCTTACTGGAGCCATGGTTCCATGACATTATGGGAGCGTAGGCCAAGGGGAAGGGAGGCAACCACCACGGACTGCAAGGAGGAAAACTCTGAGTGGGAAAAACCCTGCAGAACTGGTGAAGGACCGGAGCGGGAGCCCAGGGAGGCGTCCTTGGGGACACGCGGTGACACGGTGATTTCAGTCCCAGCTACCACCAGAGGGCAGCCAGCGTTTGCTAGGCCCGTTTCCAAAAAATGGGTGCCTGAGGAGCACCCGGTCTGCCGCGGTCAGCTAGAAAATGGGGCACTGAGTCCTCTGAAAGGCACGTTCCTGCGTTACCCTGTTGGGCCGCAAAGCCAAGTGACCCAGTTTGGTGCACCACAGGCTGGCCTGCAGTGAGATATAAGGAGCAGCAGCCCGAGGAGAAGCCCTGACACTTCTGCAGCTTTCCTTGCTCTCCTGGGGCCTGTGCTCTGCGTTAGGAGCCCGGTGCATGTGGTGTCGGAGCTCAGCTTCCCTAGCTGGAGCCCCAGGCAGAGGTCTGGGCTGCTGCCCAAGGTACCTGAAGATATCCCTGGTGCTGGAAACGTGGTAGGAGTTTTGGGGTCTGGCACCTTTCCGACCTTTTGTCCTCAGACCAGACACAGGCTTCACCTCTCTCCATCTCTTTCAGGCTCCTTGCACTTACTCTCACCAGCAAACAGCTCGAGGAGAGGTGGAGAAGACATGGAGATGGTGCCAGGCCCAGGCTGCGACTGGTGCGTGCAGAGCTTGGGCTGAAGAAGGCAGGTGCAGAGACATGGGCTTCGCTTGGAAATTGGAGGGCCGTGCCCCAGTGCCCCCAGCCTTGGGCCAGCCTTTCTGGGCTGTTTCTTGCCGGAGAGGTCCCTTGGAGCAGCTCGGAGCGCGGTGTGCTGACACTGACCTCTAGTGGGAACGGATTCTCTCCTCTCTATTCTCCCTGCGATTTTAAGGGACAGCTTCAAGGGGGCTGGAGAGAGCCCAGAATTAGAGCTTCGTTTTTAAAACCCTCAGAAGCAAATCATGCTCAGACTTGGCCTCTCGTTACATTTAAATGTCCGTAGTCCCTCCACCACTACCTGCACAAAGCAAAACAAAAAACGGGAGGGGCATTTGGGAAGGTTTTTGCTGGGTAACCCAGTAGCAGCTGGGTACAAAAAGCTGAAAGAGCAGAAACTCGGGGTGCGTGGGAAGAAAGGGGGCACCTTGTGGCTTCCCTCTCGATCTCATAGGACACGTGTAAGGCTGACAGACACCGGGGTGATCGTCTGCCTCCACAACTTCTGCGCTGCATTTCGGGTCGGCTGCGATGGCCCAGTCCACGTCCCAGGCCCAAGACAGGCCCAGCCCGATTCTGCCCCGCGTGAGGCCCTGGGTTATCAGCTGCAAGCAGCGGGGTGAGGAGGGGCAGCTGCAGGCATGGAGAGGCAGCCACTGGCAGGGTGCAGGGTGCACGAAGGCATGACCCGGACCCATGCCCTGCACTGGGCAGCGCTGGTGAGGAGCAGAAGCAGCTCCTTTCCCTCAGCACTTGTCATCTCGCATCCAGGCAGCGCGACACGAGTGGCGAAACTGAAAGAGAACCTGAGCGTGGGAGGAGAGCTTGTGACAGGAGGTTATTGATGCCAACCGAGACTTCCTCCGCCCGCCTGCTGCTGCGCTGCCCCTGTCCTCGTGCCCCTAAAACCTCTCCTCCTGCCTGCTCGGAGGCACTTTTCATGGGCAGCTGGCTGGCAGCGCGCCTGCGGTCGGAGGGCCGGCCGGCCAGTGACGCAGAGCCGAAGCGGCAGCTGCAGCGCAGGAGGGGAAGTCCTTGGCACTTTGCATGTGGTTGGTGCCAGCTCTGCCCCGCAGCCACCGCCGAGCTCTTCCCAGGTGAGCTCCCGTGCAGGTGCGGGGCACGAGCAGGTCCTTCCCCTGCTGCTGGGCCCAGCTGGGGAGGCGTGCGCCTTGCTGAGGGGGGGAGGAACCAAGTGACACCGACTGCAAGGTGTCACCTGCACACGGAGCTGTCTACGTTGCCTCCTGAGGAAAGCCCGGTGCCTGGGGCATTGCGAAGTGGCTAGGTAAAGCAGATCCGTGAGCAACACGGATTTGCTCTCGGGAGGAGAGCTCGGAGATGCAGCCTGGTCAGCAGCTGAGGGGCACAGCCCCAGGCCCTCGGTCCAGCTGCTGTTTCAGCTTGCTCTTTGCATACTGCCTGCTCTTGCCAGAGCCCCTGCAGCCACCCCAGCTCAGAAACACAGCACACGGCAGCCACCTTCGCCACCTGCCTAGTGCAAAGCGGGTGAAACGAGTTGAACCACGCACAGAGGGACGACCAAAACCCTCGCACCCCTTCCCCCCGGGGCTCCCATCAGCCGCGGGGAGCAGCAACAGCCCCCTCGCAGCACCCCGGGGCTCAGGACCCAGAAGCCTCCCGCGTGGGCACCCCCGGCGCTGGGGGAATCCCGGGCAGGCGGGGCCGGGCGCGGCTGAGTCAGTGCGGGCAGGGCAGGAGGAGGAGGAGGAGGAGGAGGAAGAGGAGGAGGAGGAGCCGCGGCGCTCTGCCTGTGCGCCGGCCGCCGCTCGCTGGCTTTCCGGCCATGAGCCCCCCGGTGCCGGGGGGCCCGGGGCGGGCGGGCGGTGGGCGCTGAGCGGGGAGATATGGCGAGGGCGGCGGGCGGCGGGTGCCGCAAGGAGGCTGCGGGCTGGGAGGGCGACGAGGGGCAGTGCGACTCCGGCATCGAGTCCCTGCGCTCGCTGCCCGGCGGCCGGGACGCCCCGGCTGGCGTCGAGCCCCCCGTGCCCGCCGAGGAGCCCCCCGCGGAGGAGCGCCCGGCCGAGGAGCCCCCCGCCGAGGAGCGCCTGGACTCCAGCTACGGCTCCGGAGCCCTCCCCGAGGCGCTGCCCCGGCTGCCGGCAGCCTGCAGGGCCGAGGAGCCGCCGCCGCCGGCCGAGGGGCTGAGCCAGAGGCAGCTGGAGGCGCTCACCTTCGTCTCGGAGGATGGCGACACGTGAGTGAGCCCAGGGCAGCCCGGCACGGCGCGGCCCGGCGTGGGGTGCCAGCCTCTGCTTGCGATGGGGCTGCGCCGGGGAGCTGGGGTGGGAGCGCATCAGCCCCGCTGCACCGCTTCACCAGGGGTGCGGAGGTCCCCGAGCCATGGGGAGAGCTTGGCTGCCCAACGTGGTGGGTGGGCGAGACCCAGCGGGGCTTGGCCATGTGTGTGGCTCGAGACCCCCGAGGCCCAGGGATGGATGGATGTTCTCCGGCGGAGGTGGCCTGCAGAGCGGTAACACCGTGACGCACACCCCGCCGTGATGGAGGGGCCTGGCTCCTTTCAGGGCAGGGGGCTTCCCTTGGCTGCAGTGCCCTCCTCAAGGGCAGAGGCATCACGCCGGAGTTACTCCCTTTGGCTTCTGGTAACCGCATTCAGCTAGTCACGTCTCCCTCCTGCCCTACGTTCCCCTCGCTGGGTTTTCGTCGCAAGCGCACGCAGTGAGAGAGCAGCTCAGGAGCCTTGCCCCGAGCCCAGGCTGGCGTTGAATACTGAGTAATGGTGCAGGAGGAAGAGAAACTCCGAGACACTGGTACAAGCGAGGAAACAAACGTCTCAGAGTCGTGCCCGTGCAGCGGGCTGATGCTGGAGCTGCAGGGAGACCGGCCTTGCCCAGCAGGGCCGGCTGCCTCCGAGGCTGAAGGCAAGACGGGAGCGAGCCCGGGTGTTTACTTCCTGGTTAGGAGGGAGCCTGCACGGCTGCTAATTAGTTCATTAACGCTCGCTGTGGGATCTGCTCCGAGGATTGGCTGGAAGCCTGGCAGCGAGCAAGGTTAGCCTGCGCGCGGCCGCCCACGCTCCCCGGCGGGCGCAGGGACGGTGCCGGCTGCTGCCGCCAGCCCGGAGCTCCCCTGCGCCGTGCTTCACCCTCTCTCCCGGCCGTAACACCACGGCCAGCGTGCCCGCGGGGAGAGCCAGGGGTATTTTAGGCATTCCTGCGGAAATAACGCGGCAGGAAAGCGGCCCCCTGCGTTGTGGTGCAGCCGGGGCTCACCCGCCGGCGTTCAGTGGATGCGGCTGTTTGGGTCCGTCCTGTAAGGGGGCTGAGCCCGCCGCTTGTCAGACTTGCTTGGCCAGAGCATAACCTAACGCAAACATGTCATTAGCTGGGGAAGCATGGATTGGTGGCGCCTTCGTTGCTCTAGGCAGGAGAGGCTCTCCAGGAGCTCTCCGAACGGCCACAGTTGCTCTTCTGTTTTCTCTCTTTACAACGCAGAACAGGAAATCTGTAAAGGGCAAGGGAGGGAGCAAAAAGCCTACTGGTGCAGCTCGCACAGCTCGGGGCTGGAGAGGTTGGCGCAGGGAGCCTGCTCCCAGTGCTGGAAAGAAACTATTCTTGTGGTCAGAGCGGCCAGGCCGTGGACTTGTGCCTCGTCTATTCCTGGCTCTCCTCCTGGCCCTGCGGGAGAGGTAGGCGGCGTTTATATTTAGCACTGCTGAGCATCCACTGCTCCCGCACCGCCTTGAGCTGCCGTCAGTTTTGTACGCAAAACCAAACCGGGGCGGAGAGCAAAAATGCTGTGAAGGCCCAGGGAACGGTGGCTCGTCAGGGTGGCAGAAGGTCCCCAGAGGAAGTGGATCAGATGCATCCCTGCCATCTAGCCAGACAGACCCGGCGACTTCTTGCCATCTCAGCCAGCCGCATGTCTCCTCGCACGCCGTGCTTCAACGCCTGCCCCAAAGCAGATCCAGGCTGGGAGCGAGGCTCGTACCAGCATTACGCCTCAGAAGGCTTGGGCAATAACGCATCTCTGTAATGCTCTAATTCTGAAAACACAGAAAGTTCAGGGTTCGGGCTGAGCAGTTCCTGTTTCCTCAGCTGCCCCGGCTTGGTACCCAGCCGTACTCAGAAGGGCACAGTGCTTGCCCAGAAGGAGCTGGCAAAAGCACCGGCTGCCCACGGCCCTGCCCTCCCACCTGCATGGCAGGGATGCTGTGGGCAGCGAGGCGTGCGTGCCGGGGGCTGTGTTTTTCAGCCTGGCACTTGTGGCAGAAGCACATGAGGGGGTGGCAGAGGCGAGGAGCGCGCTACATCAGCTAGAGAGTTCGCAGGATCTTCCCAGGATGGCTTCCCTCAGAAGGACAGCGCCAACGGAGGCAGGGCGAAGGCACGGGGCTAAAATCAAGGGTTTCTCACTCCGAATTAGCAGGGGGACTGCTCGCGTGGGAAGGAAGTTGGCTAACGCGGGAGACGTAGGGGTGACGGCCAGCGAAACGCGTGGGCGCCCCTACGCCAGCAGCCGTCTTCCAAGAAGCCTTTGCAGAAGCCTCAGAAGCCCTCTCCACGCCTCCCCCGTGCAACCAGCAGCCCTCTGCCGTGGGGAAGTCGGGGCTGTAGTAACTGGGCAAGTGCACAGTGCTCCTAGAGGGAGGCCGGAGGGGCTGCAGTGGCAGGCAGGAGTGGGGGTGATGGATGGGGTGTCCTTAGGGCAGCGATGTACTGCAGAGAGCGAGCCCAGCCGGGGCTGCTCCCGTGCTCTCAGGCGTTCTCCTCCGAGCATCCGTCTCTTCCTTTCAGCCCGGCTCCTTTTCTGCTGAACCAAATCCCGCTGGGATTGCTCCGCGTGGAAGCCAAGCGAGGGGCTTTCCAGCTGCAGGGATGGCGAGCTGCGAGCAGGCAGCCTTGTCATGCCCCGGGCTCCAAACAAGCCCAACCTTTGTTAGGAGTCACCGAGGAAAACCCCTCCTTCCTGGCCTGGCCGGGCAGATGCGTGAGCCCGGCGTCCTGGGAAAGGGGTGGGTGTGGGTCGGCTCCTTGGGGTGGGATGGGACCTGAAGGGATGGTCCGTAGCGGTCCGGCACTGGGGAAGACCTCCCCATGTGCCTGGGTGCGTGGCAGCCCCTGCGAGCTCGGGAGAGGCAGAATTGGAATGTCACTGCAGGAAATGGGGCAGCGCTTCCTCCCTCCAGGACTACACGTTTCCCTTCCTTATGCCTTATGCCACGGGAACCCGACGCCACGGTGATGGCCCCTGGCTGGTGGTGGTCTTGCGGTGAGCCAGCCAGCAGGCCTGATGCCCCGGGGTCCCCGGCTCGCTCCCGGCAGGCGGATCTCAGCCCACATCTACTGGAAAAGGGGACGGAGCCCTTTTGGTCGGGCGTGTGTGCGCCGTGGGTAGCAGCATCTCGGGGAAGGGGGGAGCAGAGGAAGCCCGACTTCCTCCTTCCACCAGCGACAAGAGCTGCCCCGTCTGCTGATAAGAAGTCACGTGCCAGAGACTCGTGGGCTGAGATGCGTTAGTGAGGGCCGGGGGACTGCTGCTTGAGTGCATTTGGGTCCCCGCAAGTGGTGATGTTCTGGGCTACCCCGTGACTGTGGTAGCCCAGGGGGGTCTTCCCTGCTGGGGCAGCCATCAAGCACGAGGCCTCCTCGTGCCACTTTTAGCCACTTTTCCCCCGGCCCCCGATGTTCCTGGCGTCTGCAGGGGTCGCACACTTGCAAAGTTGACTTAACGCAGCGAAGTCCTCTTGAGACAGCGCTGGCCAGAGGTTTTTCCCTGCTCTGACGACTTCAGTCTGACCTCGAGGATGCCCCCTCAGACTTTCCGCCTGCACAGGCTCACCTCGGAGCTGGGGAGAGGCGCTGGGAACTTCAGGACAAAGGCTGGAAATTTCCATGTGCTGGGACGCAGCAGCCCAGCTCTAACAGCCCAGTGGGGCGTGGGGGGCTCTGAGCCCACGTGAACAATCGCTGGCGAGTGCAGAACCCAGAGGGCGTGCGTCTGTGAACAGAGGTGCCTTCGTCTCACCCCCCCTTCCTCCTCCTCCTCCTCCTCCTCCTCATCCCCAACCTTGCTGCAGAAACCAGGTGAGCCCCCAGCTGCCAGCAGCCCCCCGGGCTCAGGTGCAGCGGAGCGGGGCAGCGCTGCCTCTGCAGGCAGGGAGCTGGGCTGGCTGCGCGGCGCCTTCTGGCAGAGGCTCCCGCTGGTGTCTGAGGAAGCGGTTAGCAGCGCAGGTTAAAGGGCTGGAGCAGGGCAGCGGGGTGAGCGTGGAATTCCCCCGCTGTTTTCCTCCCCGCTCGCCCTCCTCTGTGTTGCTGCTGATGCCATTTCCTCCTGGTAACGAGCTCCTCTTGTGCAAATCGCTTGCATCGTTTCCTACTCCTCTGCGCAGACAACGTGGGGAGCTGGGAGCAAACTGTGCCCGCTGGGGATGAGGAGCTTATCTGGAGAGGGAGGGAGAAAGATCTGCTACGGCAAATCCCACGGAGTGCTTCGTCCCCTGCTCCAGGAACCTCCAGGGTGAGATGGTGAAGGGAGAGGCTGCTCTGAGGTCGAGCTGTTCTGCTCCGTGGATGGAGGCATCTGCACGGTCAGCCCCTCTTCCGAGGGGATGGAAAAGGTTATCCAGAGAACTGATGGGACCTGGTTATCTCTGCTTGTGTCACAGCCGGGTGCCACCGTCACCCTGCTCCCCTCGCCCCCACGTGCAGGCGTCCCCAGGGTGCCACGGCACCTTCCTACCAGCTGCCTGGGCTCAGGAGCCTGGGAGATGGGCAGCACGGTGGGAAAGGGGGCACCTAAATGGGGACCTCCTGGGACAGGGAGGTGCTGGGTGCTCGACCCGGGGACATCCCTAGGGGTGGCCCTGACCCCCTGCTCCAGGATCATTCCCTGGGTAGATCACCTCGTGCCGAGGATGCCACAGGACCTCTGCGATTCAGAGTCCCCTCGTGCCAGGACGGAGCTGCTGAGCACGCGGAGAAGCTGCGAAGGAGCCCAGCAGCCCGTGTGCGTGGGCTGGCAACCTCTCCCCTGCCCGCAGCTCCTCTATTCGCTCGCTGCCCTTTCCAAAACTCCCTGTTGGCCTCTCCAAAAGCCCCCGCTGGCCTCCCACCCGCGTGGCGGCAGGCAGGAGCACGGCGAGGGAAGCACTGGGAGGCAGAGAGGCGTGTGATGGTCCGAGTGCGGCGCATGGAGGGCTGCTTCTGGCCAGGGCAGGGGCCGTGGCTGGGCGAGGAGGGTGTCGTGGGCCCTTCTCGTGGGCGCAGTGGGTTTCCTGGGTTAGCAGGAGACGAGTCCTGGTTTGCACGGCTCCCCGTGGCCGGGGCTGCTGGCTCACGTGCTCCCGGTGTGCTCATGGCACCCCGCTGGCCGCCGCGCCATCCCCCAGCAGCTCGCTGCCCCTGTAGCCATTTCGGGAAGTTGAGGCCTGGCAATGAGGAAAGAGGGGAACGAATGCAGAAATGAAAGCACGGGAGGAGGCTGCGCCTGGGTGGAGAAGGAAGACAAGGGATGGAAAAAAAAATAAAAATAAACGGCGGTCCTTCGAAGCGGGCACGTCCCAGCATCCAGGTGAAGGCCTGAGCTCCGGGAAGGGTGGCTGGTGGGGCAGCCTCCAACCCCCCCGCAGCAAAGGTGTCCAAACCCAGGCGTCAGCTTCCACGCTGGGCTCACGTGGAGCTGCAAAGCCACCCATCCCAGGGCGAGGGAGATGCGGCTGGTGCAAGGCTGGGGTTTCCACCTCCCCCGCGTGGCCGCCCCACCTGTCCCCACGTGGCGTGGGGCGCGGGGGATTCCTGGGTGGGTGGCGGGTGCCCCCCCGGCACGCCGCCTCTGGGCACAGCTCTCTCCCCCGGGAGCCAAGTTTGGCTCTGGAAAGTGAAAGCAGCAGAGGTTTAAAGTTCAACCTGAATTGCTTCGGAAAGTCCCCGGGCTGAGCGCTCCGTACCTGAGAGCGGCACATCCTGCCGGTCCCCGCGCACGTGGCGCCCGGAGTGGGCTTGGAGAAGCAGGGGCTGTCCCCGGCAGCGGGCAAAGGCCACCTCGGCGCAGGTGCAAACCCATCGGGGCATCTCCCTGCCCCGATTGCCAGGGCTCAGAGCGGGGGGAGCACCTGCAGCTGGTCCTGGCATGGACTCCACCAGCCCCTTGCCCTCCCCTGGAGAATCAGTGGTGAGGGGTGCACCCAGCGGCCTCGTGGAGGCAAAACGTGGGTGTCCTCTGCTTCCCACGGGGAATTCCCTGCCGCGGCGTGACCCGGGGCTTCCCCGGGGACGCAGCCCTTCGGGCGCAGCCTCTCCCCAGGCAGCGGGGCGAAGAGGAACTTGCTTGTTTCGCCACCAAAAATGGGGCTTGCCTGAGGGCTCCCGGGGTGCCAGGTGCCGGTTTGGCCCGTGGAGGAGGTGGCTTTGCTGGGCTGCTCGGGCTCTGCGCCCTCCTGCCTCCCTCCTGCCTTCAAGAGCTGTCCTGAGCCTTTACCCCACACCCTCCATGGGCCCAGACCCCTGTGCAGGAGGGGCTGGGGCACAGCAGGTTAGAGCTGCCGGGCTGGAAACTCCCTCCGGGCTCGCTGCTGCTGCTCTCACTTCTGTTCTGACTGCGTGTGGACAGCCAGGACCGTCGCGAAACCCGCACAAGCATCACGGCAGGAAGGGGAAGGGACGAGTGGGATGGGAATGAAATCTGCCCTGGGGCTGGGGCAGCCCGGGCTGCCGGGGCATCGAGCGGGCACGGGGATTGGGGCTCTCTGCTGGCCACCACGCTCTGCGGGGAGCTCTGGTGTCCCTCTGCCCTGCGCCAGCCTTGCCGCAGCGTTGCCGAAAGGGAAGGATGTGGAAGGGAGAAGAGGAAATCGGCGTGGGCTGGCGGAGAGGCTGGCATGGGGGCCGTGCCACACAGGTGGACTTGGCTCACTGCCGTGCTCCTGCCTGGCTTTTGCCGGCCGCCGTGGTGCAGGGGAAAGCAGAAGTGTCCCGTGTAGCCAGCAGCGGGGAGCTGGAATTCCCCTGGCAGCCGCCCGGGTCCAAACCTCCCACCCGGTGGCCAAAGCCAGCCTTCAGGCTCTCCGATATGCCTCCCAGGCTCTTCCATCCTCCCCGGGCTGGAGGCCTGTGTGTGTGATGAGGCCGGAGAGAGGACGTGCCGGTGCTCAGAGGGGACAGATGGGTCGCATCCCCTGGGGGTCGGCCCAAAAGGCCACCCTGGGGAGCATCAGGCTGTGTTTCTGTCTTCTGTTCCTGTCTTCTGTGGCTGAGCTTCCCTGGGGAGAGGGCAGGATGGAGGAGCTGAGAGCTGGTGGGAAGGGCAGGTGGCTGGGGAAGGTGGGGAGCTCGGTTTGCTTTGTAGCACTGGGGGATCTCTGCTCCTGAGCACGTCACGTGGGACTGATTTTTCTTTTTTTCTTTTTTTCTTTTTTTTTTCCCCACCTCTGTCCCCTCTGCAGGTTGGTTCACCTGGCCATTATCCACTGCGTCCCCGATGTGGCTCTCTTCTTCATTGCTCAGCTGCCCAGAGAGGTGCTGGAGATCCAGAATGACCTTTTCCAGGTAGGTGGGTGTGATGTGCAGAAGAGGAGGGCAGGCACCGCACCGAGTAGGCAGCCCATCCACCCGCCCTTGCTCCAGGAGTTGCTCACCCACACGCTGCAGAGCACGGGGAAGGTCCCGTGCGAGCAGTCCCTTTTCGGGGAGGAGAAACCCCCTGGGGAGGGAGGATTGGCAGCTCCCAGCACCGAGGGTGAAGGGGTGCCCACCCAGCCTCCTAATTCCTGCCCTCCCTTTCTCGCTAGACCCCGCTGCACCTGGCCGTGTACCTGGAGCAGCCCAGAGTGGTCGAGGCGCTGATGCGCAAGGGGGTCAACCCCAGGCTGCAGGACCGCAACGGCAACACCCCGCTGCACCTGGCCTGCGAGCAGCAGCGCCTCTACTGCGCCCAGCAGCTGCTGCAGGGCACGGCCCTGCCCCAGGGCACGGCCGAGCCCCCCGAGCACCACCAGGACCTGCAGCTCCAGAACTGGAAAGGTGAGACCTGGCGGACGGGTCTGCTTCGGAGGCTCTGCTGCGTACGCGCGGACCCGGCAGCGCGGGGTGCTGAGGGTGGCTCTCTCCTGTCTCCCCGCCCCAGGCTTGGCCTGTCTGCACATCAGCACCCTGAAGGGGAACATCCCCATGATGTCCCTGCTGCTGCAGAGCGGTGCCAACATCGACGTGCAGGTGAGGATGGGCGACGGCTGCCATGTGGACGTCCCCCAGCTCTGGGGCAGGGGTGCCGCGGGGCCGGGAAGTGCTCCGCTTGGATGGGGTGGAGAGGGAGGACCACGGCCCACGGGCGCCACAGGGACCCCACACCCACGTCCTTGTCGTCCGCAGGAGGGCACGAGTGGGAAGACCCCGCTGCACCTGGCGGTGGAGTGCCGCAACCGCGGAGCCGTCCAGTTCCTGCTGCACAACGGGGCCTACGTGGACGCCCAGATGTACAACGGCTGCACCCCGCTCCACCTGGCCGTGGGCCGCAAGGACGCCGCCATCGCCACCATCCTCTCGCACTCCGGGGCTGACACCCTGCTGAGGAACATGGAGAATGAGACGGCCCAGGACCTGGCTGACGGCAACAACGACGTGAGTGCGGGGAGTGCTGTGAGCCTGTAGCGGGGTGGCACTTCCCCGGGGAGGCGGGAGGCCGGGGGGACCGGCGGAGGCACGGCCTGGATGCTTACACCTCGCACCTTTGGTCTCTGTAGCTCCTCGCCCTGCTGCCCTTCGACGACCTGAAGATCTCGGGGAAGCCCGTCGTGTGCTCGGAATGAGCGGCTGGACTCCTCGGCCCGGCGGGCAGCCTCCTCGCCCCGCGCTGTTGCCCTGATGCCCGCCGGGACCTCGTCTGCCCGCAGTGCGGTGGGCGCGGAGCCATGCTGGGAGACGTTTTACCCTCCCAGGAGAGAAGTTTTGTTGGCCTCAGGCTGCCTTCCTGGACGGCGGGAGGTGGCACCATGAGCACTACACAGGGAAGGCTTTTTTTTTCTAGGCTTTGTGCCCAGCAGGGTCTGTGCTGCAGCCCAGCAGACTGAATTTCCCCTCCCTGCCAGGGGTCTGAATTGAAGGGGTCTGCGGGCTCCAGCTTGCCCTGGGACGGAGCAGGAGAGGACTCCTGATCACACAGCGCAGGGGACGGAGCATCCTCTGGCACCCCAAACACCAGCAGAACAAGTGTGGGGTGAGCAGTTCCCACTCGCTCTAATAAACGTTTGTTCTGGCTGCAGGCGCTCAAGGTCTCGTGTGATCCAACCGGCCCCACTCCCCGCCTGGCACCAAGGGAGCGGAGGGGAGCGGGGAGGAGGGGGGATCCTGTTGTTCAGGATGGGGTCCCGGCCCGGTGTTCCCCAGCCATCCCACCAAACACTTGACGTCGGGGCTGAAGACGCAGAGCACGGGAGGTGCCAGAAATTGGGTGACGGATCCTTGCTTCTGCTACCACGCCTGACAGCCCGCTGCCCTACCGCGCCACGGTTCCTCTTCTGCAACGAGTATGAAAGATCCTGCCCCATCTCCTGGCACAGCAGCTTGTTTAAAAGCCATAGGGCATAGGTCTTCCCTGGGTTTCGCATTCTCCCAGGCTGAGGAGATGGCAGGGTTATTTCCACATCCCTGCTGTGGCTCACCTCCCTTCCCTGCCCCCTCTCCAAGGTGAGGAGCGTGCACGCCCTAGGGAACCAGCACCGAAGGTGCTGTGGGAGCAGAGGCCTGACCCCACCTCGGCCGGGGAAATCCCCCGCTTGCTGCCGGGGAGCAGCCCCTATTGTCTGGGGCAAATCCTGGGTGGCGCAATCCCGGGGAACGAGATGCCCCAGAGCCGCTCGCCTTCCTCGTCCCTTCTTGGAAGGACAGAGTGAGGGAACGCTGCCAGGAGAAGCAGCGCCCGCTCCCCACAGCCCTCCCTGAAGCTTCCCGGGTCTCTTCAGCAGCCCTGGGGTAGATTGCTTGGGTTTTTGGTGTATTTTAAATCCCCACCTTCCAGCGGGGCCTCAGCCTTGCGAAAGATAAGCCGTGTTGTGCCAATGGCTTCGACCAGCACCAGCGCTGGGGGAAGGGGGGTGGAGGAAAAAGGCAGAAGCAAGCCATCTGCACTTATTTTTTTTTTAATAAAAATGTGTTTTTTTGTTTGTTTTTTTTTTTTAGTGAGCGTTATAAAGCATTTCTAGGTGGCCTCTTGAGGGCTACGGCCAGCCCTGCCTCTGTGCTTGCTGTGGGGCTGTGGGGAGCTGGGGGTGAGGGGAGCCGGGGGTGTGTGGTACCGGGGTTG
>CM021733.1:25486770-25544278 GCA_011075105.1 Heteronetta atricapilla
CGGATCCCCGGCCCCCCCCCCGGCTCCTCCGGTCCTCCTCCCCGGCCCGGAGCCCCGGCCGGAGCGGGAGGATGTCGGGCAGCACGGCGAGGAAGGTGCAGCCCTTCACCATCAGCACCAAGCTGTCCCTGCCCAAGTGCGCCGCCGATTTCGCGGCCGACGCCTGCCCCGGCATCGCCCTCGCCTCGGCGCTGGACAACCACCGGGGCCTCCGGCGAGACCTCAACCAGCGCATCTCTCTCTACCTGGCCCAGGCCAGGGGGGGTCCCGGCGGGCCCCCCGGCCAGCCCCGCCGCGGGGAGGAAGGCGGCGAGGAGGAGAGGCTGAGCCGGGGCTCCCTGGCGCGCTCCATCAAGAAGATCACGCTCTCCAACTGGCACGGGGAGGCCGGCTCCGGGGATGCGGGGGGGCCCGGGGACCCCGGCCGGGCTGGAGGGGAGAGGAACCACAACAACAACAACAGCAGGACGGGGAAGGCTCAGTTCAAGGTAAGCGCTCCCCTCGCTCCCTGCTCCCCGTCCCGCTTCGGGGCCGGGTCCTGGTTCAGCTCCTGCGGTGGGAGGGCTGCGGGGCGCTTGAGGGCGAGCTGGGGATGGGCTAGCCCAGGACGAACGAGGGATGGCAAAGCTCAGCCCCACAGCCCAAGCCCTGGGGGGCTCAGCCCCTTGGATGCTTGTGGTTGCGTGCGGGGGAGCTGGGAACTCGCCCCCTGCTCTTTTTCCAGAGGGGAAACCGAGGCTGGGAGAAGGGAAGTGACTCACGAAGGGCCGCGCAGTGAGGCAGAGCCAGGACGAGGCTCCTGCCCGCCCGGCCCCCGCCACGGCCGGGAGCAGGACCCGGCAGCCCTGGCAGCCTGCCCTCCGCGTTTTGGTGCCGGCGGACGCAGATGTCCCGAGAGACCCCCCTGTGCAGCCGGGATGGGGAGCGGGGCGGCTCGGGGACCTCGCCAGGCTCTCCTTGTGCTTTAACCCCGACCCGCAGCAGCTGGTTTCGCGGCGGGATAGCGCCGGGGAGAGCCGCGCAGCCGGCTGCCAAAACCCTCTTCTTCATTGCCAATAAAGGCCAGGCGCAGCCTCGCAAGAGCTGCCGGGCCCTTCAGCACGCAGGCAGCTCCTGGCGGCACGAGCCTGCGCAGCCCGAGGGGCATCAGCGTGAGGGCTCCCCTCTTTTGGACAAGGCAGGGCCCTGTGCCCACCCTGGAGGTGCCGTTCGGGGCGCTGGACAGTGCCAGCGTCGGCCCCGCCGGCCTGCACGGCGTGGGGGGGTGGAGCTGGGAGGGAGGCTGCAAGATGGATCTCAGGGAGGCAGGGCGAGAGCCAGGGCACCGGGCGAGCCGTGTGCGGTGCGGGGTGGCAGCTGGAGGAGGGCAGGGAGAGCTGTCCCCAGCAGGCTGGAGGGCAGGCACAGCAGCTTGCTGGGGCTCTCCCAAGCCTGCCCCGTGGCCCCCACCGGCCCAGCCCCAGCCTCGGCTCTGCTGCAACCTCCCAGCCCTGCGGGAGGCCGGGACCTCCGATGGCACGAGCACAATGCAGCTGCAGCCTGGAAGGGTTCTGGCGCGGCTCCTCGTGCTCGCGTGAAGCCATTGGCACCCCCCCCTTCTGAGGGGCTGCGGCGAGCACGTGAGCCGGGTTAGTTTTGGCGAGGGACAGAAGCCTCCTCAGAGGAGGCAGCTGAGGCTGCTGCGCTCGTTCCACGTGTGGCTGTGAAGGCTGTGTTCCGGCCCCGTGGGCACCGAGGAAGAAGTTTTTCCTCTGCTCCCTAGCCACCAGCCAAGAAGATGTGCGTGCGCGTTGAGCGCGGATGCAGGAGCGTGAGCCTTTGCACCTCTGCTTTGTGTGGGAGGCACCGCTCCCTCCCAGCAGCCTTCAGCCTCCGGGGCAACGAGAGGAAGGGTTTGTTCCGCCCGAGCGAGGGCCCAGCTCCGGCCAGAGGGACCGGCCCCACTGCGGGAAGGATGAAGTCATCCCTGTGCCTCCAGCCCTGTTTTCCTGCCGCCGGCGGGGCGCGGGACGGGGCCCTAAATAAAGCTCCCCTGTTACCTGCGGGCTCGGCTCCCGCGGCTGGGTGCAGCCAGCCTGGGACGCTGCTGCCTACCAGAGGGGCTTCGTGGGGTCCTGAATGGCACCCGATGGGCATATGGGGTCAGAGGGACTGCCCTGGCGCACGGTCCAAGCGATCCCACGCGCTTCTTGCCCTGGGCTCGAGCTGTGTGGAGGCTAAGGTAGCGCGGAGTGCATCCCGGGCCTCCTGGCCGTGCCTGGCCTGCCTTCCTCCTGCCTCTCCTGCTCACACCCCGGCCCCCCACCCCGCGGGAGCCCTTCCCTGTGAGTCAGCCACCCTCTTAACTCTTGCCTCCCGGCCGGCCTCAGGTGCCGGCAGCCCACAGGGCTCACGTTTTCTGCAGCGGAGGAGGCTGGGGACGCCGAGCCTGCCCACCGTGAGAGCGGGCTTGGACCGCCAGCAGCCGGTGGATGGGATTTGGCTGGGTTTGGAGTCGATTCAAGGGGAAAAAAAAATGTGTGGGGAAGCTCAAATGAAGACAGCACCGAGCAAAGCAGCTTCGGAAGCTCTTGCCTGCAAGCAGGGGCTGTGGCTGCTGCAGAGGGGTGTGCGGGAGCGCTGCCAGGCTCTCTGCCGCTGGCACCCACCTCCTGCGGCCGCTCAGCTGCTGCCAGGCTGACGGGGCTGCGCCTTCCCCGCCTCCAGGTCTATCTCAGGAAGGATGTGGACGTGGAGGACGAGAAGCAGGAGGCTGGGAGCCCCCAGGCCAGCGGTTTCTGCTCCCCGGTGGACAGAGGTTCCCCCTTCGAGGCGGTACGTCCCTGCGCACGCTGCTGGGAAGGGGCGACCGAGGGGCTGGGGGCTGAGCGCATGGGGCTGGGGGCTCGCTGCCCAGGAGCACAGAGCCTTGAGGTGCGTGGTGGCATCTGCCGAAAACGGGGTGTATCTGTTCCCAGGGGTACAGGGGCTGGGGGTTAGGGCTTGCAGGGGGCTGGGTTACGGGCTCTTCCAGTGCTGGCAGTGTCAAGAGGATGACGGAGTCGCAGGAGGGCCTGAGAATCTGTGTTGCTATTTAAAAAAGCAGGGGAGGGGAAAAAAAAAAAAAAAAAAGGAGGAGAAATATATAAAAAAAAAGATTTCTCCAGTTCTTGCGGTTAGGCAGAGAGGCTTTGAAAAGCGACTCCCATGTCATCAGCGGGGCAACGCATGCCAGAGTGGTTACAGAGCCTGAAGCTCGCCCTAGTCCTGCAGCTCCGCACCCAGGAGGCAGCACCCTGGCAGGCATGAGCTGGTGCCCGGGGGCTGCTCCTGCCTCCAGCTGGGGCGCCACGAGCTCAGCTCCGGCTTGGGCTGGCCCCAGCTTCGAAAGCAGCCCCACGGCGCCCGGGTTTGGGGCTGGGGGCAGCTCGGTCCCCGGGGCGGCGGGGCCCCGTGCTGGGAAGGAGCGCCTGGGAGAGGCCTTGCTCCCCCCGGGCTCCGTGCAGCTGGGCCCAGGGCTGCGCTTGGAGGGGGGCCAGCTCCTTGTGCTGGCTGACCTTCGCCGTCGCCCCCGGCGGAGCTGGAGCCCTGACAGAGCATTTCGTCAGCGCCGCCCGCCCGCGAGGCCGAGCCCCGGGGGCGATGCTGTGCTTCTTCCCCCCCGCCGCTTGCTTGGGCTGGGGGTCTCCCCGGGTTGCTCTGCGCCCTTCTGTCCTCCATGGGGTGACCGGGGAGCACCCCCAGGGTGACACCAAGTGAAAGCCATGGGCATGTACGCTCCTTGCAGGAAGCCCCGGAGGGCACGGGGACAAGTTGGGGTGCTGGGAGCGACCCAGGGCTGAGGGGCGGCCTGGCCAGCCCCCCGCAGGCTGCGCCTGGGGACGTGGTGAGAGTGCTCCAAGTATGCCGGCGGAGCAGCGGGATGAGGGATGGGCAGGCTGGCGTAGTTTAGTTGGGCTTCCAAAACTTGCCCTCTCCCAAGGGACAGCAGGGAGGGCTCCCCGGGGTGACACGCTGACCCCCCTGCCTCTGCCCCCCCAGCCGGCACCCCACAAAGAGAGCCCCAGGAGCAAGGAGCCGGCGGCCCCGAGGAGCGTCGGGCGAAGCGCCACGGGAGCACCCACCCTCCTCGACCCGAGCCCCCTGCTCGCGCAGTTCAACCGGGAGGTGATGCAGGTGAGCCCGCCGGGGGGCACGGGGGGAACAGGGCCGGGTCCGGCCGCCTTCCACGCGGGCTGCGGGTGGGGTGCGCCGCGGGGAGGGCTGCGCGGCCGGCCTCGAGCAGAGCCATTGTTGCGGCGTGAGATCATCTTTGGCCGCCTCCGCCTGGCTCTGAGCCCCGGGGAGAGGGGGTCAGCCCGCACCGGGGCCCTGCTTCCTCCCCACGTGCACGCTCGCCTCCCGCCCCCCCGTCCTCCTCCTCCTCTTCCTCCTCCTCCTCCTCCTGCTTTCCCTCGCCGGCAGCATGGGAACAGGGGCAGGGAGGAGAGAAGGGAGATGCTGCTCGCCTTCCCGTCGCCGCCGGCTCCTTCACCAGCCCCATTGTGCCCAGGGGGGTTTGGGCAGCCCCCCAGCCTCCCAGTGCCACGTCCTCGGGGGTCTGGCGGAGGCGTCCATCCACGCGTCTCTTCCCACACCGCAGGCGGAGGGCTGGGTGCGAGGCAAGCTGCGGGACCTGAAGGACGGCTGCGACCTGCAGGGCTGGGAGCAGGTGGCCCAGAGCCTGCAGAGGGAGATGAAGGACTTCGAGAACACCCTGATCAAGCTGAGCCAGGTGAGGCCGGGCTGCGGCCCTCACCCCGTGGAGCCCCCGGGGCTCTTGGTGAGCCCCCGGTGACCGATGGGGTCCCTCGCCCCGCAGATGGGCGAGCAGCTGACGTGCAGGCCCAGCCCCGGCGCCGAGGCGGTGCGGAGGCAGCTGCAGGCCCTGCGGGAGCAGTGGCAGCTCCTGAAGCAGACGGCCGCCGGCCAGAGCAGGGCCCTGGGCGGGCTGCGCAGCCTGCAGGACTTCAGCAGGAAGGCGGAGCGCCTCGAGGCCTGGATCCGCCACAAGGTACGGTAAGGGCAGCGTGCCCCGGGGCTGGGCTGCCCGTGTGGCCGTGTCCCCCCCCCCGCCCACAGCCTGCCCCTGTCCCAGGAGGAGAAGCCCTGCCTGGCGGCCCTCCTGCAGGAAAGCCCGGACAAGATCCAGCTCACCCGCCGCATCCTGGACTTGAAGCAGGTGGGGGGCTGCTTTTTGGCAGCATGGGGGGAGCTCGGCCTCCATCTCCTCCCTCTTGAGGCTCGGGATGTGGGAGGCCAGCTCTGCCCACCCAAGCTGCTCTCCAAAACCCAGCCAGCGCCCCCGAGGGACAGGGGGTGCTGATTCCTGCCTCTGCTGGGCTCAGGAGGAGCAGCAGTTCCAGAGCCTGCATGAGGAGCTCAACAGCCTGGCTCAGAAGCTGGAGAAACAAGGCAGAAGCGAGAGCAGGAGCGTCTCTGCCCGGCGCAAGCACCTCAACAAAATGTGAGCGGAGGCAGCGGGGCGATGAAGCGGGCACGGGCAGTGCTGCGACACGAGCTGCCCTTCACCTCTGCAATTCCCTCTGCGCAGGTGGCTGCGGCTGCAGGGCACCCTGAAGGAGCACCACGAGGCTCTGCAGCTGGCCCTGGAGGTCGCTGCCTTCCTCCAGCAAGCGGATACCCTGCTGGCTGCCATCCACGCCAAGGTACCGGCACCCGAGCCCCTGCACAGAGAGGAATTGCGGGGGGAGCACCCCGCTCTTGTCCCCTGCGTGGAGGCTGCTGTGGATGGAGCTGGGGGGCAGAGCCCAGCGTGGGGTGGGGAGACGCAGAGCAGCAATTGTGGCTTGGCTGTAGGGATGTGAGCATGCCAGAGCTGAGGGCAGGGTCCTGTCCCCTTCCCTGCACTGACTGCAGCTTCTTCTTGCAGTGGAGGAGCATCTGCGGTGTGGGGAAGCAAGGGGAGGCCGAGCCAAGCCGGGATCGGGATGTCAGGGACATAGCTAGCCAGGTGATGGTAAGTGCGGGTCTCATCCTCGTCCCCTGAGCCCTGGGAGCATCCCGGGGGACCGGGGTTTGCCTGCCTTGTGGGGTCAGTGCTGGCACTGATGGGGCTGGGGGCTCAATGTGCACCCCACATCCACATGGGGCAGCTGGGGCCGGGTGTGGGGGCAAGCAGGCACCGTGTGCGGCTCGTCCCTCACCGGCCCTGCCACCACTCCCCTGTCCTGCAGATGCTGGACGTGACCGTGTCGCAGCTCCTCAGCCTGCAGCCCAGCCTGGCAGCCCGAGTCACCCCCAGGCACCGAGACGTGAAGGAGAGCTGGGCCCAGCTCCAGCAGGCGCTGAGGTAGGGCAGCCCCCAACCCTGGAGGCCTGGAGCCCGTGGTGCTGCATCTGGCCGTGAAAAGAAGGGGTTTGGGCTTGCACCATGACCTTAGAGGGTTCCCTCCTTTTTCCGTGCCTCCATCTCCTCTGGAAAACGGGGTGATCTGGAGCATGAAAAGTGCGCTCTAGGGGCTCTCTCTGCTCAGGGGCTCTCTTTTCTCCATCCCCTGCCCCCCTGCGCCTCCCTTCACTCCCTGCCCCTTTCCAGGACCGAGAAGGCTCCAGCGCTGGCTCTGGGAAGTGGTTTCCCAGGGGGAGAAGCTGCGGCTGCAAGCACCGAGCCCCACAGAGATGGCAGCAGCCGGGAGACGGTGGGGAAGGGCGCAGGAGACAAGCAGAAGAGAGATCCCGGCGGCAGCACGGTGAGCACGGCAGCTCAGCCCTGCCTCCCCACGGCCTCTCCAGGGCCTCTGCGGTAGGAAGCCGGCTGAGCTTGTGGGAATTTGGTCCTTGGCCAGAGCCCAAGCCCAGCGCTCTGCCGTGGCTCGGGTACAGCGAGCCGCAGCAACGAGCCCCGTGACCGGCCCACGGGGCAGAGGAGGCATGGAGCCTTGGTGCCGCAGGTGCAGAAGGACGCGTCGAGGAGGGCGGCGGAGCACGTGCGAGGCAAGGAGAGCAGCCCTGGCTCTCCGGCAGCGGGAGGGGACAGCAGGAGGTACAGGCTGCGGGGGTGGCTCTCGGGAGTGGGACGGGGTGGGGGGCCCCGTGGCTGACCGTCCCCGTCTCCGCAGGAGGAGGAGGGGTCCTGGAGAGGCGGAGGCTGAGAGGGGCACGCAGCCCCTGGAGGCCCAGGTGCAGGATGTCTGCCAGGTGGCAAGCAAGGTAACGTCTCCCCAAGAGCCCAGGCACATCCCCCTGCCCCTTCGCTCCCAGACCGTCCGTTGTGGGGTCCCCCTTTCCCACTCCCCGTTAATTGTGGGTGCGCACGTCCCCGTGCTCCTCAGCAGGCTGCATGCTCAAGGAGAGCGTGGCTCTTGCCACCCAGCTCCCGTGGGGGATGCGGAGAGCTGGGAAGGGCAGGCTCCAGCGTGGCTGTGCCCCTGGTGAGCCCCTTCCAGTGTGGGCACACGGGGCAGGACCCACCTGAGCACTGTCCCTGCCTCCAGGAGGGGCAGGAGGCTGCAGGCAGCCCCCAGGTGGAGGCCATGCTGCGGGAGCTGGGCGAGCTGTGGGAGGACCTGCAGAGGAAGCACCAGGAGAACGGCGCCGTGCTGCGGGAAATCGATAAGGTGAGTGACCGGCGTCACCCACACGTTGCTCCAGCGGTGCCACGGGCACCCGATGTCTGGCCACCAGCCTGGCTCCTGCACCCCCTGGGTGGCTCAAAGCCGGGGCGATGGGGCCAGTCCCACCTCCCCGCTGTCCCCGCAGGCACTGAGGCTGGTGGGGGAGCTGGACCGTGCCGAGCGCTGGCTGCAAGCCGTGGCGGGGTCGCTCTCGGAGCCAGCGGCCATGAGGAGCCCCGCGGAGCTGCGCAGGGAGCTGGAGGGGACGGGCCAGCTGGAGAGGCAGCTCCTGCTGTGCGGCATCAAGCTCCAGGCGCTGCGGGAGGAGGCGGCGGGCGAGACATCCGCAGAGCACGAGGGAGCGAGGAAGATGCAGAGGAAGGTGGAGATGGTGGAGGAGAAGTGAGTAGCAGGGGAAGCTGCCTCCTCTCCAGTCCCTGGGGTGGGTAGGGAGGAGGATCTTCCACCCAAGGAGGTGCAGGGGGCCCTGGGATCCATGACGGACGCCTGTCCCCGTAGGTTGGCACACGTGCAGGCAGCCCTGCGGCGCCGAGCTGCTGACCTGCGGGACTCCCTGGTGCTGTCTGAGTTCCTGCAGAACCTGCAAGAGGAGGAGGCACGGAGCAGGCAGGGAGCCAGGGAGGTGAGCAGCGGGGATGGGAGCCCTTTGGGATTGCCCAGCAGCTGGGGCTGGCCCAAGGGTTGGTCTGAGGCTGGCAGGGGACCCCAGGGCTGCCCCTCTCCATCCTGGATGCTTTGGGGTGGCTCCACATCTCCCTAATGCCCAGTGTCTCTGGCTTCAGCCAGGGAGCGGGCACTGTGGCTCGCCGGGGGCTTTTCCCCTGCTCTCGGCCCAGGCTGAGGACAGCAAGGAGGTGAGCAGCCCCTTGGGAGAGCTGCAGGAGGCCGTGGAGATGCTGAACGACGCGGTGAAGGAGCGCGAGCGAGTCATGGAGGTGGCAGCGGAGACAGAGAGCCTGGAGCGCCTGGTAGGGGACGGGGACACGGGGCTTCAGGGACGCAACCCGGGTGTCCCACCTGCAGCTGCACGTGCCACTTGGCTGGGAGGGGTGCCACGGCGGGGCTCATCTCTGTCCTCTGTCCCACGCAGGTGGCAGAGGTGTCCCCACGCCTGGAGGCCCTGCGGTGCAGCCTTGAGGCCCTGGCTCGCGACACCGCCCAAGCGGAGAGCGGCTTCACCGCGGTGAAGAGCGAGAAGGACCTCCCGGGGCTGCAGGGCTTGCAGAGCCGGCAGCAGGAGATGGAGGTGAGCCCTGGGGAGCCCCGCGGCCGGCCGGGCACGTGGCGGGGAGGTGTCCGGGCAGGATGAGGCCATCCTGGGGAGGTGCTGGCCCCCGAGGGCCCAGGTGTCGTAAGCCTTGGCGTGCTGCGGCGTCTGGGCTGGAATTTTCCAGCCCGGGCCAGGGAAGGGGAGAGAGCTTGCGTCAGCTCCCGTGTGCCAGCGCCCAGCTGCCAGCACCTCGCTCATCTTTCCACCAGCGGCGTGGTGACTCAGGCGGGCAGAGCGGGCTGGCGGAGAAACCACACGGAGAAAACTCTGCCTGGCTGTGTCACCCAAAGCATCCTGAGCATTTTTTTTTCCCCCTCTGGTCTTCAGCGTGCGGTAGCGGAGACCCTGCAGGGGCAGCTGGAGGAGCTGGAGCGAGCAGCCGCCCGCGTGCAAGAGCTCTGCCCCTCTCACCTGTGCCCGCTCAGCCGCGAGGTGCAGGACACGCTGCGGGCGTGGGCAGGGCTGCGGGAGCTGCTGCGGGAGACCCGTGCCCACGTGCAGCAGGCCGGCCGGCTGCGGCACTTCTTCAGGGATTACTTGGCCATGATGTAAGTGGCGATGAGCCGACGGGGTTATCTCTGCGGCGGGGAGCGCGGCGTTCCCGGGGCTGGGGATGCTCGCACGTTAAGTGCAGTGCTGGAGCTGGGAGCATCTGGAGCCCGAAGTGAAGGGCTGCGTCCGGGCTGCGTGCACGCAGCAGCCTGCTTGGGCCAGTCCCTGAGGGCCGCAGGGCGTTGCTTGAAGCCACCCCATCACCAAGCCATCCCAAAGATGGTGACAGTACGAGGATTGATGGTGGGGGGACCTCAGGCCCTGCACAGCCTTGGGGCCAAAGGGCATCCTGGCATCCCCGAGGAGCCACAACCCGTGGGAGATGAGGGCAGGTTGGGAATGGCTTCCCTGGGTTGTCCCTGAGCCTGTCTCTCATGTGCCCCCAGCTCCTGGACAGAAGACACGCGGGCTCAGATCTTCTCCGAAAGCCCAAGCAGCCACGGCATGCTGGAGACGCAGTGTGAGGAGCTGGAAAAGAAGATCGAGGGCAAGCTGAAGGAGTTTGAGGAGCTGGCGGCGGCGGGGCAGCAGCTGGTGTCAGAGGAGCACTACCTGAGCGCCACGGTAAGCGGCGGGCAGCCTGGACGGGGGAGCCACCCTCAGCATCGCACGGGAATCCTCCAGGGACCGTTCCTGGAGGAGAGAGGGGGCGGTGGGCGCGGGGCCTGGTGAGTGGTATGGTGCCCTCGAGCCCGGGGTCCTGGCGGGCCACCCAGCTTCTCCTGTCCCCCCAGATCCAGGAGCGCCTGGAGGAGCTGCAGAGCATGCTGGGCTGGGTGCTGGTGCGCTGGCGAGCGCAGAGGCACCAGCGGGACGCCGGGAGCAAGCAGGAGGAGAGGAGGGACCCCGAGAGCCCCTTGAGAGCATCCCCTGCCGGCCAGGTGAGTGCCCAGCTGCGCTGAGAGCGCTGATGGAGCAGGCGGCACACGGGTAGATGGGGGACGTGTCACTGTGTGGTGACACTGCTGGGACACTCAGGCAGGACGAGAGAGGATTGTCCTGAGAAAGTGCAGCCCTCCCTTCACCTTCCCTCCTGTCTCATTCCCCAGGAGCAGCGTGCCCTGTGCGCTCAGGAGAGCATCCTCAGCCCGACGAGGTCCGCTCCCTGCTCCCTCCCCGTGCCCGCACAAGGAGCAGAGCCGCGGGTGCCGGCAGGAGCAGCAGCCTCCCCTCCGGCATCACCTCTCTCAGACACCCCGTCGGGAGGGGAGCGGGGCTGGGGGGACCCCGGCATCTCAGGGAGCCCCGAACAGGCTCTGGCCTGGGATCCCTCCGAGACCTCCACGCTGCTGCTGCCGCCACGGGGCCCCGGCGGGCTGGGGGGCACAGTCAACCTGATCCTGAGCATTGGCAAGAAGGGCGAGAAGAAGAAGGTGCAGGTGGAGGAGGCACCGCGGACGGTACGTGGGGCTTGGCGGGGGCTTGTAGGGCTTCTGGGTGTCCCCTATGGTGGCACCCGGCCAGACTGTCCCTAGCAGAGCTGCCTGGCCTGCTTTAAGTCTCTGCTGGATGTCGAGCGACTCCCGAGGGCTAAGGACCAGCTTGTGCCACCCCTTTCCTGCACTTCCCTGGCTGCAGCTCCTCACCCCCGCGCATCCAACACCGCTCTCTGTCTCTCTCTCCCCCTGCTCAGCTCTCTGCCACTAAACCCTCAGGCTGTAAAACCTTTTGGAAGCGTTGCCAGGGGCTTGTAGGAAACACTTGGGGTAGTTTAAAGCGAAAGAGAAAGCCGCCTCGCCAGCCGGCGGAAGAGGTAACAGCCCTCGGAGGCCGCATGCGGGGCCGAGTGCCTGCATGGTGTGAACCCGCCTGCTCCGGACCCGCGCTGCCGCAGCCACGCGCCCTGCCCACGACACGCGGGGCGAAGGGAGGGCTGGGGCGGCAGCCCCACGGGGCAGGAGGTGCCCTTCCAGCTCCACGGGGCATCCACGGGGAAAAGCACAGCCCGTGGGGTTGCTGGGCGAGGCGTTTTGAGGAGCCGGGGGTCACCCCTCTCCGTGCCTCTGTGCCTGCAGGTGCTGCTGGAGGAGAGCTACGGGGAAAAGGCTGGGAAAAGCGCTGGCACGCCGCAGCCGGCAAAGCGGGTGCCTGCTGCATCGTGCCGCCCTCCGGCACCCAGCTCTGGCTCGCCGGCGGCCTCCCACACCCTGCCCAAGCCCAGCACTGGCTCCCTCTTCAACAGCCTGCAGAGGAGGGAGCGGGCGAGGGCCGAGCAGGCGCGGCTGCTGACGCTGCAGGGGATCATGGGCGCCAGCTCCCTGCAGCCCCTGCCCGAGGAGCGGCACGGCCCCAGCAACACCTGGCCTCTCAAGTGCGGCTGGAGGAAGGCGGCGGGGACCCCCAGCCCCCCGCTCGGGGAGCTGCTGCTCTACGTGAAGAACCCCCTGGTGCGGGACATCGACGCCGAGTGTGGGGCTGCCCCCCGGCACCCCAAACCTCGCCTCGATCCCCCCGGAGCCACGCGGCGCCTGGGGCCGAAAGCCACGTGCCCACACCTTTCCCTGGGCTCCGTGCTCAGCCTGGAGCTGCCCAAGGATGTGGCGGCCCTGGAGCGCCTCCGAGATGCGGCACCGCTGGAGGAGGAGGAGGAAGAGAGGAAGGGCAGGGGGGTGAGGTGGTGGGAGCCCACCAGAGAAGCCGGGCGGCAGGAGGACACGGGCAGGCACAGTCCCCTGCAGCCCGGCGATGACCTGGGGATGTCCCCCAAAGCCGAACGAGGAACGTGGTTCGAAGAGGTGAGCTTCAACCCCAGCTACGGCCGGCACAGGGCACGGGGCCTGGAGGCTGCCCGCAGCGCCGGGGAGGAGCGCAGGAGCCCGCGGCACCCCGCCAGCACCAGCCAACACCTCCCGGACTCGCGGCCGGGCCGGCCGCCCCACCTCAGCGTGCTGCACGAGCAGCTCGGCCGCGAGCAGGACGTGCTGGCCGCCCGCCTGGGCCAGGACAGCATCCCGGGTGCCTCCTGTAGGGCCAGGCACCGCGAAGCCGCTCGGCTGGAGGTGGGGCCGTCCCCCTCCGGCACCCCGGGCAGGGCAGGAGCCATGCCTGGTGTTGCCCTTGCTCAGCACCCACCCAGCAGCGCCCAGCACGGGGGATCCCCGGCTTCCCCCGCCGCTCCCACCCAGCTCTCCATCTTCGAGTGGGCGCTGGGGTCCCCGCAGCCCCCCAGCCCGGCGCCGGGTGCCGGGGAGGTTTGCCACCCTGCCCACGGGCAGTTCGAGGAGGAGGAGGAGGAGCTGCAGGCCATCTGGGACGGGGCGGGCGAGCGGCGAGCGCCCAGCCACCCGCCGGGGAGCCCCCCCAGCTCCGACACCGCCGGCGGGCCCCTCATCCTCTCGGCGGCCAACAACGTGCTGGTGGCCAAGTTCACCCTCCCCACCGCCGCCCGGATCCTGCACAGCCCGGCGGGAGGGAAGGGGCACGGAGACAGCCCCCACGGGCACGGGGCAGCCCCAGGCGTGGAGGAGATGGTGTCTGCGGCCCCCTCGGACAGCCCCGGTGCCTGGGATCGGAGGAGGCATCGGGAAGAGGAGAGAGAGGGCGGCCAGGTCAGTGCCATGGCTGGGGGCTCTCCCTCGGGGTTGGCGGGGTAGTGGGGTGTCCTGGATGGGTCTGGGGACCTGAGGGGTGAGGTGATGCTCACATGCTGCACATGGGGATGTGGGGAAGAGCGAGGGGCTGAATTCGGGAGCACCAGCTGCGCGGTGCTCCCCTACCAGTGCTCAGCCTTCGAAAGGCAGCACTTGACCCTAAAAAGCAGGGCGCCCTGATGTACCACAGCCCCAGTTGTCCCATTTGGTGTTGCCCGCTGGTGTGGGTCAGGCAAAGCCCACATGTCCTGGGGCTGATCCGGGGCTCCTTCCCTCACCTGCTGTCTGCTTGCAGGCTCCTGCTGGTAAAACAGAGTTTCAGATGATGGAGGGGACGCTGGAAAGGAAGCACGTGCTGCAGACGGGAGGGAGGAAGGTACGGTCAGTCACCTTCGGGGCCGGGGTGCTGGGCCATGAGGCCATGGGGGCTGCTGGAGCGGGGGGCAGCAAGGGGACTCCCCCATGCACCCCAGCCTCCTGGCAGCTGTGCGGCACGGGGACAGCGGGAAGGACCCCGACAGTCCTAATGGGGACAGCCCGCAGCATCTCACAGATGCTGGCCCCATGGTGTGCACAGAGATCCCAGGGATGGGGATGCTGTGAGTGGTGGGACAGCACTGCCCCTTATCCAAACCCTTGTCACCCACCATCGCCCGTGTCACCAGTCCCCTTGTGTCCCGCAGGCAAGCTGCCGTGCCTGGGGCCTCTTCCACGCCGTGCTGATGAGGCAGACGCTGTGCTTCTACCAGGACCGGAGGGACAGCCTCAAGGTACGGGGGGGCTGCGTGTGGGGGGTCCTCGTGGCCGGCTGGGGAAGGGGGAGCTGCAAACCCCGCCATGGTTTTTGCTCTTCCCTGTGCTGCAGAGCTCCGTGGTGGCCCTTCCCCTCAACCTCGCTGGGGCCGTCTGCACCCCGGACACCGAGTACACCAAGAAGACCAACTGCTTCAGGCTGCAGTGAGTACCCCCTGCCCGGCCCCCGGGAGATGGGGATTCACCTACAAGCCGCGCTTTTCTTGCTGCTGACTTCTTCTTCTTCCCCTGCCAGGCTGCGGGACGGCTCCGAGTACCTCCTGCGGGCCCCGTCGCAGCCCCTGATGAACGAGTGGGTCTCCAAGCTGCAGCAAAACTCAGGTGAGCAGCCCCCGGGAGCTGGCACCTCTGCGCTGCAGCCCCTTCGGAGCTGGGTGTGGGACGGGGCGAGCCGAAGCGCGGCCTCGCCTCTGATTTATGCAGGCTCCTGACCTGCCTCGGGAGCTGCGCTTCTGTGCCAGCAGGGCTTGGAGGCTTTGTTTTCACGCCGCATACACAGCTAGAAATCAGGAATAACAGGGCTGACGTCAGCCGAGGCTCAGCAGCAAAAAAAGCCAGCCTCAGGAAGATTATAAATGGGCTCTGGTCTTCCCGTGCCCCTCATCTTCCATGCCTGTGGGGCCTGGGAGCCCCTTCCAGGCGAGGAGATCTGTCAGACCGGGGTCTCCCCACTGCCACAGCCATTCCCCGGGGGCTCGGGCTGTGCATCTCGGGCTGCTTTACAGGAGCCAGTGCAGCCCCTGCAGGTGGTTGGCATGGGGTCACCCCGTGCGCTCGCTGGGGGTGTCCCACGTGCCATCCCGTGCCGCAGCATGCCTCTCTGCCCACAACACCTTGTTTGCTGTGCCCAGGTTTCCCCGAAGTGGATTACTTCCAGGCGGCCGCGCAGTGCGTCGAGGGTGCCAGCGCTGCCGGGGGGTGAGTAGCCAGCGGGGCACCCTCTCACCACCTCAGGTGGCCCACAGCAGGCAGGAGCGTGCCACGAGGCACTTTCCCTCTTGGGGGGTGCTTCTTCCTCTCGGCCCTTGCGCTGAAGCTCTGCCCAGGCTCTGTCAGCCCGCAGCTAGCCGAGCTGGTACATCTCTGCTACCTTCCAGCTTCGGCAAGGCGCCCGGCCCCGGCAGCTCCCACCTGCAGGGACACCTTCAGGCCGTGACCGCCAAGAGCCAGGAGATCGTGGTGCTACCCCGCTCTAATGCCCGGCTGCAGCTGCCCCTGGACACGCAGGATGGCCCCGCCGATGGCACATTGGTTGCAGGTGACTTCCTCGCCTCGATGTCTTCGGGCCCCATGGGGTTTCCTCTACTTGCTGCCCAAATGCAGCCCCGGCGGGTGCTCCTGGGGTTGCTCTGCTCCTGCCCGAGGTCCGTGGCAGAGCACGAGGCTGGGCTATTTGGGATGATGCAGGGCTGTCCTGTGGTGGCCTTGCCTTGTGTCATAGTGCCGTGTTGGTGTCTGCGTGACATCCTGACAGGGTCAAGGCAACACTGGTGGAGAGCGTTTCCACCTGGGCACGTGTCCCCGTGCGCCACCTTGATCTGTCTCCATTCTGCTTCAGAGGATGTCCGTGGGGCTGTCAGCCACGCAGCCGGGCCCAGGGAGCAGCAGTGGTCACCCAGGATGTCCCCGGGGCTGTGGGACAACAGCTGCCCAGATGACGACGACTGCGGGCTGGTGGCCAACAAGCGGCGGTCCTACTCCTTCACCTCAGGTATGGTGGGGTCGGGGCACACGTGTGTGGGGCAGCCTTGTCCAGCGACCCCCTGCCCTCCAGCCCCATCAGGGCAGGAGGTACTTCACCCACTGGCGTTTGTCCCAGGGGAGTGGTGGTGGCCATGGGGTGGGTCACCTGTCCCACCAGGAGGCATCTCCCGCACCTTGTGCCACCTCCAAGCACCCTGCGGGGTGGCCGTGCTCAGCCCCACAGCTGTCAGCATGGGGATGGACGGCTTCCCTGGGCGAGCTCCTGGTTTCACTGTCACTGCCAGGAGGTGGCACCAGCGCCCCTGTCCCCAGAGCCACCCGTGCAGTGCTGGTGTCCCCATCCCCGCACCCCGGGCTGCAGCAGCCCGTGCCCTGCTTGGGGAGGGTTTGGGGGGGCTGGCAGCCTCTCACTGCTCCCTCCCGCAGCCACCTACCAGAAGATCACCCCCGTGGCCGTGCCCCAGGAGCCGCTGGAGCCCGGGAGCAGCTACTCGGTCACGCTGTACATCGGGGAGCAAGCGGCGGCCGTGCCCCGGGCGCGCTGCCACTCCTTCGTGGCCCGGCCGGGGAGCCCGCGGGACGCGCTGGGGGAGAAGCCCCCCGGCCCCCCTCGCCCCAAGAACAAGTCCGTCTTCAAGAAGTTCTTCGGCAAGAAGGAGTGAGCCCCGGCCGAGGGGGAGGAAAGCCCCTGCCTGCCCGTTTTCCTCCCCTCGGGTGCCGTCCTCGCACCGTCTCCGCTCCTAGCACCAGCTCACCGCTCGCCGCCGGCCTGGGGGGGCTGCACCGCACCCCTGCCTCCCCCTTCCCACCCCCGGGCCTCCCCCCACACGCAGCACAGGCAGGGCCGGGGGTGTTTTTATTAAAAAACAGATAGACACGCGGTCTGGGAGCTGCTTCATCCAGCCCGCAGGGGGGCTCTGGAAGGTGGGTGGTGGTCGGGTGAGAGGAGGGGGCTCCCACAGCTGGGCTCGGTGCTGCTTGAGGTGAAGCCTGAGCTGCCTGGCACGTCCCCAGGTGCTTTTCCCTGTTGTCCCCAGCCCAGCTCCTCCCTCGTGGCACCTGGACCCCGTTTCCCTCACTTGCCCAGCCTTGAGCCTCGTGGTCAGTGCAGGGTGGCCGCAGGCAGGCACGTGCTGCAGTGATGGTCAGGGAGCGTGGCGGGGCCCCGGCGGCTTCCCTGTCCCAAAATTTTGCAATAACTTCGCCAGGCCGTGCTGGTTCCTGTCTGTGCTGGGAAGGGGAGGGAGCCCAAACCCCGTCCGGGTGTGCACCAGCCCTTGGGCAAACAGGGCAGGTCTGTGAGGACGCTCCCGGCAGGCTCCAAGGCTCAGCCTCTCCTCTGCAGGCGCAGGATGGGGCTTAAAATAGCCGGGCTGGCTGCCGCCCAGATCCGCAGCACGGGCTGCGGGCGCAGGAACGCGAGTAGCGGGCGCAGCGCTGCTCCCACCCCCGTGTCCCGCTGCAACCCCCGCCTGGGGACGGGCACTGCGGGGACATCGGTGTCACCCGGTGAGGGGCTCCGTGCCCCCGGAGGGGAGCTGTGGGGACGTGGGGCCGCAGATTTTTCTCTTGGCTCGGTGTCTTGGCTCGGTCACCTGTTTTCCTGCGGCACCGCCGCTCGGCCCGTGCACACTGCCTTACTGGGAAGAGACCAGGGCTGGGGGGATGCCCTGGCCCGGGGCCAGCCCCGGCCGTGCCGCCAGGAGGCACTTGCAGCCCCGGCCGCGCGCAGCAGCCGCTGGGTCAGGAGCCGCCAGCTCATTCCTCAGCTGCTCAGGGGCCCCGCAGAGGGGCTGCGGGGCTGGGGCTGCACCGAGGGGGCACACCCGGAGCCGCCGACCTGCCCGAAGCGTCCCACGCTGGCCCAAGTCCAGCACGGCGGCGTAAATGGAGAGGGGACGGGGGCACCTTGTGACCCCGGGCAGAGCCCAGGGCACGCTCCCCGTGCCGCGGGGCGTCCCGGCAGCGTGCCATCCCCTCGCCCAAGCTGCAGCAGGGCGCCGTCCCCTCTCCCTCTCCCCTTCCTCGCCCTGGCGCCGGGCCCCGCTGACGAATCCCGCTGGCGGTGTGCACGGCAGGCGCCGCTTCCCCCCGCTAATCCCCGCGCGCACGCAGCCTCCACCTGCTGAGCCAGCGGCAGCCCTGCCGAGCCGCTCGCAGCGTGCCGGGGGCTCCGCAGCCCCCGTCCCGCCTCCACCGGAGGATCCCCGGCACCGGGCGAGGCGGCAGCGGGGAGCCGAGCCCTGGAGGTAAAGGGCAGGGTGGCGAGAGGGAAAGGCGCTGGGCTGGGGGCTGGGGAGGGGACGTGGCTCTGAGAAACCGCCACCAGGAGCCGCGTGCAAGGTCACCCCGCAGCCGGGGGGCTGTCACCCACCGCCCCGTCCCTCTGCCTCGGGGCTGAACGGGGAGCTGGGGCTTCCCAGCCCCGCGGCGACACGGACGATGCAGCTCCCAGCCCTGCTGCGGCTGGAAGGGAAAGGGCCGGGGGGAACGGGGTCTGCAGGGTGATATCTATAGGGCAGGACCCCCACTTCACAAGGACTGTGTCCCCACGAGGGCACCGGGCATCCCCGCGCGGGGGCCGAGGGTCGTCCTGCCGCCGGGTGTCCTTGGTGCGCCAGGCGGAGCGCTAGGACCTGGGGAGAGGCAGGCGGGCAGCGCTGGCAGCTCCCCCCCCGAGCAGTGCGGGATCCGGGCTTGTCAGCCGGCAGCACCGCGGGCACGCAGCCTGCCGGCGGCCCTGCGGACACCGGGGAAAAACAAACAGCACAGCACAACACAACATGTAAGCGTGCGTGGCCGTGCCCCGGGCTGGCACCGTGTGCCGCGGCCGCAGGGCTGGGGACAGCCGCCGCGGAGCTGCACGGGCCATAAATAGGGCACGGGGCTGAGCGACGGGGCCGTGGCACGGCAGGTCAGAGCTGGGGCACGGGGACAGCGGCAGCGGTGGCTTTGCTCTGCGCTCTGTCCCATATCACGGTAAGGGTTGGGGTGCCGTGGGGGTGGCAGCTGGTCCGATGGGGTTTTGGCCCCAGTGTGCTCGCCCCCCGCGATCGTGGCCATACTGGGGTGGCGCCGTGTGTTTCTGTAAGGTCCTTGGGGTGCCTGCAGCACAGGGGACACGCTGGGGAGCCCTCGCTCCGTGCCTCTCCCTCGGGGTTCCTTCCCTAGTGCTGCCCAGACCTCGCAAGCCCTTTGTCCCCATAGCCAGCCTCTCTCCCGTGACCCTTCCAAGCTGCAGGCTGACCGCTGGGAGCCCGCCCTCGGCCCTCTCTCCGCTCCCCTACCCAGCTCCTTCTTCCCCAGGCGCCGTCCCCGTGCTGCCCTCGGCGTGATCCGGCCGGGCCGCGGCGGCCCCGGCTGCCCCTCGGCTTGTTTGCAGGATCCTGACCCCGCGCGGGGCGCAGAGGCCGGGGCAGGGTCCGCAGCCTGGCCCTTGCCCCCGCGCTGCCTCTCGGCACCGTGCCGCTGTCCCGGCCAAAACCCCACACGGGGGATGGGGGTCGGGGTGGGCAGCCCTGGTTTCAGCCCACCGAGCTGCCCCGGGTGCTCATCGGCTTCTCGGGGAGCTCTGCCTGTTTTGGGGGGGCTCCCACCACCTCCGCAGCCGCGTCCATAACGCGCGCATCCCGACTGAGAGCAGCACCCCAAAATCTTGAGGGGGGCCCAGATTTGGGTTCTCGCCACCCCCCCCAAAGGGCGGCACCCCCCCCAAACACACAGCCCCCCCCCCAGCAGCCCCGAGGCGCCGGGGCCGGGCGCGCCGCCGGCTGCGGCCAGCAGAGGGGAGCACCGGGCCGCGCTCCCCCTGCGATGAGTTTGTCGGTGCTTTGGCACCGCTCCGGGGCTTTTCCCAGCACAACGGGCTCGGCACCGCTCGCCCCAGCCCACCCGAAACCCGGGGAGAAGCAGGTGGTACCCCTGAGAAAGCCCCCTCTCCTCGTCGGCACCCCAGAGCCCCGTGGCACCCCAAAGGATTTCCTTTGCCCTGTATTGTTAGCACATCCCCGCCCATGGGCGTACCTCGGAGGGCAGGTGCTCACTTGGGATGCACCCCATGGGGGCTCAGGCTTTGTCCCTCCTCTCCAGGACAGGCAGCGTGCTCAGCGGCCGGTCTTAGGCTTGGCCTGCCCTTTTGTGATGTCTCAGCATCGCGCCCCGTTGCTCGGCCTCGGGGCCGCGTTGTGGCTTGGGAACGCAAGCAGACACGGCTGGCAGGGAGGGGAAATAATGAGCGGCTTGTAGTGCTGGGAGCTGTGGGAAAGGGCCCTCCTGGATGTCTCCCCGGGAGATGTTTGGGAGCATTCAGCCACGGCCCGCTGCTGAATTGCCCGAAGGGGAAAGCATGACAGGACAGGCTCCGCTCTCCAAACAGTCAGCCGTGCCAGGCGTTTACTCAGAGCCGAATTCCTCCACGCCAGCCAGCGGCTGTCGGGCTGGGCGCGGGTTTGGGCAGGAGCAGATTTGGGCAGGCACCGCTGTGAAAGCTCCTGGGGCTGCGTGAGGTGCCCTCTTCTGCCCGTGGCCCCATGCCCTGGTCCCCATGGTGCCATCCCCGTGGTCCCCGTGGCGGGTGGCAGCGTCTGGCCGTGGTGGCGCTCCCCAGAAGCCATGCGGGGCTCTGCCCGCTGCTGTCGGGACGGCTGCTGTTGGGAAGGCTGATGGGGAGGTACGGCTGCAGGACGTCCCTCAGGTTGGGGCTTTGGGCCGGGAGGGGACGACCCAGCAGCAGCCCTCCCTTCTCCCTGGCACGTTACCCCTTTCCCAGCTCCCCTGGTGCATTTTATGAGGGTGGCCGGGCGCCAGCTGGCTCCTTGGCGGGACGCTGGCTCTGCCGGCCAAGGAGCTGGATGCCCCCCGCACAATGCCTCGAGGAGCCGGGTGCCCCTGTGGATTCTGTGGCTCCCTCGGCCCACGCTGCCTCCAGAGCCAGCTCCCTCCTCCGCCAAGGACCCCCGGGACGAGAAGCGAGGTCCCTTGGACAAGGGACCAGGCATTCTGCTGGCCCGTGCCCTGGGGCTGTGATTTCCAGACGCCTTGGAGCAGCCGGGGGAGTCCTCACCTCACCCCGGTGGCTCCTGCACGCCTGGGAGCCCACACCACGTGTCGTGAGTTCCCCCAGGCCTCAGCCTGGCCCCTCGCAGGCAGAAGCAGCCCTTTGGGGGGGGAGAGGACAGCACTGCGCGGGCAGGCTGGTGGCTGCTGCTGTCACTCAGTAACCAGCTGCCCTGCAGCTCCGCGCCAGTAGCTGTCATTAGGCAGTAAATGCTTGTCAGAGGAGCAAAGGGGCAGCTGCAGCTGAGCAGGGGGAGCAGGGGTGCGGAAAGGGAGGCAGAGGAATGGGGACGGAGGAACTGCTGCCAAAAGCACCGTGTCCAGGAGGCAGCGGGGATGGGAGACCCTCAGCAGTGGCTTTGGCAGAGGGGTTTGTGCCCCCCGGCCCGCACCCAAGGGCTGCCAAGGGGAGCACCAGCCCCAGGTCCCAAAGATGCTGCTGTCCCCATGGGCACCCAGCCCTGTTCCCCTCGGGATGATGGAGGGGACGGGAGGCCTCTGAGCACCCGGGCCCCTTGCTGAGCCGGTGGACAATGGGGTTTGTTCCTGCCTGCTGAGCTGGAAAGGCACCCACGGCCCCACTTCGACCGCGAGCAGCCTGGCTTTATCCCGGCAGGTCTGGCTGTGGGAGGACGCAGAGGGACGGCGGCGTGCCGGCGGTGTGTGCGGCCCCCTGCCAGCGGTGACAGGCACGGCCGGAGCTCCGGAGAGCATCGCAGCACACAGGTGAGCATCACCTCCTGCCCCAAATCGCAGGGCAGGCGTCCCCGGGGGCACTGCTGGGAGCCCCATGAGCGATGTTGGGAGAGCCCTGTCCCCAGATGGGGCTGGCAGCAGCTCCCGGGGACCTCAGCAAGAGGCTGAGGACCTCTGTTGACTATCAAAGCGTCTGGGACTGCTGCAGCCTCATTACAACTGGGTCTCCAGGAGCCTGTAGTGGTTTTTTCCCCCTGCCATTGACCAAGAGATCCAGCATCTTCTGCGTTTCCCTCCATGTGACTGATGGAAATGCCCCTTCTCCCGCCTCACCCGGCACGGCTCCGCTCCTCTGGCCTGTCACACGTGCGCACAATCGGATACTGCTGCTAATCCGCTCGCCACCCCGCTCCTGCCTGTGGCTCTGCCTTTTAATCCCGCTGCCTCTGATTCTCCCCTCCGTGGAGCAGAGGCTCGGAGCCTGCGGTGTCACAGGGCAGCCACAGAAGGGGCCCGGCCCTTGGCTCGGCGCTTCGTAACCCCCGGGTGTGCAGCGGAGCAGGATGAGAGCCGGCTTCCCCCAGCCCTGCCGGGGCTGAGCAGAGCAAACCAGCTCTGCACGTGCCCGGGCAGAGGGAGAGCTCCGCGCGGCAACATGCATGCCTGTGTTTCATAGCCCTGCCTTTCCGCACACGGCTGCTGCAGGTGGCCGGGGCTGCCCTCGCTTCTGCAAGAAGCCCTCGGCAGGAGGGGTGCCCCGGGGGGTCTCGCACCGGGCACCATCTGGGCAAAGCACCCCGCGTGCCAGCCCCCTGCTCATCCCGCAGGCCTGAAGCACGGCCCCGTTCTGGGCACAGAGTCTTATGCCTGGCGTGGATTCGGGATGGCAAGCGTGGCTGTGTGCCGGGAACGGGTCGGTGCGCAGGCCCGTGTCCTCACCCTGTCTCCGCTCCCCCCGTCTGCAGCACAGGCAAATGAGGGGAAAAGGAAAATCTCGCTCCGGAGGAGGAAGGCTTGTGGGTTAATTACCGTATGGTGGCAAAGTGCTTGCAAATCTCTGAGGGAAGCGTTTGCCGTGGGTGCCAAGTGTAAAGGATTCTCGAAACGCTGAGTGCATACAAATACGAACCAGCTCCTCGGGCTCTAAAGCTCAAACATTGCCCGAGAGGTACAGAAAATATTTCTTCAGATTTTGTCCACTGCCTGGAATGCATCTCACGTTTTGCTCTTGCTTTCAAAATCAGCCGCTTGTTTGCCTTCCCCTTCTGGATTTAGTTGCTTCAGTGGATGCGGGGAATTGCTACAAGGGAGAAAAAAAAAAAAAAGGAAAAAAAAAAAAGCAGCTTTTGTGAAATGTTTGGCAGTGAGCGTATCTGAAAGGGGAGCACTTCTGTTTGCTCTGCCCGTTAAAAACTGGGCAACTAGGTTGGAGTACAGCCTACAAACTGGGCTCCAGGTGACGGCTTTGGCTTGCCCGTGGCACACACCTGAGGTTTTGGAAGGAAAGCTCAGCCAGCCTCTCCCGCTGGCCCCGTCGATGGGCTCCCGGCGTTAGGGAGAGCCTTTGCTGGCTGCCTTCCTCCGAGGAAGTACAAGCCTGCCTTCTCCCTTTGCTCTGGGGAGCGAAGCAAGCTGCCAGCAGCAGTGCCGTACTTTGGCAGCACGCTGCTGCTTCCCGACGAGGAGGGTGGGGGAGCAGCGAGCCCCCGGGCTCGCCCCGGGGCCGCCTTTTCCCCGTGCGCGGGGGAGAAATCCCGCTCCGCGCGTCGTGACGGCGTGGGGCGGCGGCGGTCCTGGTGCCAGCTGGTTCCAGCTCAGGGCAGAAGCGTTTTCCGGAGCTGTTTGCTTCTTCTGGGAGGACTTGTTGTTGTGCTCGCAGGAACGAGCTTGATAACACGCGAGCCACTTGAGAGCAGAGGGCTCGGCAAGGGCCGTGCGCCTGGCCCGGATTGAGCAAGGCAGCTCGGCCTCCAGCTGGGGCGTGTTTGTTTGCGGGGGGATGCGCGAGCTGTGAGCAGCTGAAGTGTTGCTTTCGTGCTCGCCTTCACCACCTGCCCGGCTCTGCCCAGAGGCCACGGGCTGGTATTGGCATCGCTGCTGCAGGCAGGGGCTGAAGCACCCTGCCTGAGATGGGAAATGGGGTGAAACCCCGCAGCTGGCTTGTAAGGGGTGGTGTTTCACAGCCCTGAGCCACCCTCGTGTCCACGCACCGTGCCTTGCTGGCCCCGGGCCGCCTGCTTGCCCACGGGAGGACACCTCTAGACCTGGTCCTGCAAATGGGTGCTGGCTGGGTGAGGATCTGCGTGCCGAGAGGCAGCCAGGCTGGGGCTGCCATCCTCCCCGCGCACCCTGCCCGCCTCCCGCCTGCCTGCGGTCACCGATGGCTGCGCTCGGTGCTAATGGGTTTTAAAGCCCACGTCTCCACCGAGAGAGACAGCTCTACTGAGCTGTGCCAATTCCGGTCCTTGGGAGTGTCGTTAGGAGCAGCGCTGTGAATTAGGCAACATTTAATCCGGTGCCTTGGCGATGGTAAGTGCTGTGTACCCTGCTGCTGAAAGCCCCGGGGTGAGGCAGCAGCTACACCCACCTGCTCCTCAAGTGGAGACTTACTGGAAAATCGAGTGGGAAGGAGGTGTTGTGGTGCTTTTCCTCCCAACAGGGTCCGGGGCTCTTAATGGTGCTGAGAACCTTGCTACCGGCTCCTGGAAGCCCAGAGGTGGCTCGAGCAGGCACCGGCGCTCCGCACCACGCACCGAGGAGTCCCTGGGGGCCTGGTTCCCATAGCGTTTAGCTAAAATTGGTGTTTATAAATAACAGTAACATCTTAACGATGCTCAAATGTTAGCTTGTGCTGCCGAGCTGCAAGTGCGACCTCTCGAGGGGAAGCGCAGGGCCCGAGGAAACGCGGCACCAAGGTCCCCACGTCTCCCACGGGAGCTCGCAAGGCTCCGTAGGCAGCAGCGCGGCCGATCTCACAGCGAGAGGGGTGGTTTTAGACACCCCAAGCAGGCGATGCTGCAGCTTTCCACTTGGTTTTCTATTTTTCCCTTCCCTGTGTATTTTGAGGTGATCTTGGTCGGTGTTTTTCCCTTAGTGGGGGAGGGAAGGGAGAAGAGATAAGGACTTTGTGTTGCAGTTCACCCAGAGCGAGACCTTCCGGACCGGAGATGCTTAGGGAAAGCAGGATGGGGAAAGGCAGGCCCCTGGGCTTGGATCCATCACTGCCTGCAGGATGGATCCACGGCAGGAGCTTAATTGGAGACGGGAGCTTTTAAATTTAATTTGACCTGATATGAATCTTACACTTGGTCCAACAGCCTCCTGCCTTGCTGTCCAACAACGCTTTCTGCTGCTCGCTCCGTGTCCCCAGGAGCACAGGACTGCGATAAATGGGTCCCACCGGCACCAGCAGAGCTCCTGCAGCACTGGTGCCGCTGGGCAAGGCGGCGGAGAGGCCACTGCAGCGGGGTGACACGCTGCTGCGCTTCAGAAAGCGCCCGTGGCTGTCTCTCCCGTGTCACCGCTGCCTTTTTTTCCGGCTTTGTGGACTTTTTGCTTACACATAGAAGTTTGCAGTATTTGAAATGAAGGCTTGGCCTTTGGACCTGTTTCCGCAGGAGAGGAGTGTTGTAGGGCATCCTGTGAGAGTTAGCGAGGATGGGGAGCTGCACAAGCACCTGGGGGGGTTAACTTCCAGTTTTAATGTCTAACCCCAGCTGATGGCTGCCTGCAGAGTTTTCCAAGGAAGTTTATCAGTGCAGAAAACACTTTGGCAGTCAAATAAGGGGTAAGCTTGCAAGCTGTGGCCGCCTCCTGGGGCCGTGACTTGTAGGTGAAGAGTTCCAGCAAGGAGGGTGGTGTGTTTGAACCCGTGGCCAAACAAAAGATCTCTCCAGCCGCCCAGGAGCCCAGATACGAGCTGGGTTTTGCATGTACACCCCTTCACCGTGGGACAAAGTACCTTCAGCGTTGGCGTACCTTGGCACTTAAGCAAAAAAACAAGTAGGCTTTAAATGCCAGCTATCTATACCGATCGATTAATGTGAGCTGCTGGAGCCGGTGCCTCCCGGAGCCGGTGCCAGCGGGGAAAGGGCCCGGAGCTCCCCGCTGCTCGCCCTTTGGCCACCGGGCGCACGGCGCGCCCCGCATCCCGGGGAGCCGGGGGGGGACCCCGCATCGCTGCGACCCCCCGGGCCGGGGCCGGGGCTGCGGGACACGGCTTCCCCCCGTCTCCCCCGCCGCGGGGCGGAGCGGGAGGCGGGCCCGGCACGGTGAGGAGGTCTCGGCAGGGAAAGGAGAGGCGCGGGGCTGCCGGAGCGGCGGCGGAGCCCGGCCCGGAGCTGCGGGCGGCGCAGGTGGGTGCGGCGTGGGAGGGCTCGGGGATCGCCGTGGCCGTGGGTGCCGCGGTGGCCGTGGGGAGGAGGGGAACCCCCCGGGCCGTGGGGACCGCGTGGCGCACGGAGGCAGCGCGCAGCCACGGAGGCGGCGAAAGAGGCGCCAGAAAGCGACTTGTGGTGGGGAGAGAAAACGGGGAGGGCGGCTTGAAGCGGCTGGGGGGGCCGGGGATCGCGGGGAGAGGGCGGCAGAGGGCTCCCTGTCGGGGGGGTGCGTTCTTACATTCCCCCGAGCGCTGCCGGGGCCACGCGTGGGGCGCGGAGCTGCCCCCCGTGGGGATGCTGCGCCCCTGCCCCCCGGGTGCTGCTGTGCTCTCGGTGTTTTCCACCCGCCCGGCCTCTCACGGCAGCTCCGAGCCCCTTCCCCTGACTTATTTTAGGGGAGAGCGAGCCGGTGCGTGGTTTTGGGGCCACGAACCCGGTTCCTGGACACGAGTGGGTGGGATGCTGGATTTCCCCGGGGGTGATGCGTGGGCCCGTGAGCGATGCAGTCATCCACACATTGCACAGAGCTGCAGGAAGGCGTGCGGGCTGCACCCCACGTGCCACTGGCCCCATGTGCCACCAGGTCCCCTCCGCCAGGAGCCCCCGGCCGTGGTGGTGGCAGCTCCCGCAGGAGGAAACGCTCCTGGCTGGCCGTGGGGTGCAGTGGCAGGTTTCAACAAGTGCTTTTCTGTTCCTGGGCAGATGGGCCGCGTTAGCAGAGCCTGGCGCAGGCAGGAGCCTGGGGAGCTCGGCGTGCAGCCCTTTCGTGCCGTCCTCCCCACCCCGATAGCTAAACCCGAGCCTCTCGTCGCTGCTAAGCGCAGAGGCTGGCCGGGCTTATACAACATCTGCCTCGGAGACAGGCTGTCGGCTCGTGGGAAGGCGGCGGTGGCCAAGCCCTGGGGCTGTGGGATCGCAGACAAGCGAGCCTGTATCCTTCAGCCCAGCGGATTCCCCAGGGCTGCGGGCAGCAGGAGGAATTTGTGTAGCTGTCGGCCACAGCTGGATGCGCTTCCTCGCTGCTCCAGAGCAGGAAGGAGCTCGGCTGCCCCACAGTTGCCTGTTGCGAGCCCACACAATTGAGGAGACTTCTGTGGATGCCGACGTGGGAAATCCCACTCTCCTCTTGCACCTCGTCCCGGCCTGGCGGCATCGTTTCCGCTCCCCAGCCCCTGCAAGCTGCTCCCTTGGGCCTGCCCTCGCCACAGAGCTCGCTCGGGGCACAGCTGCGTGGGGATGCTTTCCTCTCGGGTTGGTCTCAGGCCTGGGAGCATGGACACCACGCTCGCACCCTCCTGAGCTCTCCTGCTCCCATCATTGCCTTTTGCTCCCAGGAAGGACAGGTAGGCTTGCTCTCGGCTCCCTGAGACTGCGTGTGTGGAGCAGAGGAGCTGTCGTGTGGCTCCAGGGGCTGTGGCATTGGCCCCAGAAGGTGATTTGCAGAGTGGCTGCCCTCCGGGCCAGCACAGATGAGAGGCAGGAGCTGTGCCAGGTACCTGGAGCGAGGAGGAGGAGAGCAGAGGATGAAGATGTCCACCTCAGCCTGGCCCAGCAATCATGGCCCCAGCACACAGGGCAGTAGGGCGCCTCTGTACCACACTTGTCCCTGCCCAAGGTGCATAGTTAATTTCACCATTACGGCATCCCTGCGCTCATTATCAAGGGGTGAGATGTCCTTAATGAGTCCTGTCCTCTTTGAAGTTGAGCCATGGGCTTTGTCCTTGACCTGTGATGACCGGTCTCCCTCCTTGTTGTGGCTGGGGAGGAGGGCGGGGTGCGGAGGACGAGGCACACCTTGGCCCGGCACGGTGCCCTCCTCGCTTTGCCCTGCTCCTCTCAGCTCCCTGGGCAGAGGCAGGGCTGGATCCAGCCTGCAGGCATCTGGCAAGGTGCTGAGCCTGGAAGCCAGCGAGCACCTCCACTGCTTTCGCCAGGAGTCCTTGGGAGTTGTTAAGGAAACTGCAAAACCTGCTTTTATCAGCCAGCAGAGCACTGTTTGCTTGCCTTTGTTACCAGCTCAGTACTGATCCCAAAGTGCAAACTCCATGCATATTCCTCACCGCCCCCCCCAGCACCGAGCTCTTCCCCTGTCAACCTAGCACTAGCCCATGCAGGGCAGCGAAGAACTGCAAGCTCTTGTGGTCATCCCCATGCTAATCGGTGTCCCCATGCCTTTTACTCACGTGCTGGCGAGCTCAGGCACACAGCTCCCCGAGGAGCGCACTGCAGGCTTTTGCAGTTGGGCAGGAGCCAGGGTATCAACGGGCATACAGCCCTTGGGGTTTGGTCAAGCAGTGTGACGGCAAAAAGGGTCCCTGCTCCCGTGGAGCTGCTGTGTGAGAGTAGTGCTGGCTCTGCACTTGTGATTTGGGATGCGGGCGCTGTGCAGGACGTCACTCTTGGTGATGTTTTGGTCCTGCTCTGGCTGGGAGCGGGCTTTTTCCTGGTTTTGCCACTCCCTGAGGAAGCAGAGGCTCAAAGCACTGGGTCCTGCGGCCAGCAGTGGCACAAATCGGTGAGCCTGGCGCTCTGCATGCAGAGCTTGAGGCTGTTTGACAGCCTTTTAGCCAAGCTGTGGGTGCGTGCAGCTGGGCTTTGCCTTCAGGAGAGCAGCGTTCTTTGAGGCAGACAGGGAGCAGAGACTTCGTGTCTTCCTGCTGGGTGACGGAGAGACAGCCAGCGGGAAATCAGGCTGATCGCCTCAGCCTTGCGTTCTTCCCAGCAGTGCCGGAGGGATTTATTTTAGTTCATTTCCTCTAGGACTTGTCAGATGGGAAAGCACCTCGCTGTGATATTTCCAGCGTCTCCATCGACAGCTGGCAATTTGCTGAGCGAGCAGCCCGCGGAGCTGCAGAGGGGGGCACGTGGGGGACATGGAGCTGCGGGAGCAGAGGGGCGTCGTGCAGGGCTTTGGGGCGTGCAGCTTGCCTTGAAGTTTGCTGGTGGGATACCCCGGGAGCTCAGGGCTGAAGGGGCGGCCGGCACAGTGTGGCTGTGCCTTTCCAGGCCGTTGGGATCTGCAGGTGTTGCGTTGCGGTTGAGGATGATGCGTTGCGCCATCCTTGTGAGGACGGCAGCATTCTCCATCAACCATGAGCGGCAGGCCGTGCCGGCAGTGCTCAAATTGCAATTCAGCCCAGCGATGAAGGAGCAATCCGCCCTCCCCTGCAGCTTCTCCTTCATGTCTTCACACCTGCTCTTTGTGGCAGTGCGAGGCGGTGTGGCCGAGCCACATCAGAAGCCGATCAGGACACTGGACAGGGCTGCTACCTGGGGCAGCAGTAACAGGGTGCCTGGGTGATGTGGGGCAGGAAGACAGATCTTATCGCAAAGCCCTAAAAATAGATAGGGCTGCGCCTCGCACAGCTCTAACCATTACCCTCCGTCATCCACACCACTGGAGTGAGTAAGAGCTTTCCACGAGAAGTGAACCCCAGCGCCACAAAGTGCCTGGCTACCTACAGACAAGCGCGAGTTGTCTGCCACCTGCTGTCCCTCCCTTCCCTTGGGACCTCGTGAAGCCATCGCTTCAGCCTTGCTCAGCCGGTGGGCCGCCTGCCCCGCTGCCTGTTTGCCGTGAGTCAGTGCAGGCCTGTGTGAGGGTGGGAGGTTTATCCTCTGACTTATTCCCTCCAAAGGATGCGTCTTGAGACAGTGACACTCGCTCGGTCTGCACATACACCCTTGTTGTTGTGGCAGAATGCCCTGTCCCCGTGGCAGAGCCGCCGTGTCCCCATCCACCACAAAATGGCCGCACCAGCGGCTGAGGCGGGATCAGGACGTGCGGGGCACGGCCGCCATCCTTGGCAGGCCCGGCAGCTGGCAGCGGCATCATGTGGGATGCGGCAGCTGCCAAAACCCGCTTTCCTGCCCGGTATCCCGTTTCCCAGCAGGGCCGTGCCTGTTTCATGCTGAAAGCAGCGGTCAGACAGGGCCTGTGTTCCTGATCCGGCCCGTGGGCACCCAAAATAGCCCGTGTATTTCTGTCCCGTGGTGAGGGAGGAAGCTGCTCCGTCACAGTGCCCGGGGGCCACCCATGGGCGTGTGGCCTCCTGAGGTCCTGCTCGTGTCCCCCGTGCTGTCCCCTGAGCCCTGTCCCTCCGAGGTGCCCTGTGGCTCCCCAAGGTGTGGCTGAGCGATGCTGTCTGCACGGACAGGGGTTCCTCGGGAGCAGGCTGAGTGTGAGCCACGGGGAAGCTGCTGCAGCAGAAGAGGTGTGCCCGGCCATGCCCCTGGGCTCTGCCCCCCAGGTGTCCCCATGGCTGTGTGGGAGCCAGAGGTGGCCCTGCCTGCCACGGGGGTGCGGGACAGCCTGGGCCTTGTGTGGTGGCACGGCTGGGCTTGCCCAGCCCTCCCCTCATGGCCATCCTGGTACGCGGTGGCCCGGGCTCCCAGATGATTTTTGCATTAATGGTGTCCTGCCCCTTCTCCCTGTAGGGTTTTCTTGATTCAGGAGCGGAAACCTGGCTTCCTCCCATTGTGCCTCTTCCTGCTGTGGCCCCCGGGACGACCCCTTTCCCCTAGCATCCCCCCATGGCCCTTGGGACCTGCAGGAGGGTGGACCTGGAGATGGTTTCCTTTAGGTTCTGTGGAGGGGAGGCTGGTGCCCGAGGTGGAGGCACCTGAGCAGCCAGCTCGCTGCAAGAGCCCCTGCCAATCCCTGTCTCCGCAGACGGGTCCCGAGGGCAGCTTATCTCTGTCCCTCCGATGCTGGCTCTATCTGGGGAGCTCCTTCTCCCTGCGCAGCAGTGACGTCCCCCCCTAACTGCTGCCCTCTCCGGGCACCGTATCTCCTCTCCCACCCCCAAACCGCCGTCCTCGCAGCCAACGACAGCTCAGATACTTGTGGGGCTTTACCACCGAGGCGGTGCTGTCCCCAGAGCACCGGCTGCCCTGCGTGGCCCGAAGTGACCAGGACGCAGGGGCTGGGACCACCCTGCCCTTTGGGTAAGCTTCTCGCCATGACCTTAAAATGCTCTCCCTGGGCAATGAGGGGAATGGCCACTGGCTTTGGGGTGCAGCGTTTGCCGGGATGCTGAGCAGCAGCACCCGTCTCTGCTGTGTGGGGCTGGGTGGGTGCCTGGAGGGGTTTCTCTGGCTGCGGACCCGGCATTGGGGCACTCCTGCTGCTTGGCTTCTCTTGCTCTCTGTATTTTGCCAGCTCTAATGAAGGACTAGAAACCCACTCAGCATCCAAGGTGGGGAGGTGGGGACCCATGGCCTTGGGGTGGGGGAGCTCAGCGATGGGGAAGAGAGCCAGCAGGGGCGGTTTTAGGGCTGGCTGTGCCCCATCACTGCCACTCTCCATCATGGGAAGCCCTTCAGGGGCAGCCCATGCCCTGTGCGCTGGGGAGCTGTAGGCAGGGGGAGGAATTTTTGGGCAGCAATGACCACGCGTGGTGTCAGCGCCGTGCAGCCAGGAGCTGCTCCTTAAGGCACAGCGAGCAACCTGATGCCGGGCACGTAAAAGGGGCATAATTGCCAGGTGCAGGACAGCGCGTGGCTTGCTTGTCAAATTAAGGACATAAATGGAGGGTGTGAGAAGAGCCTTTCCGGATTAATTTACACACCCGGGTGGCTTCACCTGCCGGGGGCCCCCGGGGAGCCTCTCAGGGCTCCTTGAACCCTCCAGATAAGGGACTTTGCAGCTGGCTGGTATGCGCAGTTCAAAACACGCCGCAGGGCTGGACGCTCCCCCTTCACCTCCCTGCACCACCCGGCAGCCGAGATAAGGGCTGGGGCGGCTGCGGGCAGCGGGGACATCCCCGGTGTCTCCTGCTTGGTGCAGAGCCTGAGGGGCGGCTGCAGGAATCCCGTCTGAGTGCTGCAAGCCTGAGGGAGCGGGGCTCGGTGTCCACCCTTCCTTTTCTCAGCGGGTGGATAAAGGGAGGTGTAATTGCCGCACACCGTGCAGAACCCTGTGCGGGGTGAGGCTGCCTGAACAGGGTGCCTTTCAGCAGTATTTTCTGCCTGCCAGCGCCTCGCGATGCGAAGGGCAGCAAGGCGACGGGGACGCCAAAATGCTTCAGCGAGCTCCTTCCTCCAGGGGCAAGGGCAGAGCAGCGATGAGGGAGCGGGGGCTGCAGTGAGTTTGCATATACAGGCAGGGCTCAGAAAGGAGAACAACAAGTACAGTAGGAAGTGTTACCAGCTTGCTGGTGGAAACGGCTCGTAAAGCACACAGGGAGTAGAAAGCCAGCCACAGGCTGCTGGAGGTGATCGGAGGAGAGGCCACAGAAGAAAAGCCAAATGAAGCTTTTGCCTCTGCTCTCCAGGAGAGCCTGAGCAGTTGCTTTCACGCTGTGTCCTTCTGTCAGGGGGCTCAGCCAGCATCCGAGAAGCCCGGAGGAAGGCTCATAAAACAGACAAAGCGAACGTTGGAAACGTTCACCAACAGGAAAGGGAGGATGAAACAGCCCGCTCTTGTGTGCGACGTGCACTCCCTCATTCACTACTGCCCCAGCCCTCAGAGACAGGGAGGGGGGAAGACGTGACGCTGATTTCTGAGAAGGGCTGGGGGGAACTTCGGGGAAAAGCCGGCTGGTAAAGCTGCTGTGTGTACCGCCCGCCTGCCTGCTGAGACCATAGCAGCCAACCGAGCCCGTGGGCACGTGGTGGGGAGCTGCCAGGTGCTGGGGTTCCTGCGCAGGCACCCCAGGCCCTCGAGCTGGGCGAGTGTTTTGGAGGGAGCCTGGGCTCATGGTGGCCGCACGGCTTTCCAAAACGCATTCAACGAGGTCTTTTAGCTCAGTTTTTAAGGAAGCTGGCTGGGGAAGAGGGAAGGTCCTTGCGTGGCTGGGTAGTTGGTTCAAAACCAGGAAGCAGGGTGTAGGAGTCTTTCTGCAGGTCAGTTTCTGCAGTGCAAGGAGATGGTTGCGTTGAGCTCCGTGCTGTTTCAACACTGTCATGAGTGACCTGGAAAAGGGAACGAGCACTGAGCTGACAGAGTTCGCCTGATGCTATCAAATTACCCAGGTACATGAGGACAAATGCCAGCTACAAAGAGTACAGAAGAGCATTGCAACACCAGGCAACAGGCAGATGAAATTCAGTTTAGATAAATATCAAGTGATGCACAAGGGGAAATAATAGTCCCACATCTGCAGAGAGTATTACGCACTGAGGTGGCCACTCACAGCAAGACCTGGGGCTATTTCAGGTAGCTCAGTGTGCAGCCAGAGTCATTGAGTGCATCAAATCGTTAAGAAAGAGCCTTTGTCACTCGTTGCAAGTGACAAAGGAGCAACAAAGCAGGAGAGCCTCATGCCATTGTTCCAATCCATGGCTCACCCACTTGTAATGTGGCCCCCTCATCTCAGAAAGGGTTTGGGAGAATGAGGAAAGATTTGGAGAAAAGCAACGAGGAGGATCAAAGGCAGAGCTGTTTCTGTATGACTAAGTGAGCTAGAATTTTTCTGTTTGGAAAACATGATCTGGGGTGGCCTGGAAAGTCATCCACGCCTGGAAAGTCATGGCTGGCACGAGAAGGGGTCTAAACTGCGCCCAGGCTCTGAATCCGAGAGCGAGGGAGCCTTGGCAGAGCCGCCCTTGGAGGTGCCGTGCGGCGGAGGAGTTCCTTGCTGTGGGACGCTGCCCTCAAAGGGCTTCTGATTTGCAGGGGAAGTGGAAAGTTTCACAAAGCGAAACCTCTGTGTGTTACAAAACACATAACAAGGCTATCTGGCGGAGGGGAAGCATAGTTTGGAGGCTGAGAGAGCAGTCACGGATCCTTGCTTGTGCCATTCTCATGCGTTCCTGGCGTTGACTTTTGCCCTCTCAGACACCAGGCTTGGAGCTGGCCGTGCTCCGTGCTGACCCAGGGCACCTGCCCTGCTTTTGCGAGGGCTCGCGCTCGTCCCGGCGCCGCAGCGAGGTGCGCAGCCACTAACACTCATGCCTCTTGCAAAACGCACCAGGTGTGCTTGCGGCTGAAGGCGGAGGCGCGTGGGACATAAATGACTCCAAACAGAGGGACCAGTCTCACAGCCTGCTTCCTGGCGCCGTGGCACAGCCAGAGCAAGGTAGGGGCACCCGGTGGCCTGGCCGAGATGAGATCTCGACGCGTTTCCCATCCTCCAGCTGAGCCAGCAGGGTTTCATGTGACTTGGTTTCATGGGACCTCCGTGCCCGCAGGTAAACCCCGGCAGCCCCAGGTCAGCCTTCCTGCTGTCGCGGGGACAGAAGCGGGGACCGGGGCGATGCCTGGGGAGGCAGCTGGCGCTGTCCCGTCTTGGCTGCGCTGGCAGGAAGCGCTGACCTTATCCCTGCAAAGCGATCCGGCGCGGCGGGAGGATGCCAGGGTGCTTGCCGGAGCGCCTGCCAGCAGCCCCTTGGCTAGGGACAGCCAGGGTGGCACGCAGGGCTTTTCTTTAAAGGGCTGGTGTTTCGGGGCGAGGCTCAGAGCATCCCCATCCATCACCCTGAAGCTGCTTCGTACAGTCGGACGCGCTCTTTGCTCGCTACTGGCGAAGGGGCAGGAGCTGAAGGAAAGGCGGTGTGTGGGAAGGGAGGGGTGAGGAAGCCGCCAAAGTAGGTGACAAACTGCTGCCTGCAGGCGTGGCGGTCCTGCAGTGCCAGTTTTTCTGCAGAGCTTGGGCGTTTCAAGTCACATCCCTGCCCTGGGCTGCCAGGCTGGGCCCAGCACAATAGGTGTCGCCTAGCATGTGCCTAAGCCTTTGTGCCAAGCAAATGGGCAATTAGAATTGCGCTCTCTCTTGTTTGCATGTGGTCAAAGGGGATAACTTCCTGCTTGCTAAGCCCGTCCTACTCCTCATCCTGCTCCTCATCCTGCTCCTTCCGCTCACACGGCACTTCAAAGGAGACGGGATGGCCAGGAACAAGATGGATGTCCTTACTCCGAGGCCCCGCATCACCTGCCTTGTCCCGTGCCCTCCGTCACAGCTGGCGGCCGCGGTGAGGCCCTCGGGAGGTGGCAGAGGTTGGAGATGCCCTGGGCTCCATCCCTGCTCTGTTATTGTCGGGTTGCTCTCCATCTGTTGTAGGGGTGCTCTCGCCGGGTCGGTGCCTGGTTGCCACCTGTTGCTTGTGTTGGCTTGACCTCTTCTGTTTACTGTAGGGTTGTTTGTAAGAGTTGGCAGCTGGATGCGTTTCCTGCCGTAATGAGCACTGACCCGAGCGCCCCTTGGCAGCGAACCGGCTCTTTGTGGAAAAAATTAGAAGGCACTTAGCAAAGTGAGACAGAAAACAAACAAAGCAGGCAGGAGGCTGCGGCCGGGCAGCCGGGCATCGCCCGCTGAGGTCAGGCTCCTGACGCAGGGATGCTGGCGCTCTGCGGACGGAAGCAGGAGGCGTCGGGGAAGGCAGCGTAATGGAAGCACCCCCAAAACCCCGCTCCTGTCCCCCCTGCATCCTCCCTGCCGCTGGCAGCCCCGCGCCTCCTCGTGCACGATGCCCTTTGCCCGCTGCCTTCTCCTGGGCAGCGGGACCCGGGCCGTCTGCCAGCCCTGGTACCCGACACCTCCTCTGCGGGTGCCACCAGACCCACATGGCCCCGTCCCCGTGACCTGATCCGGGGCTGACGCTCAGCCCCAGCAGCAGGGGGGGCACGTGCTGCCTTCAAATACTCTGGCCCCGGGGGTAGGATCAGCAACTGGGGCCTGCCCAGGCTCTGTCCTCCCCAGGTATGCGTGTGCCGTTGGTCCCTTCCCCAGCTTCTGGGGACACCGGTGTGACCCGAGGGCAGCTGGTGTGGGGTGGTCTGGGAGCGGAGCTGGGGGTTTGTCTAGGTAAGGGGTGGCTTGTGAGGGCTTGCTGGGGACCTGCAGGGTGAGCTGGGGCTCTCCTGCATGTTTTTTGGGGACAACCAGCGGCCTCGGTGGTGTTTCTGCATGTGGGGGTAGCAGTCACGCTTGCAGGCAACCCCCCCTTCTAATCCCGTGCCAGGGCTCGGGGTGTCTCCTGCCTGCAGGGACGCTGGCAGGCTGCCACGGGGGGATTTTCGGGAGGGAATTTTCCTGCGTTTCCTCTGGAAGCCCTGGGGCAGCTCGCAAGGGCAAGGAGGGAGCTGTCACATCCCGCCTGGGAAGGCAGGGGAGCCCGCAGGCAGCTGGTGGGGTTCTGTGCCCCTTGTGGCACGGAGGTACCACACTTGTCCCTCGCCACCTTTCTCTCCGAGGCGAAGGGCGCGAGCCGTGCCCGCAGGCGCTCCGTTGCCTTTAAGGCAGGCTGACCTCGCGCGGACTACAGATCCCGGCATGCTGCGTCCCGCCAGCCCCCTCGGCCGCCCCAGCTGGCAGGCGGGCAGGGTGCTGCAGGCAGGCAGGGATGCTGCAGCCCGCGGCCGCGCAGGAGAGGAGGGAGGCGAGGCGGGCGGCTGGCGGGGGGCATGGCCGGGGGGCCGCGGCGGGCTGAGCTCTGGGAGCCCCGCTGCGGATGAAGCGCCCTGGGAGAAGTGGCCGAGTACCCCATGCACCGCCCCGAGGGGAAAAGGACAAGGCAGGCCTGCGGGTGATCCCTCTCTGCCCGAGGGAGAGGGAAGGGGGACGGGGGACAGGGGACGGGGTCCGGTTTCCCCTTGCACGGGGAAGTGATGCAGGGTGGCAGCAGGGGCCGTACTCGTGCTGGGGAGGGGAGGGAGATGCCCTTGGCTTGCCCAGGAAAGGGCCGCGAGAGCCCTGGGGAAGAGGCAATTGGAAAAAGGGTTGTGTGGCTCTGGCCCGAGAGGCCACCGGACAACACGTGTCCTTTGTCCCTCTGTACCCCAAGCACTGGAAGGGCGTGGGGAGGGCGTGGGGAGCGGCCGCAGCCCACTGCGCATATGCTTTGCTCTCAGCCTGGGGATTGGGGGCAGAGCTGCAGGCTCACAAATCCCTTAAGAGCCCGCAGTGGAGTGGCAGGCAGCCGGGGTGGAGCAGCGTGGGCATCTCGGGAGGGCAGGTTTCCCTGTGGGAGGACAGGCTGTGTGCCCGGAGCGGCAGCACAAAGCCCGGAGTCACAGCACCTCTGCTGCGAGCTGCGAGCCGCAGCTCTCCCACGCTGCTGAGCTGCGCTCCTGCCGTTTGCTGGCTCCGGGCAGTCCTGCGGGGCGCTCAGGCACAGCCCCCGGGGTTAAAACCAGCGCTGCCAGGCCCCTGCCTGGCCTCACGGCCCCGTAAAATCCTCTGTTTGCTTCCCAGCCGGAGAGCCACCACGAGACCTGCCGGGCCCCGTGCTGACCCTCGCTGCGTAAGATGACAGCAAGAGACGGGCCACAGGATAGGTAACGCCGTGCTGCGGTGTGGGTGCGGGGGCACACGCGGGATACTGGGAGATCTGGGGGGCGAGGGGGGGGGCAGCATCCAGGGGGGACCCCTGGTCCTGCGTGTTTACGGGGCTACAGAGCTGTAGGATGCCGAAGGGCCCGAGTAGGCTGAGCCCCTCGGGAATACCGCACCGCTGACAGCAGTGGTTGTGGGAGAGGCGGGGAGCGGCAGGATCCGTCCCTGCCCGTGGAGTGCACTCCCTGAGAGGCTCCCTCAGTTTTTCCACAGAAAAAGGGCTGTAAACAGTCCCCGGTGCTGGGACGCGGCCCTGCTGTTCCCGGCTAGCGTGCCTCCCTCCCCGCTCTGGCAAGGGTCACTGCGCGTCCTCCTCCTGGAAACCCTCCCATGGCCACGTCCGCTCAGGGGAGCCCAGGCCAGAGAGAGGGGAAATAATGCCTTGTGCTCTCCTTCACCGTGCATCTCCTCTGCTTATTGAGAGCACTGGTCCCACAGACAACACCGGGTTGTGAGTTTCATACTCCATACATACGCCTGTCCCCTGCCCTGCGTCCTGCTCCACGCCGCTCTGTCCCCTTTGCAGGTACAAGGCTGTCTGGCTGATCTTCTTCATCCTTGGCCTGGGAACGCTGCTGCCATGGAATTTCTTCATGACCGCCAGGGAGGTGAGGGCTTGCCGTGGCACTGATCGTCCCGTGCCACCTGTGGGGTCCAGGAGGGATGCAGAAATGTGGGTGACCTTGGTGGGATGTGGGGCGCTGAGGCGACAGGAGGAGCCCTGGGCTGGATGTGGGGAGGGCGGGGGGGACACACAAAGATGGCCTGGGGAGGCCTCACAGCACCTCATCTCCTCCCGGCTCCTTCCCTCACAGTATTTCATCAGCCGCCTGGCGGACACGGAGAACATGAGCCACCTCGGGAACCAGACCGGTGGGGCTGCCTTGTCCCACTCCTACCTGCAGTCCATGTTTGACAACTTCATGACTCTCTGCGCCATGGTGCCACTCCTCGTCTTCACCTGCCTCAACTCCTTCATCCACCAGCGGTGAGCCTGGCCCCATCCTTGCCCCTGCCGGCCACCACAAGGCTCAACACTGAGCCAAACCGCTCAGCCCAAAGGCAAAACGCCGGGCTCCCGTGCTGTGCTTTGGCTGGGACTCCCGTGGGAGAGCTTCCCAGACCTCCAGGGGCTGGGCTTTCCTCACCGAGACCCTCTCTTGCAGGATTCCCCAGCAGATCCGCATCTTGGGCAGCCTGGTGGCCATTGGGCTGGTGTTCTTGATCACCGCAATCATGGTGAAGGTCGCCATGGAGCCTCTTCCCTTCTTCGTCTTCACCATGATCAGCATCGTCTTCATCAACTGTGAGTGAGGCACCAGGGGGAACGAAGGGGGCATGACCCTGTGGCTGGGACTGACCTCTGTGGGAGGAGAGCATGACCCTCAAGGGAAGGGGAAGGATGGGGACCTGGGAAGGGGAAGCACTGGCTCCCCACAGGGGCGCAGAGTATCCTTACCTTCGGTCTCTCATTTCTGCTCGTCTTCCCCCTCGCAGCCTTTGGCGCCATCCTCCAGAGCAGCCTCTTTGGGCTGGCGGGGCTCCTGCCTGCCAACTACACAGCTCCCATCATGAGCGGGCAGGGCCTGGCAGGCATCTTTGCTGCTTTGGCGATGATCTTCAGTATCGCCAGTGAGTAATCCCTACCCTGCGGGTCACAGGGGCTGGGGGGGTCACGCCAGACCCTGCTGGGGTGGGAGGTGGTGGCACGATCTCACTCCTCTCCCCCCTCTTCATCCTCTTCCTTTTCTCCCTGTCCCTTCCCTTCCCGCGCTGCCAGTTGGCGCTCAGCAGCCAGAGAGCTTCATTGGTTACTTCACCACGGCGTGCGTGGCCATCGTGCTGGCCATCTTCTCCTACATCCTTCTGCCTCGCACGGTAAGACTTGGTCTTGGTGGGGAGCAGCGTGGGGACATGGGACTAGAAACCTGGCCCGATAGCGCCCCAGCCTTGGCTCCTGCCAGCCTCCGCCTCCTGGGTCAGGGCAGGACCCCCGGCGTCCCGAGGGAGCTCCCTGTGGTACTTCCCACCTCAGATCCCCATGGTATGGAAATGGTGTGGAAATGAGCCCCTGGGGGAGCAGGACAGTATCAGACACAAGGGGAAAAAACCTTAGCCCGTCTTGCACGATCTGCTGTTGTCACACAGCGCCAGGTGCCGGTTCCCTGGCAGCTTCTTTCTTCGTGCCCGAGCGAGCTCTCTGGCTGTGTCTCTACAGGATTTCTTCCGGTACTACTCCATGAAGGACAAGACGGAGTACCACGTGTACAACGCAGAGCTGGAGACCAAGAGAGACCTGATTAAGAAAGGTGAGGGGCTGAGAGGAGGAAGAAGAAGAGCTGAGAGGGAAGATGAGACAGGGCTGAATTAGCTCTGTGCTTTGTGGGGTGTGCTATGCCCTGTTTTTGTCTCTCCCTACAGATGAGCTCAATGGGATGGAGCAGAATAACTCAAAGATCATCCCTGTCCACAACCCTGACGAGAAGTCCTCGGTCATCGCCATTTTTAAGAAGGTCTGTGAGCCGCCAGCAGCCCCTCTTGTCAGGAGACGGACACGGGGCATGGGAAAAGAGACCAGCCCTGCACTGCTCTCTTGCCCTGGGTTTGCTACCAGCCTCTTTCTTTCGTCTCCCTAGCTCTGGGTCATGGCTGTGTCTGTCTGCTTAGTCTTCACCGTCACCATCGGGGTCTTTCCTTCCATCACAGCCAAGGTGCACACCAGCCTCGGAGAGGGAAACAAATGGGGTAAGTGTGGCCAGGCGTGGGGTGGGCTAGGAGGAAACTGGCAACAAGCTAAATGGGAGGAAGGAAAGTGGGGCTTGTGAAGGAGGGCCCAGGGCACCGTGGGTCTCATTGATCTGCTCCTCCTCCTACAGGTCTCTACTTCATCCCTGTCTCCTGCTTCCTGATGTTTAACGTCTTTGACTGGGCAGGACGGAGCCTCACTGCCCTCTTCACATGGGTAAGCAAATGCCCGGGCGCTCTCCATCACCCCGTGGCCACAGGGCTTGCTGGCCGTGGCCTGGAGGAGCAAGGAGGCACAGAGCTGCCTCCTGCCCTGGCTTTAAGTCCTAAGCAGAGATTCATGGGTTGGAACCAAAAGCCACAGCGTCGTCCTGTCCTCCTCCCACCCCCTCTTTCAGCGTGGCTTGGATGAAGCTGTCTCCTCCATTCCAGCCTCTTTGTAAACAACCCTTCACTCCAGCTATGCAAACAGCCAGGCAGGATGGCGGCAGAGGAAGAGGGTGAAAGGCAGGGCAGCCCAAAATAAAACCTCAGGCCCCTGCAGCTGCTTTAAAGAGCCCGGTCCTGGGAGCAGAGCGGAGCCGTGCAGGTCCCCCCGAGCCCCGAGCCCCCTTGCTCTCATCTCCCCGTGCGTGGCTCAGAGCCGCCGGGGCCGAGCGGTGGGCGAGGAGGGGGGCTGTCCTGTCTGTGTGTCTTCCTGCCCCTTCACCCACCCCCCAAGCGCCGTTTCCCCTGCATTGTTCAGGCTGTTTGTTTGGAGAAGCTCCTCGCAGCGGCACGCAACGCGGGGTCCGTCCGGCCCTGGCTGTGCTGGGCTTCCCTGCAGCCCCGAGCCTCTTCTCCCCGGCCACCGCTGCTGGCTGCCTTGGCCACCAGCCGCCTTCTGTGGCGGTGGGATGACCCAGCAGGAGACGTTTCCAAAACAGCGCTGTGTGGAAAGTCTGACTGCCTGTGGTTTTGGGCCCCGTTTCCCTGGATGGGGCCCTCCTCTCCGCTCCGCAAACAAAACAGGCAGCTGCTCTCGCTGGTTTGCCCGCGGGCACAACGGTTGGCATAGCCTCCGCCACGTGCTCAGGAAGCGTCCCCCGGCTGCGCCGGCCCCGGAGGGCTGCCACCTCCAGGGTCTCCTCCGACCCCAGACCGTGAAGCCCTGTCCAGCTTAGCTCCTCCAGGACCTCTCTGGGGATCTGAGGAGACCGTAACTCGGTCCGTGCCTTCCCAGCACTGTCCGAAATGCTCCCAGCGCAATCCCTTTCCCATATTGCTGGATCTCGCCCCGCTTGGCTGGGGGAGGGCGTAGGAGGCTGGAGAGCTGCTCAGAGCCCAGTTTGCAGGCTCTGGGGTGCCAGAGGGGATTTACCTCAGCCGGCCTTGTCCTGTGCAGCGGTCTGCAGCAGGAGGAGGTTGCGTGTGCGTGCACGAGGCTCTCCTCACTGCCCCTTGTTCCAGAAAGGGCTCAGCAGTTACTCACAAGCCCAGCTCGGTGTTTTGGCTCTCGTGCTGCCGGTCTCCAAGTCAGCTGAGATGGGACTTTCCAGGCAGCAGCCAGACCCGGTAGGACTGGTGGCGTGTCCATCTCTGCTCTGCACGCTGACCACCGTGTCACAGCAGAGCAGCAGCTGACACAGCACGTCCCACCGGGGTGAACTCCGTCCCTGTGGGGGAAGTCGTGTTCCCCAGTCAGAGCCCTGCTGATGAACCCGCGGTGGTCACGGCTGGTTTGGCCTCTTCCTTCTTTCGGGAACCAGAACGCACCATCTGCAGTCGCTGTGTCCCCTCCAGCTACATTCCCATAGCTCGAGGTCCCCAGAGCCTCGTGCTGCTGTGGGTCTGCGGCACTTGTCTGCTGCGTGTGCTCTCTGCTCCCTGCTGCAGCTGGTGCCCGTGGCAGCGAGAGCCTTCGTGTGAGCGGCACGCTACCAAGTACCACCAGGGCTGGGGATGAAGAGAGGGGAAAGCACTGCCAGCTTGAAATAGCTGCCACTGCTGCTGGGGCAGCCCTCAGAGCTGGGTGGTGTTAAGGTCCACAGGCAGGAGCTGCGGGTCTGGGAGCCTTGCGCAGAGGGTCTCAGGAGCTGCCCTGCTCCGTCCCTTGTACCAGCTGGTGATGCTGCGCTTTGCTGCAGCAGGAAAATTCGGCAGCTTTGCCCTCTGCGTGGCTCCTCCGCAGCCGCAGCGCAGCAGGGACAGCCTCTGTAGCCCTTGCTGCTGTGCCAGGGGATGGGGAGCAGCCACCTGTGAGCCGCTCAGTGCCCTGTGTTTCTCCCCCAGCCTGGAAAGGACAGCTGCCTCCTGCCAGTGATGGTGGCCCTCCGCGTCGTCTTCATCCCCCTTTTCATGCTGTGCAATGTGCAGCCCCGGGACTACCTGCCTGTCATTTTCTCCCATGACGCCTGGTACATCATCTTCATGATCTTCTTCTCCATCTCCAACGGCTACCTGGCCAGCCTCTGCATGTGCTTCGGGCCCAAGTGAGTACGAGCTGGGGACGGGGGAAGAGCTGGTTACAGCTGCAGATGCCCCTGTGCCTGTCCCAGGAGCCCGGGGTTTGGAGGGAGGCGTTTGGATCGAGGTGGGATTTGTTCTGGCCGGCCTCCTGCTGTGGAGGAACACAGCCTCGGCCTCCTCGGTGGCCTCCTCTCGCCTCTCAGCAGAGCTGATGGCAGGGCAGGGGGTGTGTGTCCTGGAAAGGGGCCTGACACCTGTTTCTCCCCTAGGAAAGTGCTCGCCCACGAAGCGGAGACCGCTGGAGCAGTCATGGCGTTCTTCCTGGCGCTGGGCTTGGCCCTAGGAGCCGCCGTCTCCTTCCTGTTCCAAATTCTCGTCTAGCAGAGGCACCCAAAGGGTGCAGGGACACCGAGATGGCTCCGCATCCTCCTCCGAGGCCCTGGACACCTCAGTGCTGTGGGGAGACAACACCTCACGCCTGCCCATGCCAACTCACACTGCCACGGCAGATGTTACACCCAGGGACGGTTCCACTCCTCCAGGGTTGGCCTGGCTCCTGCCGCGCTTGGCCGTGTGATGCCTTCAGGCCTACGTGCCTTTGCCTTCCCCATGCTGTGTGTAAGGCTCCTGGGACCTCGCCGAGGTCCAGCCACCTCCCGTGCTGTGCAACTTCCCCAGCTCAAGGCCGAGAGCCACTCTAAACCTCCTCATCTCTGACAGGCGGAGTCGAAGCCTAGCATCCAGTGTTATTTCCCCTCTTGCCCCCATCCCTAAGGCCCCTAGCGGCTTGCTCCCCTCTCCTTCCAGCGTGCCTGGAAGCATCCCATGCCACGCATCATCTCCTACCAGAGACAACTGGGGCAGCAAGAGCCTCAGCCACCCCCAGTAGCCCAGGGGACACAGACACCCGTGTGGTGTGACCGAGGGCCAGCCCCATGACTCAGTCTCCATGCTTTGCTTCCTCCCTTCTCTCCTTGCCTTCGTTCCCTCCCCACAGACCCCACCGTTATTTCCTTTCCACCTCCCACCCGTGTAACAGGAGGTCCCAGCTGCAAACAGGATAAGGGGCAGCTCCCCCCCAGCTCCCTGCCTGCCTCTCCCCTCCCATATCTCTCAATGTACCTGTACATTGTCAGTTTTCTATAAAAAGATTAAAACCTGTGTCCATCTCCATCACTGCGGGGGCTTCCTCACAGCATTGTCCTCGAGAAACCGGCTGCTCATGGGTTAGAAACTGGCTGGGTAGTTGGGCCCAAGGAGTCATGGTTAAATCCAGTTGGAGACCAGTCACTAGTGGAGTCCCCCAGGACTCAGTACTGGGGCCAATTCTCTTTAACATCTTTATCGATCTGGACGAGGGCATTGAGTGCACCCTCAGTAAGTTTGCAGATGACACCAAGTTAGGTGCGTGTGTCGATCTGCTTGAGGGTAGGAAGGCTCTGCAGGAGGATCTGGATAGGCTGCACCGATGGGCTGAGGTCAACTGCATGAAGTTCAACAAGGCCAAGTGCCAGGTCCTGCACCTGGGGTGCAATAACCCCAAGCAGAGCTACAGGCTGGGAGATGAGTGGTTGGAGAGCTGCCAGGCAGAGAAGGACCTGGGAGTGATGATTAATAGTCGGCTGAATATGAGCCAGCAGTGTGCCCAGGTGGCCAAGAAGGCCAACGGCATCCTGGCTTGTATCAGGAACAGCGTGGCCAGCAGGGCTAGGGAGGTGATTGTCCCCCTGTACTCGGCTCTGGTGAGGCCGCACCTCGAATACTGTGTTCAGTTTTGGGCCCCTCGCTACAAGAAGGACATCGAGGTGCTTGAGCGAGTCCAGAGAAGGGCGACGAAGCTGGTGAGGGGCCTGGAGAACAAGTCCTATGAGGAGCGGCTGAGGGAGCTGGGCTTGTTCAGCCTGGAGAAGAGGAGGCTCAGGGGTGACCTTATCGCTCTCTACAGGTACCTCAAGGGAGGCTGTAGCGAGGTGGGGGTTGGTCTGTTCTCCCACGTGCCTGGTGACAGGACGAGGGGGAATGGGCTTAAGTTGCGCCAGGGGAGTTTCAGGTTGGATGTTAGGAAGAACTTCTTTACCGAAAGGGTTGTTAGACATTGGAACGGGCTGCCCAGGGAAGTGGTGGAGTCACCATCCCCGGAGGTCTTTAGCAGACGTCTAGATGTAGAGCTTGGGGATATGGCTCAGTGGGGGACTTGGTGTTAGGTCCGAGGCTGGGCTCGGTGCGCTTGCAGGTCTCCGCCAACCCAGGCGCTGCCGTGATGCTGCGAGGGACGCACCCGAGCCCTGGGGGCGGCGAGGGGCTGCGAACAGCCGGAGCGCCCCCTGGCGATGCGGTTCCCCTCCTGCAGGGCCACGACCCCACAGCCCGCCCCGCAGCGTGCCCGGCCCGCTCAGCCCCTCACGGCCCCCACAGGCGGCCGAGCCCCCTCAGCGGCGCGGGACACAACGGCCGCCCCCGGCCCCTCTGGAAGCCTCTGGAAGAGGCCGCATTCCTCTCCTCCGCCGTGCTCCTCCGCCGCCTCTCGCGGGAAGTAGTCCCTCGCCCCCATCCCGGCTCGCCGCCGTTAAACGAGCATGGGGGGACCCACCGACAGCACCGCCGCTCCGTGCCGGGTGAGAGCGGGGAGAGGAGGCACCGCCGCGGCTGCTGCTGTAAGAGGAGAAGATAAGGGTCGGGAGGCCGTGGCAAGGCTCCGCTGAGCGGCGGCTGGAAGCAGCGCGATCCGTGGCCTTTTTAAGGCGGAGGGAGACGCTGGCTGCGGCACCGAGACTATAAAAGGGCGGCGGGGGGCGAGCGGCGCTCTTTGCGGGGAGCGATCGCAGCCGGCACGGTGAGGAGAGGGGCTCGGCCTGCGCGTCCCTTCCCTCCCGGTCCCTTCACTTCCCTTCCCTCCGGTCCATTCCCTTCCCCTGGTCCCTTCCCGTCTCCTCCCGGTCCCCCCTAGCGCCCTGTGTCCCCCCGCAGATGCCCGAGATGCGCGGCGAGGAGGAGGCGGAGACGTTCGCCTTCCAGGCGGAGATCGCCCAGCTCATGTCGCTCATCATCAACACGTTCTACTCCAACAAGGAGATCTTCCTGCGGGAGCTCATCTCCAACGCCTCCGACGTGAGCAGCCCCGCGTCTGCCGGGGGCCTGGGGGAGGCTGGGGGCTCTCTGGGTGGCTCGCGAGGCTTGTGGCGGTGAGGGGGGGTGGGTGCTGAGCAGGGAGGCAGCAGGAAGCATCACCCTGTCCCCTAGGCACTGGATAAAATCCGCTATGAGAGCCTGACCGACCCCTCAAAGCTCGACAGCGGTAAGGACCTCAAGATCGACATAGTGCCCAACCCCCGGGACCGCACGCTCACCCTGGTGGACACCGGCATCGGGATGACGAAAGCTGATCTCATCAACAACCTGGGCACCATCGCCAAATCTGGCACCAAGGCCTTCATGGAAGCCCTGCAGGTGGGTTGCACGGGGCTGTGTGGGATCCCGAGGGCCTGGACACAGTCTGTCTGGCGTTGTTGTATAACCTCAGCCCTGCTGCCCTTCTGGCTGTGGGCCTGCTGGCCTCCTGGAATGTGTTTCCCTACCTTTGTGGTAGCAGGGAGATGCTGAGGGTAGTGCTGGCTGCCTGCTGGCACTTGCCTCTTGATGCGTGCATAGCGATGCAGTTCTCTGCTGGTTGGATCAGTCGCACGCGCTTCCTGCGTCCTCTCTGTTCCATTAATGTTTCTCCACCTCCCCAGGCTGGTGCGGACATCTCCATGATTGGGCAGTTTGGTGTGGGTTTCTACTCTGCCTACCTGGTGGCCGAGAAGGTCGTCGTCATTACCAAGCACAATGATGATGAGCAGTATGCTTGGGAGTCGTCAGCTGGGGGCTCCTTCACTGTCCGGACCGACCATGGTAGGTGCTGCACAAAGCTGAGTGCACCTTGCTGCTAGACACACCCCTTTCCCTGGTGCTCCATAGAGCCGGGCTGTCCTGTTAATCACTCCTAATTTGGGGATACCAAGCAGCGGCTAGGCTCAAGGAGTTAGTCCCTGTTGTGCTCTGCCCTTTAACGCAGTGCCCTGAAGCCCCCATCTTTGTCCCCTCACGCTGCAGGTGAGCCCATCGGACGAGGCACCAAGGTGATCTTGTATCTGAAGGAGGACCAGACAGAGTATTTGGAGGAGAGGCGCGTCAAAGAGGTGGTGAAGAAGCACTCCCAGTTCATCGGCTACCCCATCACGCTTTACGTACGTAAGAGAAGAATGGGGGGGGGGGCTGGGAAAGCCAGAGGGAGGAGTGAGGGGGGCTGAGGGCAGGAAGCTGCCAGAATAGAGAAGCTTCCAGCTTCTGTAGCTAGAGGTAATATGAGGCCGGGGGTTAATTGGAGGTGAAACATTCAGCCATGCTGTTGGGCTTTTATTGGTGCAGCTGGAGGCCATCCAGGCCAGCCTCAGAGAGAGGAGGGTTTATTGCCTGCTATTCTCTTGAGCAGTTCTTGGGTGCGTAGATGCTGGGAGGGCTTTGAGTGCTGCTTTGGTGATAAGCTCTGTTGCCAGGTGTTGCATGGGTGGGCCTCGTGTTATACCCAGGAGAAGAGCCGTTTGTCTCGTGGGGAAAAAGGATTCCTAGGGATGTTTGCTTGGTGTTAGACCTGGGCTCGTGGTCCTGATTTTCTTGTCCCTTCCTCCACAGCTGGAGAAGGAGCGTGAGAAAGAGATCAGTGATGACGAGGCAGAGGAGGAAAAAGGTGAGAAGGAAGAGGAGGAGTCCAAGGATGAGGAGAAACCCAAAATAGAGGATGTGGGCTCTGAGGAGGAGGAGGAGGAGGGAGACAAAGGCAAGAAGAAAAAGACCAAGAAAATTAAGGAGAAATACATTGACCAGGAGGAGCTGAACAAGACTAAGCCTATTTGGACCCGCAACCCTGACGACATCACCCAGGAAGAGTATGGCGAGTTCTACAAAAGCCTCACCAACGACTGGGAGGATCACCTGGCTGTCAAGGTGGGTCCTGGGCCATGCTAGCTTCCTGGCAGAGACGGGGGGGCCTTTCCAGCATGCACCCAAAGCCATCGCTTCTGTTGTGCTTTGGTACAGAGCTGAGGGCTCCTGGGCCCCACTCAGTGGTGCCCCAGCGTGCACTGAGTCCCGTGCAGGCGGAGGGGTGGGCAGTGCCCCCCTAGAAGCAGGACAGGGGGATGGTGGGCCTCGAAGACGTATGGTTTCCCTCTCCAGGCCTGCTAGATGACAGAGCCCCAGCATGCCAGGGGCAGCAGTGGGGCTGAGGAGAGGGAAATAGCGGCTGTTTGCATGCTGTGGTCCCTGCTGGGCCCCTCTGCTGTTCCCAGTGCTGAGGAGTGGCAGTTCTGTCCTGTGCGGGTCCTGTGGGAAGGTGTTGAAGGGGAGCTCTGGCAGCATTTTTTTGTTCCTGGCCCCACAGCACTTCTCCGTGGAAGGGCAGCTGGAGTTCAGGGCCCTGCTCTTCATCCCGCGCCGTGCCCCTTTTGACCTCTTTGAGAACAAGAAGAAGAAGAACAACATTAAGCTGTACGTGAGGCGGGTCTTCATCATGGACAGCTGCGATGAGCTCATCCCTGAGTACCTGAGTAAGAGCCCCCTTGCCTCAGCCTGCCAGCCTGAGCTGGGCCCCCCACACCCTGTGGCACTGCTCCCAGCACAGAGCAGCTGGCTGAGGCACCAGCTGGTGCGTGGGGCACAGCAGCCAGTATCTTAGCACTTCTGGGGTGAGCCTGAGAGATCTTAACCTGGCTCTTGTGTTTCCTTTACTCAGACTTCATCCGGGGTGTTGTGGACTCGGAGGACCTACCTCTGAACATCTCCCGTGAGATGCTCCAGCAGAGCAAGATCCTCAAGGTGATCCGCAAAAACATCGTGAAGAAATGCCTGGAGCTCTTCTCGGAGCTGGCAGAAGACAAAGAGAACTACAAGAAATTTTATGAGGCCTTTTCCAAGAACCTGAAGGTGAGAGCTAGGCAGCCTGTGCCTGAAGGAGGCACGGCCCTGTGACCTGCCTGCCTTGGGAAGAAGGTTGTTCCACAACCATGTCTTCTGTGTGGGGTGCTGGGGTAGAGGGGGTCTCAAAAGGGCCCCAGAGAGCTGCTGTGTGCTGCTGGTCCCTTTAGCTGCCCTCAGCCTAGGACTGAGGGTTGGGAGATGGAGGGTTAGGAGGTGGTTGTGTCGTGGGGGTGCCCCAGGTGTATGCGAGTCCCATCCTGGGGACCACATGCATGTTTTCCACCCCAGCTGGGCATCCACGAGGACTCGACCAACCGAAAGCGCCTTTCGGAGCTGCTGCGCTACCACACGTCCCAGTCAGGCGATGAGGTGACTTCCCTGTCGGAATACGTGTCCCGCATGAAGGAGACCCAGAAGAGCATCTACTACATCACAGGTGAGCCGACTGTACGGCAGTCAGGCAGATCACCTGCCAGCGCTAACTGGAAGCAAACGTCTGCTGCCGGTTTTTACGCTGGGGGCTGTGCTGTGCTGTTCATTGCGCTGTCACCGGCTCTGACATCTTGGTGACACCTCACTTCTAAACCCACAACCGCAGGGGAGAGCAAGGAGCAGGTTGCCAACTCGGCCTTTGTGGAGCGCGTGCGGAAGCGTGGCTTTGAGGTGGTGTACATGACGGAGCCCATCGACGAGTACTGCGTGCAGCAGCTCAAGGAGTTCGACGGGAAGACGCTGGTATCGGTCACCAAGGAGGGGCTGGAGCTGCCTGAGGACGAGGAGGAGAAAAAGAAGATGGAGGAGAGCAAGGCCAAGTTTGAGACCCTCTGCAAACTCATGAAGGAGATCCTGGACAAGAAGGTGGAGAAGGTGAGAGGGGCGAGGAGCTCAGCCCAGGGCTGTGTCGCGTCCTGGGCCGCGCCGTGCTGCAGACGAGGGTCCCAGCTCAATGCCTGCCTCTGATCTCCCTCATCTCCTGCAGAGGAGCCGCTAGAGGAGACTGGAGGTCCCAGCATGCACTGCACCGTCTTGCTCTAAGCAGCCAGGCTGCAGGCGAGGGGCACTGACCCAAAAAGTGCATTGATGGGAGAGGGTAAGTGCGGGAAACGCGTAGTGGGTGCTGAAGGTGCTGGCTGAGCCGTGCAGACTTTGGTGCGGCAATCCCGGAGCTGCTCTGGAGGATCCCTGCTTGCTTCGGGTTGTCCCCAGGTGAACCTGGGGCGGTGACGTGGGTTATTGTGTTTGTTGTGGCTGGGCCCGGTCCGGGGCACGTGGGGACCTTGCTCTGCTAACCTTTGGCCGCCTCGTCAGGTAACCATCTCCAACCGGCTGGTCTCCTCGCCCTGCTGCATCGTCACCAGCACCTACGGCTGGACGGCCAACATGGAGCGCATCATGAAGGCCCAGGCGCTGCGGGACAACTCGACCATGGGCTACATGATGGCCAAGAAGCACCTGGAGATCAACCCCGACCACCCGATTGTGGAAACCCTCCGTCAGAAGGCCGACGCTGACAAGAACGACAAAGCCGTCAAAGACCTGGTGGTGCTGCTCTTCGAGACTTCTCTGCTGTCCTCTGGCTTCTCCTTGGAAGACCCTCAGACTCACTCCAACCGCATCTACAGGATGATCAAGCTGGGGCTGGGTAGGTGACCTTGCAGCTCCTCGGGCCTGGAGAAGACTGTGGACTGGGCTTGAGCTTGTTGTGGGTCTCCTCCTAACGGGATTTGGTGTGAAACTGCCTGCCCCAGTCGCTGTAAAGGTGCTGACCCACCTCCCTCTCCTCTCCTCTCCTCTCCTCAGGTATTGATGAAGATGAGGTGACCACGGAGGAGCCCAGTGCAGCTCCCACCGATGAAATCCCCTCTCTGGAGGGAGATGAAGACACATCCCGCATGGAAGAGGTGGACTAAAGTCGGGGGAAACCCGTGTCTCCTGCCAGGCCTCCGCCCCACCTCAGCTCTGAGAAGGGGGGGGTCTGATCCCACCAGCTGCTACGGCCTCCTTGGTGGAGTCTTGGATTTGATGTACGTGGTGGGGGGGAAGGGGGACACGGTTCCCTGTTCGTCAGTAGTGAGTGATGCAGGCGGCTCTAGGCGTGCCTGTTCTTGTGTCTTTCTGCTTGTGTAGGAGCCACTGATGGGGAAGGGAGCTGCGGGTGGGGTCAGGTTTCCTCCCCCACCCCGTGGGACCCCGCGGCACCGCTGGGCATCAAACACTCCCCTTGCCCGGTCGGGTGGGGAGAGCCCTTCTGAGCTGCTGCCTCCCCAGACCCCGGGAATAGGATGTCTTTTGGTTGGCTTGGTTATTTTTCATGTACTTTTCTGATGTTTTGTTCTACTGGAATTAAAGAACCAAATGGACTTGGTTTACACGGAGGCGTCCCTCGTGTTTGGTGTCGGTGGCCGAGACCTGCATTGTGCGGGTCAGTGGCACGGGCCCTGCTGCACAGGGGTCATCCCCAGCTGGGCAGCAGCTCAGCCAGAGCCCCGCAGCCTGGGATCAAACATTTTCAAGCTGTGCCCGTCAGCTGGGCACGCTGTGCCAGGGTGTGAGCGCAGGCTGCTGCAGGCTGGTCTCATCTGAGCAGCTCTGTGGGCTGAGCGGTGGCAGGAGCCATCTGCCCGCTCCCTGCGGCGCAGAGCTGGGGCGGGACTGACTGCTCACGACTACTTAGCCGCCTGCGTGCGGCTCTGGTGTCAAATGGTTTTTGCCCTGGGCTCAGCTCCACCTTCCCTCCCACCTCTGTCCTGCTGCTTCTGGGCTCGGCACCGTGTTTCCAGTTTCCTGGATGACCAAGAGGCCTGGGGCAGCACCTCTGCTTCACCTGCCCTTTGCACTAAAGTCGTGCCCCAGGCGTGGGATTGTCACGCTCTGCCATGCCAGCTTCTGGGCTTGGCAGGGGAAAGGGACACTGAGTCACACTGGCTGCTTCCCAGCAGCTGCAGGCACAAAGGGAGTGGGTTTTAGCTGGCCTCCATCTTGAACAGTTCCTCCAATCTGTTTTAAACGAGAAAAGGGCCCTATTCCCAACGTGGCACAGAGAAACTTCTCTTTAAAACCAAAATACCCACTCTATTTTAGTGTGTGGCACGCTGGGAGGGTGACACACATCTGGGGGGAATGCGTAGCAAATACGTGGAGGCAAAGGGAAGGATGATGGAGCTTAGACAAAACTCATGGAGAGCCAAGGGCTATGAAGCCAGGGCTGTAAGGATGACAGGGTGCTCCTGTGCCCAGTCTGTTTCCTGCCTCCTGTTTCTCTGGGTGTCAGGCCAAGGTCCTGTTGCTCACCAGGCCCTGACAGCATCAGCTTGGAGCCAAGGCTTTTCACAAGGCACTGGGCGGGATGTGTGGAGCTGCTATGGGTACGAGTGTACCCTGTAAAGCCTCTTCCCCATTATCCCAAAGCAGAGGTGCAAACCTGGCCATGCTGCCCAGCTGTGTGTGCAGGGATCGTGCTCTGAGGTGCCTTGTAGCCATGGGTCCCTCTGCCTGGGCAAAGGCACCCATGATAAAAGTCATCATAATAATAAAAGAACATTTACCCCCCAGGGTACTCTATGCAGCATATCTTTAATTTAATAAAATAGAGAAAAAAGTTGCCTTTCAAAAGTACCAAAACCTGCTGGCTTGTCAGCCAGGTCGCGTGGGGGAGGCCAGGGGCAGCCAGTACAAGCCGGGCTCCTTGGGAAGAGCGCTGGAAGCGGCCTCCCCTGCCCGTCCCCTGCTGCTGGTGGGGCCGGTGCCTGCGTGCTCCATCCCCTGCAGAGCGGGGACAAGGCACGGCAGCGGGCTCTGCCCCCTCCCGCAGGCACTGGGGGGCTCTGGCAAGGCCCCAGGAAGGTTGGGGTCGATGCCTCCAGGTGGGTGGGGGGGGGGCGCGGGATAAAGAGGGTGGTTGTTGTGCTTCTCTGCATGGCAACTACACAGCCCAGAAACCGCTGCGCTGAGCCAGCCTGGAGGTGACGGGGTTCTGGGCGTTGCGGCCTGTAACAGCAGCGGCTGTAACCGAAAAGTAACCTACAGCAACTCAGCGAGCCTCGGGAGCTGCGTCGGCCTGCCCGGCTGCATAAACGTCAGCCCGGACTGGGGGGGCGTGAAGAAAAGTGACTTGGAGCTGGGGCGAGGGACTGCTGAACCCAAACTCAGGCCCTGGCCTTGGCTCCAGCTCTCCCCGAGCAGATCCCAGGCCTGGGGTAGGGCAGGCTGCCGCAGAGCTGCGCCCGTCCTACCTGGAGCACCTCCTGGGAAGGGGGCTGGAGGGGCTGGGAGCTTCTGTCCTACTGCGCCCAGCCCGGCACAGGCTCAGCTCGGTGTTCCTCTCGTTGCAGAGATGTTTCGAAGACAGAGCTAGGGTTCGTCCTCCTGCTGAGCTCTGTAGTAGTGACAGAAATGGAGACGTGTCAGCCAGAGGAAAGACGGGGCTGGGAAAAGAGCTCCCTTGTTCAGTCAGTGACCTTGGAGGGAAGCCACGAGGCACAGGGGGGCAGGAGCACCAGCAGTCCCACGCTGGACGTCCCCCGGGTGTGAGCCTGTGCCTCTGCTGGAAGCCTCTGACCCGTTAAGGCAAAGAGAAAGGTTTGGAGCTGCTGCAGCCCCTTCCCCAGGAAAAGCAGTTGGAAAAGCGAGTCACTGCTCCAGCCGATCCGTACCCCACCCTGCTCCTCGGCAGGGTCCAAAAATCAAGCGCGTGCCCCCCAGCAGCGGCAGGACAGCAGGCACAGCTCGGCGGCCCCAGCTCCCTAGACCTTTTGCGCGGGGGTCTCGCCGGGCGGCAGCTTCTTGCTGCGCTTCTTCATGCGGCTGCGGGCGTAGACGCGCAGGAAGAGCGCCACGAAGACGACGGCGACGCCCAGCCCGCCCACCACGGTGACGGTGTGCCCGTAGATGAGGCAGGAGAGGAGGATGGCGAAGGCCTGGCGGAGCGTCATGATGATGGTGAAGACGGCCGCCCCGAACTGGTTGATGGTGTAGAAGATGAAGAGCTGGCCGCAGGCGGAGCACACCGACAGCAGCATGGCGTGGGCCGCAAACTCCGAGTGGCGAGCCATGAAGCGCAGCGACTCCAGCAGGGCGCCCTGCTCCAGCAGCGAGCCCACTGTGAAGAGGCAGGAGAAGACGTTGACGCCGAACATCATCTGCACGGGGGACATCTTGTAGGTGAAGAGGGCGTCCTGCCAGTTGGAGGTGAAGCTGTCGAAGACGATGTAGCCGGCCAGGAGGACGACGCCCGAGAAAGTGGTGACGGTGGAGGCGTGCCTGTTGGGAGCACTGGAGAGCAGGAACATGCTGACCCCCACGGAGATGAGGGCGGCCGTCAGGTACTCCCAGTACTCGTAACTCTTGCGCGACACCAGTTTACCCATCATCATCACCGGGATCACCTTGGAGGCCTTGGCCAGCACTTGGGTGGGGAAGCTGATGTATTTGAGCGCCTCGTACTGGCACCAGCTGCTGAGGATGTTGGAGAGGGAGGCGAAGGAGTATTTGTACATGGGAGCCCCGTGGCGCGGCTGCTTGGTCAGGGCGCAGTACAGCCCGGCCACCGTGAAGGCCAGGATGCGGTTCATGAACACGAGGAACTGGGAGTCCTTGAACTTCTCACCGGGGTCCGTTTCGGTGGCGCCGTACGTCCTCGTCATCACGCGCTCCTGGAGGACGCCCCACGTGAGGTAGGAGGCCTGCAAAGCGGGAGGAGCACGGGGAGTCAGGGCCCTGCCGGCAGCTATGAGCAGCCGAAGGAAGGAAGCAAGCCCAGGAGATCCTCGCCTGCCTCTTCCTTGTCTCAGCCTCCGCGTGGCAGTGCTACCCCGTGACACTGCGAGACGGGACCACCCCACCTCACCCACCTGTGGGAGCCCGCTGTTCCTTGTGGGTACAGCTGGGAACATCCAGGCCCAAACTAAACCGGCCCTGCTCCGTTTTCGGCCTCTTCAGGGGAAGGGAAGCCCACAGAGCAACACCCCAGCGTACAAGGAACGGTTGTTTTGGGCTGCCTGCTGAACCAGCTGGGCAGGATCAGGGAACGTTACCCACGCATGGCTGTGGGTTCGCTGCCAGCTCCCTGCAGCAGGGCCTGGCAGGCCTCCCAGTGGCCTCTGCATCGGTTTTCACTTCCAGCTCCCCAGGCCCATCCAAATCAAATCTAATTTCCAACCCGGCAGATGAAATTTTCCTCCGGGGATGGGCACTGTGCTGGCTGTCACCTCCGCTGTTTATGCAGCCCTGGTGCCACGGTGCCACGCCCCTCACAAAAGGAGCACGGACGTCGCTCCTCACCCGTCCCCTCCCGAGAAACCGAGGTACCGAGACGTGAAATAACTTGGTGGTGTCCTCGCAGCAAGGCTGCGTGGGCTGGGAGAGTGGGCCAGGATGTGGGTGTCTTCTGCTGGCTGCAGGTTTTCTATCACAGAAATTATTTTTAGTCCTCACAGACCCAAAAAGCTGCCCTTCCTAATGATGCCTAGGCTGAGATGAGACTTTAGGAAACTAAAAATAAAAATTCCTCCTTGTCTGTAGCTGAAGGGCAGCACGCAGCAGCCCCAGAGGAGAGCCTGGGAGTTAAAGCGGGCTCAAACTACCTGCTGCTCTGATGAGGGCCAGAACAAAAGCAGCCCTAAAAACCCTGCTGACGCTCAGAATGTTCCCTATTGATGGCTGCAGAGGGCTGTGAGCAGACAGACGAGCTGTCCCAACCCGGATGACACCAGCTGGGCGGCCCTCCACAGCTCGGAGGTGACACAGCAGCCCTGGGGGACAGGCTGTGTCCCAGCCTCCAGCCCTGCTAGCGAGGACAGCGCTGCATCCCTGGTCTTTGAGGGGCTGGTGGCACAGACCCAGCGTCCAGCTCCCCCTTCCCGGAGCAGGAAGGCCGCACAAACACGCGGGGCCCCTACCTGTAGCCCAGCAGCACAGAAGAGCAGCTTCAGGACCTGTCGGGCTGTGGAGGACTCTGCGGGCTCTGCTCGGGGCGGCAGGGAGCCATCGTCCGGGTGCGCGGACTTCACCTCGGAGCCGAACACGCATGACTTGATGACAGGGAAGCAAATGCCTCGGCCTGGAGTGGGTAAGGGAAGAGAATTAACCGAGGAGATGGAGACCAGTTCCTGTACTATTCATTCATCCCTGGAAGAAATTTGTTTTGGGGTAGCTCCTAGGACACAAGTCTGCACCCAGACCAGGCCTGCTCTTACAAAGCAGGTCAGGGCCCCACCTGCCAGCTCTGACAAGAGCAGGTGGGGAGAGCTCCCGGGGGCAGGACGCGGAAGGGAAGCTGCTGCCCTTACCCGTCTCCAGGTAGTTCCTTCTCTTGAAGTACTGGATGAGGAGGAATCCTGGCACCACGATGCTCGCGTAGCCAGCAGCATTAACGAAGAAACGGAAGAGCCAGAAGTCCCCCCAGACGTCCTGCAGGGCAGGGGGCAGCTCCTCACCAGCAGCCATGGTGGGGCGAGCGGCCAGCGCCAGGGGAACACGCAACCTGTGGGGATGAAGAGGCAGGTGGTGGGCTGCCAGCACCCAGGTCCCAGCCCAGAGACAACAGCAAAGATCACAGCGTGCCGAGCGGGAAAGTCCCTCCGGAGTTTGTTAGCAGCTGTTAACAGTGTTTGTCTGGCTCGGGAACACTCCGACTGGGAAGCCCAGGCTTCCAGGGTCGGAGAGGATGTTTGAACACTGCTGTAAAGGGCTGGTTTTGACGACGCCCTTGTTGCAAACGCAAGGAGCACCCTGCACTTCACCTTTTCAGGTTAAACTTTAGCGCAGCTAAATGCAGTTTGTTTTCCTGAGCGGAAAAAGAAAAGGTCATCGGATGGAAAGAGCAACTCCTACCTGGCAGCTCACGTTTTGAGCCTGTGGCCAGAGCAGCCTTCCTTTCAGAAATAAAACAGTTCAGAGCTTCCCCTCGGGCTGCAGCAGGTGAGCTGGGAGGGCGCGTGGCTGCCAGGCTCCCCCACCTTCCCGCGGGGACAGCACGCAGCCCTGGGGCTGAGCATGCCAAGGCACTCCCTGCACCTCAGAGGAAATTACCAGGGCTTACCCGCCTGGCAAGGCGCAGCCAGGGAGCGAGGCTGGGAAGGAACCTCCCTGTCAGCTGGCTGCTTGGGATTTTACCAGTACTAGCCGAGAAGGCACCTGATATTCTGCAGCTTTAGTCCTGTGGGGTCAGCCAGGCAGCTTTAAAACAGCTGTAGGGCTCCCCGGAGGAGCTCGTCCCTCCGCTGTCCCCTCCATCGCACAGCCAAGCCGGGGCCACCCAAACATGATCTCTGGTAGCCCTACCATGCACCTCAGAGACTCGGACTTACAAACTTAAGGTTGCAAAGGCAAGAAAGTCCCCCGCCACCTCATGACCAACAAGCCCTCCCTCCCCGCTGCCCTCTTGTCCCCTTGGGAAAGGCCTCGGGGGCTTTTCTTATCCTCAGTTGCTGTGGCCAGGGCTCCGGAGTCGAATAACCCGACCTGAGCCGAGGCTGTGCTTCACCCTGAAATCTCCCTTCTCTGACTTACAGGGCCCGAAAATTCCCAACCTGGAGAGAAGTGCAAGCAGCTGGGGGTGGGTCTCCTCCCTCAGACCTCTCCCGTGCCACAGGGGCCCCGGAGGCTGTCTGTCAGGGTGCTGGGGGACGTGAGGAGCACTCCGTGCGCCCGGGGCCGGGGCTGCCCGCCTGCTGCCAGGTTTGCCCGCGTGAAGTGAAGCAATCCCGGTGTCTCGCAGCAGCTCTCTCGCCACGGAGCGCGGGTGGGAAGGCCGTTAGCTTTTGCAGAAGTCAGCTGCAGACGCGGGGTGGGTTGCTGCGCTCGCAGGACACGTCTCCCTTCGGCGTGACGGAGGTGGAAAGCTGGCTTGCCCCATTCGGTGCGCCGCCGCTGGAGGAGAACCAGCCCCGCACTCCCAGCAGCGGCTGCGGAGGGGAGGCCGGCGGGACAATGGCTCTCTGTGCCTGTGCCCACCTCCCAGGCCCCGGCAGCTGGCTGGGAGCCGAGGGAACAGGGCCGCCAGTGTTACAGGTGGCAGGGGGGCTGCGCGGGGCGCCACGCCGGGGCGTGAAAGGAGCCTCAGTGCGAGGCAGCCGGGACGCCACGCTGACGGGCTGGGCTCACAGAGCCACGCAGGGCCCCGTGCTGCCGGCCCGGCCGCTCCGCGATGCTCCGCTGGGCTGCGGCCGGAGGGCGGCCGAGCCCCCCGCCCGCACCGCCAGGCGCCCCGAGCCCCGGCATCCCCGCCCCGGGACCTCGTTCCTCCCCCCGGACCCCGGCGCCCGCCGCGGCGCTGGCACTCTCCCCCGGCCCCGACCCCCAAGCCGAAGGCAGCCGGGCTCACCCGGCCGCCGCCGCCCCCCGCGGCCCCCGGCCGGCCCCGCTGCCCACCTGCGGCCCGCCGCGGCCCGGCCCCGCTCCCGGCCCCGCT